>JAHZTW010000001.1:92992126-93006063 GCA_020283515.1 Alliaria petiolata
CATTGGAGAATCTTCGGGATGACAACCAATAATCACTCTGAAGTTACCCTGACCGTTCCTTTGTATTACAGGTAGAGGAAACACATGTTCAAGCCATTTTTCTGAAAGCCACCGCATCTTTCTCGCAAAAGGTCGTTCCCCCCCCCCCGTCGAACAGCAGTCCTAACCGTCGACTGCTCCCAGCAGATTCTCCGAAAACAGCAGTCCCTCCTCTCATATTGCTCCCCGGAGACAGCAGTCCTTCCGCCAGACTGCTCTCTGCATGCTCCTCAGAGATAGCAGTCCTTCCGCCAGACTGCTCCCAGCAGGCTTCCCGAGGACAACAGTCCTCCCTATCATGCTGCTTTCGTCCTGTCCTCCCCCCGTCATGGCGGATAGCCTCCTCCGTCTGGTTGCCTCAGTCCCATTGGACAGCCTCCTCTGTCTGGCTGCCTCCGTCCCGTCGAACAACCTTTTCCGCCAGGCTGTCTCTGTTCCGTCTGACAGTCTCTTCTGTCTGGCTGTCTCTGTCCCATCGGATAGTCTCTTCAGTTAGACTATCTCCGTCTCGTCAGACAGCCACCTCCGTCTGGCTTCCTCCATCCCATTGACAACCCCCTCGGTCTGGTTGTCTCTGTCCCATCCGACAGCCTCTTTTGCCTGGTTGTCTCTCCGTCATGTCGAACAGCCTCCTCCATCAGGATGTCTTCGTCTCGTTAGACACCCTTTTTTCTGGTTGCCTCCGTCCCGTTGGACAGCCTCTTCCGTTTTGATGTCTCCGTCCCATCGGACAGCTCCTCCCGTCAGACTATCTTTTTCCTGTCGAACAACACCTCGTGTCCGGAGTCCTTTTGATCTATGACTTGATCGTTTTACTCCTTTGATATTTTGCAGAAGATGGATGGTTTATTTTGATCTATGACTTGATCGTTTTACTCCTTTGATATTTTGCAGACGATGGATGGTGCCTTTGCTCAATCCCATCGCGGTTTCCATGTCTATCTCATTAGAAAACTGTAAGTATATTTTACATCGTTGTTTTCGTATTGCATATAGTTCAACATATTAGATTGTTAATTCGATTAATTTGTTTTGAAATTGATTTGGGGTCTCCATCTGTTTCAAATAGGAAACAAAAAGGAGAGTAATTGTTCTGAAAGGCTCGGTGTATAATCCTGTTCAATTCGTTTTTCAATAAGTTTTGAGAGATTCATGTTTTTATGGTTGTGTTGTTACAGTTTTTGGCTGAGGATGGTGCATCGAGAAGATTGAAGTTGTAAAGGAAAGGTGTGCACCAGTTGAAAAGGATTGGAGATGTGCTCATTGTTGTCGTTGCTGCTGGTATATATTATAAGATGTATATGAAAATGATGATTTACATTGCATATGAAGAGGTTGCATTTATACAGAGATTAGACCACAAAGTAACAGAATAGAATATTGACAAGTTAATGAGAATTATGTGAGCCGATTATATCGGAGGTCATATCTCAATTACCATAAATAAGTATTTCTGATATGTTCCCTCAAGATGGAGGTGCTTGCGAAACTCCAATCTTGCTTCTTAGGAGAGTGAAGTGTGAGCAACGCGGAGGGTGCGATTCTAACTTTTCTTTTGGATGAAGTGGTAGTCAAGAGCAATGTGTTTCATCCGGGAGTGAAACACTAAATTCCAGAACTCATTAGCTGACATATCTCTGTTCATCCTCAATCAGAACTCAATTTTGGTCTACAGCCTTGTTTATGTCGATGACATCATAGTGACTGGCAACAACACATCAGTCATTGATCAAGTCATAAAAAATCTGGCGACTGATAAAATGCATTTTTCGCCCATTTTACTATTATAAGTGTATCCTTTAATAAGCATTTTACTAAAGTTTTAATGCATATACACTAGATTTCGAGTATTTGGTTATTCAAGACTCTTTTGAGGTAATATTAGCAAAATAAGCATATTTTGGAGCAAAACGGATATTTTCGGGATAATTGCTCGAGAACATAAGTTCAACATTAGATGGAGACCTTCCCACCACGAGATCTAGCTCGTATTTGGAGACAAGGTAGCCTTATCTTTTGTTTAGGGTTTCATAAACAAGTTCTTTTCACGTTTCTTTTCTTTTAGTTCAAGGCATCTCTAGTGGCCGCGAACCTCTTTGTTCTTCGAGGGAGATAGATTTCTTCTTGACCCTCCATACTTCTTATCAATTTATACACGTTATGCATTCATCAATCTCGTTTTCTACTCCTTATATGTATGAGTAGTTTACTTTCGTTGGGTGTTCTTTAAGGGGATCTATGAGGAATTTTATTAACAGTTCTTGAACTGCCTGCATCGATTATCTAGGCCTTAGATTAGGATCTTCTTTCGTACTTAAGTTTGTTCTTATTCCATGAGTCTAGCGTCATGAACTAGAACCTGATTTTAGGATTGTTAGAGCTGCTAACGTGGTGAATCTTTCGTCCGAACCTAGCTTAACCGAGCGAAGGTTCAAGGGATGTTAACACATATCTGCGAAGTGACGTGAACGTTTATGAACTTGATCTGATATTGCGTGTTTGTTTACAAAGTAGGATGCTAACGTATATCTGCGGAGTTTGCATAACATANAAGGGATGTTAACACATATCTGCGAAGTGACGTGAACGTTTATGAACTTGATCTGATATTGCGTGTTTGTTTACAAAGTAGGATGCTAACGTATATCTGCGGAGTTTGCATAACAGAGTCTATCTAGTCTGAAAGGGTTAGGTCATGAAACCAGTCATTCCAGTTTAGAGAAGATCTCATATGATCATGGAACACAAAGACATAAACAACAATATTGATGCTGAGGAGGATTCTAAGCTTGATGCTGAGGTGGATTCTAAGCTTGCTGCCAAGGAGGATCTTAATGTTCTAAGTGGTCCTATGACACGCTTAAAGACTAAAGCTTTTCAAGAAGCTTTAGAGGTTCTGCTGAATCAAGTCAAGTATCAATCAAGTGAAGAAAAGGCTGAACAAACTACTCGGGTTTGTATTCAAGCCGATACTTAGCTAATGGGTTTGTGGGACATTTTGTGCTCTTTTTTTCTTGTTGAGTTTTGTCCCATTGAGTTTTCTCAACAAGGTTTTTAACGAGGCAAGTGTTCCCATAATATCATTGCCCATTTGCTAAGTATTTTTCCAAGCCCATTTCTTTCTATCTCTCGCGGCTTGGAATGTCTAGAGTCATGTTTTCAAACTTAGTCTTGTTTTGTTTTACGAGTAGTCAAGGGGGTTTGTCCCGAGATTGACTCGTTTGAATGCTTTGTTTCCTTCCTTCTCTCTTTAAAACCTTGGCCGAGAGAAAGAGCGTCTTTCATCTATCTTTTTAATAAAAATCCTTTCTAAAGTAGATCATCTCTTTGGTGTGTAATATCCAAAGAAACTCTTATCACTCTTTGGTGTGTAATATCCTTAGAGTATACAGTTTGTTTGCTTGAGACTTCCGCATCTCTTGCCAACTTTCATCTCTATCCTTCGATCATCAATCCACGAGTCCTTTCGGATTCTTTCACTCACCATTTCGATCATTCACAACGGATCCATCCTTGGCGAGTTTAACTTTCAAAGTCGAGATCTTAAGGGAGTTCATTTTAAGTGATATCAGAGCTAACTTTGAAAAGATAAGTGAATCCCATTCACATCTGTTCGTTTTGTCGATTCATATTTATCGATCGTCTCATTTGCATCTGTTCATCATTCGCATCTGTCATCAATCACATCCTTTTATCATTCGCATATGTTCATCACTCGCATTTGTTCATCAATCACGACTGTTCATCATTCGTATATGTTCATCAATCACGTCTGTTAATCTTTCATATCCGATCATCTTAATCGAATCATATTCCGTTTGTCATCATCGATCCATAACATTCCGTACCGATCCACTTTCATTATTTTGACTCTTCGGATTCTTATGCGTCACGACGAAGATCTATATTATGGTGTTAGTTTTATCGATTTACATCGTTCATCGGTTCTGTTTGAGTTTAATCCGTTCTTATGAAGTTTGATTAGTTTAAATTTCTTAAGAATTCCTTACTGCGTTTGTTGTGTATGACTTTTCAGGAATCATGTCTGGAAATGATGATCAAGAGACAAATGGGGGGCGAGACAACCGGTTGTTACTTGAAGCTCTCTCTGCCCAGTTAAAAAAATGTTTCAGGACGAAGTAGAAAAGAGGAAACAAGAGGAGGAACAACAGAAAGAACCGACTAAGAGGCGACCAGGAAAAGAGAAAGAAGGATAACAAAGTGATCATTCTAACGGTCATCAAACAGATCAGTATGATAAGAGCAGTGGCTCTTCTAAAAGCTCTAAACATAGCCGCATGAGCTCTAGACATGGCAGGGAGCGAATGCAAGACAACCTTTCATGAATTAAACTTAATATTCCTTCCTTCCATGGCATGTCTGAGCCGGATGCTTACTTTGAATGGGAAAAGAAAATATAGCTTGTGTTCAATGTGCAACATTATACAAAGGAGAATAGAGTCAAGGTTGCAGCCACATAGTTTTATGATTTCGCTTTGAGTTGGTGGGATCAGCTTGTTACAGCTAGGAGGCGCAACCATGAGTATCCTGTTACTACTTGGACTGAAATTAGAAACATAATTAGGAAGCGGTTTGTTCCCAGTCATTACCACCGAGAATTGCATAAAAAGCTCAGAAGACTGGCGCAAGGCAACCGTATAGTAGAGGAATACTTTCAAGAAATGGAAACACTGATGCTCAGAGTTGATATAGTCGAAGACAAAGAAGCAACTATGGCACGTTTCCTTGGAGGGCTCAACCGTGAGGTTCAAGATCGCCTAGAAACTCAACACTATATAGATTTGGAGGAAATGTTGCATAAATTCGTTCTGTTTGAGCAACAACTTAAAAGAAAGAGTAATCACCGTAATACTACTGGAGCTGGAGCTTCTTACAAATCAAGCTACCCAAGAGATGTTAGGGTTTCTTATCCAAGAGAAAACAAGCCCTTTACTAGCTCGAAACCAGAAGTAACTTCACTGGTTGATCTTAAAGGAAAGCCTAAGGAGTCTACTGCAAGAACAAGAGACGTTAAGTGTTTCAAGTGTCAAGGCCGAGGTCATTATGCGAATGAGTGCATTAATAAAAGAAATATGATCTTGTTGGAGAATGGAGAAATAACATCAGAGGATGAAACTCAAGACGAATCCAATGGCGAGAATGAGCTCCTGCCAGTTAAAGGAGATTTGTTAGTGGCCATAAGAACTTTGAGTATGCAGAGTAAACCAGAGGAGCAAGATCAGAGAGAAAACTTGTTTCACACTCGCTGCTATGTTCAAGGAAAAGTATGTAGCCTGATCATCGATGGAGAAAGCTGCACTAATATTGCTAGTGACACTATGGTTAAGAAGCTTAATTTGCAAGTGACGCCTCATCTGAATCCTTACAAGCTACATTGGTTAAATGACAAAGAGGAAATGAAGGTTTCTACTCAAGTAATGGTACCTGATAAGTAGGTTTTTGAGCCTAACAAAGCAATTACTCATGCCCACTCATGTCATTGTAGGTCTTTGAGGATCAATCCAATTGGGTGTGATTGTGACAATAGAAATGCATAAATCTCCTTAATCTAAGCAAGCATAAAAGGGTTTGTTGTTAACTATCAACTTAAGTGATCAAACCAAGTAAACAAGGACTAATTAACTACTAAGCAAGATTATCAAAAGACTAAAACAAATCCAAGGATGGGATATCAATCAAAGGTGTTCAAAGAATCAATCGTTGATGTCAATCAATCACAATATATGCTAATCCCTAGGCTTATAACTCAAAAGCAAGACTAATCCACTTCCATGACATTAATCCCTTCATTAATCATCCTAATCAAGAACTAACTCTCATTAGTGAAAAGGAAGCTAACAAGCATTATGAAACAGTTCTAAAATGCCAATAAACATCCTAGACAATCACTTACATGAGCTACGAATGTAAATCCCTTATTTAGTTGGTTGGGGAATTTCAACAAACACCTTGTGGGTGGCAAATTCCCTAAGGACTAGTTTTGACTTGATCAAGGCTAAACTAGCATTTAGAACACTAAACAAGGAAGAAAATAAAAGAATCTAATCCTAGACATCATGATCAACACTTGAAACACCCTAAATCTAACCCATCTCTAGATCCTAAGGAAACTACTCACTAATCATGATTAGACCCTCAAATCCTATGAAAGAGATGAAGATAAACATGATTAGGGAGATAGATATGAAAGATTAAGAAAGATAAGTACCAAATTCCATAAACTTAGATAAATGTCTTACAAAATCACTTAAAAACCAAAGAGGAAGGTTTTCTAAGGAAGAACAAAAGATTAAAGGATACTTAAGAAAATTTAGGTCATTTGGTTTTTATAGTGAACAGTGGACGAACCGGGTCAACCCGGAACAAACCGGGTATTGACCCGGTTTAAGTATGAAAATCGGGCAGCGTATCGAGCTTGCTAGGTCGATATGCAACTCGATATGCTGCTAAAAACTCTCTTCACGGACCGTGTCGAGCTTGGTAGCTCGACATGAAGCTCGATACGCCAGGCTTGGTCTTCGGCTGAGGTTTGTATCGAGCTTGCTAGCTCGACACAAATGCATGATATGCTCGCGACCTTTCTCCGGATGGGCCTTGTATCGACCTTAGTAGGCCGATACAAACGTCCGATATGCTCCTCTTGTTCTTCCTGGCGGGCCATATCGACCTTGGTAGCTCAACACCAAGGTCAATACACTTCTAAAACTTGTCTGCTTCTCGTTTGGCCATCTTCTCTTCCCCCTCCTTGTCATCCATCACTCCATAGGACCCTCCAAGACACCTAATAAGGACTTAATATGTACAAATATGCAACAACCTAAGGTAAAACTCACTAAACTCTAATATGGATGCAAATTGGACTAAAAGTGACTAAATGAATGCATATGAACATGCAAAACTATCTAAAATGAATGCTAAATTATGAGTATATACCTTTGGCGATAGGAGATTACAAAGATGAAGTTCTCTATGATGTTTTGCCCATGGAAGCTAGCCACATCCTCTTAGGCAGACCTTGGCAATCCGACATGAAAGTAATACATGATGGATACTCAAATCGCCATTCGTTTGAATTGAAGGGCATAAAGAATGTTTTGATTCCCATGACCCTGCAAGAAGTTTACAAGGATCAGAAACAAACATCAAGGTCAGATAAACATTCTAATTTCTTTGCTAAGGCTGGAGAGGTAAAGAAAGCTTTACATTTTAAACAACTTATGCTTTTAATTGTCTTTAAAGAAACACTAACAATCAGGACTAATGTTACACCGGTTTTACCGAGTGAGATGGTTTCTCTTTTACAAGTTTACAGTGATGTTTTTCCTCATGAAACACCAAACAGTTTACCACCTATCCGAGGCATAGAACATCAGATAGACTTCACTCCTGGAGCTTCATTACCAAACCGTCTTGCTTACCGCACTAATCCAGTTGAAACAAAGGAACTACAATGACAAGTTGATGAACTAATGGCTAAAGGACATATACGAGAAAGCATGAGCCCTTGTGCTGTTCATGTGCTCCTGGTCCCAAAGAAAGATGGTGGCTGGCGTATGTGCGTTGACTGTCGAGCTATTAATAACATCATGGTAAAGTATCGACATCCTATCCCTAGGCTTGATGACATGTTAGACGAGTTGCATGGGTCTAATATATTTTCTAAGATTAAATTGAAAAGTGGCTATCATCATATTAGGATGAAAGAAGGGGATGAGTGGAAAACCGCTTTTAAAACAAAGCATGGTTTATATGAATGGCTTATTATGCTGTTTGGTCTGTCTAATACTCCTAGCACATTCATGCGTTTGATGAATCATGTCCTTAAAGCATATATTGGCATTTTTGTTGTAGTATACTTTGATGACATTCTTGTTTATAGCCGAGACTTAGAGGAACATTTTAAGCATTTAAGTTTGGTCTTAGACTTGCTTAGACAAGATAAATTATATGCTAACCTTAAAAAGTGCACTTTTTGCACCGAAAGTCTTGTGTTTCTTGGTTTTGTTGTTAGTACAAAAGGCATCAAGGTGGATGAGGAAATGAAAAGAGCAATCGAAGAGTGGCCAATCCCTAAGACAGTGGGTGAAGTGAGAAGTTTTCATGGTCTAGCTGTGTTCTATAGACGATTTGTGAAGGACTTCAGTACCATAGCAGCCCCACTTACCGAAGTAATCAAGAAAGATGTAGGATTTAAATGGGGGGAAAGCTCAGGAAGAAGCGTTTCAGAACCTAATAGAGAAGCTTACTCATGCCCCTGTTCTGATTTTGCCTAATTCCTTAAAAACTTTCGAAATAGAATGTGATGCCTCAGGTATAGGCATTGGAGCAGTTCTTATGCAGGATAAGCAGCCAATTGCATTCTTTAGTGAAAAGCCTGTAGGACCTACACTTAACTATCCTACTTATGACAATGAGCTTTATGCGCTTGTTCGGGATTTACAAACTTGGCATCACTACCTATGGCCTAAAAATTTGTCATCCACACTGATCACGAGCCATTAAAACATCTTAAAGATCAGCATAAGCTCAACAAAAGGCATGTGAGGTGGGTAGAGTTCATAGAAACCTTTCCATACGTCATAAAATACAAACAAGGTAAAGATAATGTCGTGGCTGACGCATTATGAAGGAGGTATACTCTTCTCTCTACTTTAGAAGCTAAATTGCTAGGCTTTGATCAAATCAAAGAACTTTATAAAGAAGATTCTGATTTCTCTGAACTGTTTACCTTATGTGAAAAATCTCCTTCAGGTAAGTACTACAAGCAAGAAGGGTTTCTCTTCTATGAGAACCGTCTTTGTATTCCTAATTGTTGTTTGAGGGACTTGTTTGTCAGAGAAGCATATGGTGGAGGACTGATGGGGCATTTCGGCATTGCGAAAACAATGGAGGTTATGAAAGATCATTTCCATTGGCTTCATATGAATAGAGATGTTTAGAGAATTTGTGGTTGTTGCAGCACTTGTAAGAAAGCTAAATCTAAAGTCCAACCCCACGGTTTGTATTCTCCATTACCAATTCCTTCTCATCCTTGGCATGCCATTTCTATGGATTTTGTTCTCGGTTTTCCTAGAACTGAAACAGGTAAGGATTCGATTTTTGTAGTGGTTGATAGGTTTTCTAAGATGGCTCATTTCATAGCTTGCCAAAAAACCGATGATGCTTTGCATATTGCAAATTTGTTTTTCAAAAAAATAGTTCGCATTCATGGCATGCCTAAGTCAATCGTTTCTGATAGGGATAATAAGTTTCTTAGTTTCTTGTGGAAAACACTTTGGTCTAAGTTGGATACTAAGTTGATGTTCTCTACTACTTGTCACCCCCAAACTGATGACCAAACCGAGGTGGTCAATAGGAATTTAGGTACCATTTTGCGTGCTTTAATCAAAAAAAATTTGAAGTCATGGGAAGAATGTTTACCTCATATAGAATTTTCATATAACCATGCTTGATGTCGAGGAGGATTCTAAGCTTGATGCCAAGGTGGATTCTAAGCTTGCTGCCGAGGAGAATCTTAATGTTCTAGGTGGTCCTATGACACGCTCAAAAACTAAAGCTTTTCAAGAAGCTTTAGAGGTTCTGCTGAATCAAGTCAAGTATCAATCAAGTGAAGAAAAGGCTGAACAAACTACTCAGGTTTGTATAAAATCCGATACTTATCTAATGGGGTTTGTGGAACATTTTGTGTTCTTTTTCCCTTGTTAAGTTTTGTCCCATTAGGTTTTCTCAACAAAGTTTTTAACGAGGCAAGTGTTCCCACAATATCATTGCCCATTTGCTAAGTATTTGTCCAAGCCCATTTCTTTCTATCTCTCGCGGCTTGGAATGTCTTGAGTCATGTTTTCAAACTTAGTCTTCTTTTGTTTTACGAGTAGTCAAGGGGGTTTGTCCCGAGATTGACTCGTTTTAATGCTTTGTTTCCTTCCTTCTCTCTTTAAAACCATGGCCGAGAGAAGGAGCGTCTTTCATCTATCTTTTTAATAAAAATCCTTTCTAAAGTAGATCATCTCTTTGGTGTGTAATATCCGAAGAAACCCTTATCACTCTTTGGTGCGTAATATCCTTAGAGTATTCAGTTTGTTTGCTTGAGACTTCCGCATCTCTTTCCAACTTTCATCTCTATCCTTCGATCATCACTCCCTGAGTCCTTTTGGATTCTTTCACTCACCATTCGATCATTCACAACGGATCCATCCTTGGCGAGTTTAGCTTTCAAAGTCGAGATCTTAAGGGAGTTCATATTAAGATCGCCTAGTCTCGTTTGCCTGATTCGATATGTGTTTGATTTCTAGTTAGAACCCCATAGATTTCTTGAAGAGATCCCAACGTGTGTTCCCCCATCAGCATTTACCCGAGATTTACGCACTTTCAATATTTACTTTTCCCGCACTGCTTGCCTTGATATCCTTTTTACGATTTCCTTTAAGTCTTTAAGTTAAATTTCATTTTCTCGTTTGTTATAGAGTTAGTCGACACCCTCCTCTATATAATACGTGGCTTTCTCTCTTTCTTCTCTGCATAACCGTGACACAAACCCCAAATCCCCAATTCTCTGTGTCTTTGGTTGCTCTGATTTCTCTCTTTACGATTTCCTTTAAGTTTTTAAGTTAAATTTTTTTTTTTCCGTTTGTTATAGAGTTGGTCGACACCCTCGTCTATATAAGGCGTGGCTTTCTTTCTTAATTTTCTCCAAACCGTGACACAACCCCCAAACACCCCAATTCTATGTGTCTTTAGTTGCTCTGATTTCTCTGTTTTTGCAGTTGATCATCTCCCTGTGGATCGATATCCTAAGTAATACAACGCACTCTATGCACTTGCAGCTTAGGTTCTTACAAATTTAAAGCTCGACGAAGTCCTTAAGAAGCAGTCCAATTTGGATCGCAACTTTTGACCCCATCAGCGACAAGATTCTCAGTCAAATATCTGGAGCACTGTCATACTTTCTCGGCATAGAAGTAATTCGTACACCACAAGGTCTTCACCTGAATTACCAGAAATATATCCATGATCTCCTTGCAAAAATGAACGTGTTGAATGCAAAACATGTAGCTACTTCGATGGCAACCTCGCCAAAGCTCAGAAAATCAGGTGAACCACACTCCAACCACACTGAATATCATACTTTGATTGGCAGCTTACAGAATTTAGCCTTCTGATAAGTAGGTTTTTATGCTACTTGGTCAGTGACCTACTACTTATAACTGAATGTAGTATAGGTTATGGGTCTTATCAATCTGATGGGTTAGATTCAAGATATTGTGTTCATGGGGTCCTTATGCAAGCTAAGAATGATCTAAGGGTTTATGAGAGAGAATCTATCAGCCTAAATGTCACAATGATGAAAAGCTAAGTACATAAACCAGATCTAACAAGTGAGAAATGTAAACAAGAATAAAATAGCAAGCTTGAAAGAAATAATAAAGATCGGTTCGAGGGACAAGGTGTTTAGAGACAAAGATGATAAAGGTTGATCCTTGATGCATAAATCAACTACCTTTAAGGCTAATCCTTTAGCATAGAGTTCAAAAACAAGATAAATCCACCGTCATGGTATAGATCACTTTGCTAACACACAACCTAACCTAGCTCTCGCATAGTGATCCATGAGAATAGCAAGCATGAATAAACAACTCTATTAATGCCAAAACGCTCCCTAGACAACTAATGTCTTAGGCTAGGAAGAGTGAATCTCTTATGAGATTGGTTCTTGCATTTCTTCAAACATGGTGTTTGTTTGGGAAAGCTTGAATGCATAAATCAAATAGCGATGATGATTAAGCACTAAGAGCATCAAACAAGAAAGGATTAAGATGTTTTAAGCGTAGCTAAGCATCAAAGATTGAACCTTTAACTCATTTTGCCTAACCTCATTCCTAAAACCGAGATGAATCTACTCGCTAATCATCATGGAAACCATTAATCCCATGATGGAAAGAACGACCAACATGATTAATACAAGATTCTTTACAAAAAAATACAAGCTTAAAGGATCTAAAAATGGATTCTTTCTCTCTTGGAGAAGATGGCCAAAAAGGAGAAACAAAAAAGGAAGAACAAGATAGAAAAATGTCAATCCTTTGCCAAAAGCGTGCAAATGGACTTTTTATAGGTGGTCCCAAAAACCTAGGTGGCACGGATCTAAGGCAAAAAGCAAAGTCCGTTGTCTTCTAGCATATCACGATATCAAGCCGATATGTTGAGTGTTCATGTTCTTCGAGTAACTTCCATATCGGATACATGTTTCGGGACCTCATCGTTATGAAACTCTTAGCTTGTTGATTGTTTCGGGATCGCCCTGTTGTCCTGCTCCGATAATTTGCATTTGGGGAACACCTTGTGGAATCTTCATCTCGGGCAACCTCTATCGATTGTTTCGGGATCGCCCTGTTGTCCTGCTCCGATAATTTGCATTTGGGGAACACCTTGTGGAATCTTCATCTCGGGCAACCTCTATCGATTGTTTCGGGATCGCCCTGTTGTCCTGCTCCGATAATTTGCATTTGGGGAACACCTTGTGGAATCTTCATCTCGGGCAACCTCTATCGGGGACAAGTCGTTTCCATGCTTCGAGGTTCGTCATTGCTCTTGCCCATATCGATTTCATGGTCGTGATTGGTCCCCAATGCTCGATGGTTCACGTCTTAGTATCCTCAAATGACTTCAACTCCAAAATGCATCTGATAAGGACTGAAGATATGCACGAATGACCATAATTCTATCTAATGCGCGTTAGTCCTATTGATGAATGCAAATGGGCGATTAATAAACTAAAATATGCACATATGAGTCCTAAATTGCTATGAATGCATGCTTAATACTATGAAATACGCAGAGATATCACCTTCACAAGGCCCGAGACTGCTTATGTTGTGAACAAGCTTTCACAGTATATGCAAACGCCAACAACAGAACACTGGCAAGCTGCAAAACGAGTGATGTGGTATTTGGCAGGAACAACAGTGCATGGCCTTTTCATCAGCCGGTAAGAGAATCCTACCGTCCATGCCTTCACATACACTGATTGGGCCGGTGAAACGGATGATTTCGTCTCCACGAATGCATACATTGTCTATCTTGGCGACCAACCAATCTCATGGTCATCTAAGAAACAAAAAAGGAGTGGCTCGATCTTCGACAGAAAACGAATACAGAGGCATTGCCAACACAACATTCGAGATTAAACGAGTATGTTCATTATTGACTGAGCTGAGAATTGCAGTTAAAATGACACATGTTATATACTCTGATAACATAAGAACTACATACCCCTGCGCAAATTCAGTGTTTCACTCCCATATAAAATACATTACTCTTGACTACCACTTCATCCGAGAGCAAATTCAGAATCGCACCCTCCATGTTTCTCACGTTTCCACTCACGACCAACTTGCAGATGGTCTCACAAAGCCATTGAATCAATCACAGTTCACTCTCCTAAGAAGCAAGATTGGAGTTTCACAAGCACCTCCATCTTGAGAGGGCATATAACAGATACTCATTTATGTTAATTGAGATATGATCTCCGATATTATCGGCTTACATAATTTTCCTTAACTTGTCAAAATTCTCTTCCCTTACTGTGTGCTCTAATATCTATATAAATGTAACCTCTTCATATGCAATGTAAATCATCACTTTCATACAAATCTTATATGGTATCAGAGCAAGGTAAGATCGTGTAACCAATTTGAGTCATTGAGGGCCAATTTTCGTCGCCAATGATCACTTCCTCGCCTCGCTAATCATTTTAATGCTAACACATCATTAGTTCATTAAGGTGATTAGGAAAGGGATTAATACCACACATCATGGATTAGTCTTTATTAGTGATCTAGGCATAGAGATAACTTGTTTAGTTGCTTAAATGATTGCAA
>JAHZTW010000001.1:93006773-93032924 GCA_020283515.1 Alliaria petiolata
TAAGGTTCTATCCCACACAAAAAACAGTCCAAATTAGGAGAGACATTTTGGGCTTCAAGCAAGGCATCCATGAGACCTTCCATGAGGCATGGGAGAGACTTAGAGGATACACTATGGATTGTCCACATCATGGGTTCAAGAAAGAAGCTATCCTTAGCATTTTCTATTGGGGAGTTGATAAGGATCACAAATGGACATTGGATGTAGCTAGCAAAGGGCATTTTGCAAACCTCACAATGGAAGAAGGAGAGCTACTTGTTGAGAACTTGGCAAAAAGTGATGAAAGCTACAATGAAAGGCATTATACAACCCCTATAGAAGGCTCATGTGAAGACTATTAATAGAAAGACTTGCAAGATAAATTGGATAGAATGGAAAATCTCTTAAGTGTGCAACAAAGAGGAGTTAGTTTGGTTCATGAGAAGCACCAAGAGGAAGTAAATTTCGTGGTCAACAATGGGAACTTCAACCAAGGGAGTAAGCTTCTCAATCAAGGGTCTAACCATGGAGTCCAAGGAAATCACCAAGGCTACCAAGAGAACCATGAGATTTCTCAAATCTCTAACCAAGATGAGGAACAAAGAAAGGTTCTCCCTCAAATCATAGAAGGCCAACAAATGAATGATATTAGGTTTGACAAGATGATGAGAGCAATGGATGACAAGATTGAGGGTTTGCAACATGAGTTAACCTTTAAGCTTGAACAATCAACCTCACATTTGGAAACCATAGAGTCCAAATTTGTTCAACTCTCTTTGCCATCCAAGAACCCAAAAGATTCAAGCCATGTCATTTCACCAATTTTTGATGTTGAGATTGATGAGGAAAGAACACCCAATGGTTTTAATGGACGAATTGGAGACCCAAAGCAAGTAGAGGAGGTTAGAGACGTGGGCAAAGCTCTAAGCTATAGTCTACCTTCAAACCAATGGGTTCATGAAGAGAAGAGTGTTTTTGAGAAGAATAAAGGGGATGCATATGCTCTCAATGAAAAATACCTTAGCTCTTTCTTCTTTCCCTCATTGGAAACTAAGGAGGATGTGAGTAATTGTGAGACAAAGGATTTAGCTTCATCACCAAAAGCATGTAAGAAGGAGAAAGAATCTCATGAAGAGAATGCTTTGGGTTATGGTAATGTTCAAGAAGCTTTAGCATTGGATGGAGCTTGCTTGAAAACTCTTTTCTCTACCACATTGGAAGATGAGAATGAGAATAGCAAGGGGCAAAAGATGGGTAAAGGAAATAAGGACAAAAAAATCCAAATCAATACAACCATCCCACTCTTCCTCCATCCTCTCACACTATGAGTCTAGACCCTTTTAGACTCATAGATGGAGTCATTGAGTACAATGTGAAGTGCAAGGGTATTCCTAAACCCTTTGCAAGTGTCAAAGCCATTTGTCATTCCACAATGAAGGAGAATGACAAGGAAAGGATTGAAGAGCTACTCTCCAAGGTTCTCAAGCTTAATCTCACACATAGCACAAGCTTGGATCCATCCCTTGCAACTCATCTCACCATCACCACCTCAACAAGGAGTCCCACTACTCCTCCTCTCCAACTCCCTAAGGACAAAGGCTAGGGCCAAGGTATGTTCCTCTTTCTATTTCATTGTATATACAATTTTGTTTTTGTTGCTTTGGTCTCTCTTGAACTTCTATTACACAAGAGACTGTGTAATTTAAGTTTGGGGAAGAGGTTGAGAGATTTAATCTTGTGTTTTGTTCTTATTTTCCCTTTAAGCATATTTGAGTATTCATGCATATACATTTGCATATAAAAATCAGAAAATTTTCAAAAATTTCGAAACAAAATTCATGTAGCTTGCATTTGCATTTGTAAATTTTGTAGGATTGAGTCTAGATTTTGTATCATGTAGGTTGCATCATTCACGTGCATAGGGGGCAATTTTCCTTGTGAAGTGTTTTAAGCTCATGAATTGGTTCAAGGCCCTAGTTAGTAGTTCTTTGATGCTTGTGCAAACTTGAAGTTAAGTTCTAACCATACTTGGATCATTTGTTTTAATTTTCTTGGCTTAAAGTTGAAAAAAGCATGAATTGAATCATTTTTTATCAAGTGAAACCTTAACATGGATTTTGAATTATCATACTTGTGCATTTGAAAAAGAATACATGGATTACAAAATAATATTTAGGCTTTCTTATTCCCTTCACCACTCTCTTGTAAGCCTAAATAGAACACCACACCTTAACTCTTACCCTCCTTTCAAGCCAAAATTCTTTTGTGATTGCAAATTGTGAGGCTTTATTTTTGATTGAACTTGGCATAAAGTGTTAGGTTTAGGGCGACATGTCTAGGCTCTCATATTGATGCTAGCTTTGCATATTGAAGCTAGTTTTAGGCTGGATTTGGGGTGGGAATTCAGGGGTGCTGTAGAAAATGCTTACCTTGTTTAGGGTTTGAGAATAAGTTGGTGTTTGGAGTTTGAATAGAAATATATACATAGTTTTAAGTGGTTGGTCTTGAATTGTCTTGATTAAAAGCTCAAGTTGAAAAGAAAAGGAGATAGCTCTCTAGAAAAAAAAATATATATCTAAGAAAAGAGCCAAAATGGCCAAGTGCATAAGAGAAAGAAAAAAATATATATGAGAAGAGAGCTATCAAAGTAAGAGAAAAGAGCTAATATTTGAATGGTCATACCACTAGCTATAAGTAAGGTTGAAGAAGTTTCCCTAAAGTGAATGTGATTGATGAAGTTCTTGTGGGTTTGTACTTAGCGTTTTCTTGCTTGATTTGGGTATCTCTAGAGGGTTAATAAGCGGAAAAAAATGAATGAGAAGGGGATTTAAGTTCATTGTTAGTCTATATGGGTAGATGAGAGTCTAGTCATGTATGCATACATTGCTTTTTACCTATTATGCATAAGTTCAATCCTTTTTTGAGATAAACCATAGCTTGGAGTACCCACATGAATGAGATCATTTTTATCTCATAACCTTGTCCCTAGCCAAATGTATTCGGTTTTAAATGCATAAGTGTGATTCACGGTTTGAGCTTTAATGAATGTTAAAGGTTAGGATTCTTGGATTGTTTGGAATAGACAAGTCTTGATTTGAAATTCAATATGTGATGAGTATGGCTAATTTCTTTGGAGTAGTGTTTGTATACTGCATCCTAGGACTGAGAACAAGGACCATTGATTTGATTTATTTGAAAAACACTTTTGGAATTTAACCCCCATTTTTAAACCTCTCTCTCGGATTTGTCTTTGTTTGCTTGAGGACAAGCAAAAAGGCAATTTTGGAGGAGTTTATAGACTCATAATCCAGCATATTTTATCATCAATTTTAGATAGTTTTGCATGTACTTTTGCATTCATTTAGCCGCTTTTAGTCCCATTTGCATACATATTAGAGTTTAGTGAGTGTTAGGTTAGGTTGTTGCATATTTGTACATATTGAGTCCTTATTAGGTATTTTGGAGGCTTGGAGGACCATATGGAGTCTCATGGATGATCAAGAGGAAGAAGATAAGCAGCCAATTGAGAAGCAAAAGTCTTTTAGAAGCATATCGAGGATTTGGAGGCGCGAAATTTATGTGTCCGGAAGAAGGCCTTGCACTTAGATTCAAACTCCGAAGCCTTCTTAAGAGTTGTAGAGGATCCAGTGAGATTTCTAGTGTCGTTGGAATCAAGTCATTCGGACCCCTGTTAGAAACTTACATTGATTTTAATCCGTATCGACCAGAGCACGTCGAGACAAACATCAAGCCGAGAAGAAGGAGCGTTTTTCAGGAGTTCGTCTCGACCAGCTGTATCGACATGGCTGGCCGAGACGAACACAAATGAGCCTTTGTTTTCCCAATAAATACTCAAAAGACCTAATTTGTTGCTTGACTTTTATTCCCTATTGTTCTTAGCCTAAACTTTAGCCTCTTTGGGAGAAAACTTTGTATTTGCTTGGATCTTTTAAGTTTAATACATAAACTCTCTTGGATTTCTTATTATCTCTTCTCTAATCATGTTTTGCTTATCTCTTATCATGGATTTGATGGGCTTAATGATGATTAGTGAGTAGTCTCTTAGGAATTTGGGGATGGGTTAGATTTAGGATTTTCTAATGGTTCAATCTTGCAATCTAGGTTAGATTCTTTTATCTCTCTTCTTATTAAGGTGTTCTTAATGCCAAATAGTTAACCTTTTGCTATTTAGGATCATAAGCATTTCATACACCCACCAAGTGTTTGATGAAATGCTTGAACCACTTTTCTAAGAGATTTACATTCCTAGCCTAAGATATTAGTTGTCTAGGGTGTTTATCATGCCATTTAGACTTATGCTTATTGCTTGCTAATCATTTTAATGCTAACAAATCATTAGTTCATTTAGGTGATTAGGAAAGGGATTAGTGCCAGACATCATGGATTAGTCTTTATTAAGTATTCTAGGCATAGAGATAGCTTGATTAGTTGCTTAAATGATTGCAATGTTGGCCATTTGAATGCCCAAATCAATGATTCCATCCCTAGGTTTCGTTTTTAGTCAATTAGTAATCTTGATTAGTAGTTAATTGATTGATTAGTGCTTAATTAGTTATCATTAAGGCCATAGCTCATATAGTTAGTCTTGTGGTGTCTCTTTTAACTTGTAGTTTGCTTTTAATAGTTCCTTGTCTCCTAAATTTTGAATTTGGCTTAGATTAAATAGTTTCATGTATTCCTAGTGTTGTTAATCTTAACCCCTATGGATTGACATCTCAAATACTACAATTACATGAGTAGTAGAGATTAACTGAAAGAGAAAAAATCCTACTATCAGTAGCCAAGATAGACAATGTAAGCATTGGTAGAGACGCAATCAAATGTATCATCGGCCCAATCAGCGTCTGTGAAGACTTGGACGGTAAGATTGTCTGACCGGCTAATGAAAAGGCCATGCGTTGTTGTTCCTACCAAATATTGCAGCACTTTGTTTGCAGCTTGCCGGTGTTCTGTTCTTGGCGTTACACATACTGTAAAAGCTTGTTCACCACATAAGCAATCGCGGGGCTTGCGAAGGCTAAATACTATAAGCTGCCAATCAAGGTACGAGATTCAGTGGGAGTGGAGTGTGGTTCACCTGATTTTGTGAGCTTTAGCGAGGTTGCCATCGGAGTAGCAACAGTTTTTGCATCCAACATGTTCAACTTTATAAGGAGATCATGAATGTATTTCCGCTGATCATGAAGACCTTGTGGTGTACGAATTGCTTTTATGCCAGGAATGTATGGCAGTGCTCCCAAATCTTTGACTGAGAATCTTATCGCCATATTTTTGATAACTTGATCAACGACTGATGTGTTGCTCCTAGTGACTATGATGTCATCGAGATTAACAAGGATGTTGACCAAAATTGAGTTCTGATTGAGGATGAACAGAGACGTGTCAGCTAATGAGTTCTGGAATCCGGCATCAACTAGATATTACTTCAATTCGAGATACCACGCTCGTGGAACCTATTTGAGGCCATAGAGAGCTTTTCTCAATTTGCAAACATGAGGTTGTCGGTCAGCATCTACGAAACCTGGTGGTTGGCTAACATACACGTCTTCATTCAACGTTCCCTGCAGATACGCATTATTAACATCAAGTTGTCTAAGGCACCAGTCTTTACTTACATAAACTTTGAGAATGGTGCTTGTTGATGTAGCTTTGATTACTGGGCTGAAAGTCTCATCAAAGTCAGTGCCTTGTTATTGATTAAAACCTCTAGCAACGAGTTATGCCTTATAAATGTCGAGAGATCCATCTGGTAGGTGTTTGATGCAATAGACCCATTTTGTGTCGATCACATTTTGAGATGGCGAGTGAGGCACCAGATCCCATGTGTAAAATTTGACTTGAGAGTATATTTTTGTGAATATAGCGTTGCGCCAGTGTTTCATCTTGAGTGCTTGATTTAGTGTTCGTGGCTCTGTATAGGTGAAGAGAGCAATTGAAGTGGTGAGAAGGTATTTTTGTTGGCTTTGGAAATATGGTTTTTCAATCTGGTGGTGGTGATGATGTGTTTGTTGTTGGGTTGATTTGCGTGGGTTTGTGTTTGGTGTAGATTTATATTGGGCCTTGTTGGGCTTGGCTTATATTTTGGCTAGGGGGGCTTGGGTTTTGATTGGTTAGGTTTAGAGAAGTATTTGGTTGTGACGAGGATGAGCACGATGCCGATGAAGATGATAAATTTTCACTGTTATCACTGTTGAGTGGAGCCGATGCTGAATGAGAGGTGGAGCTTGTGTCGACTTCGAGGAAGATGTCGTTGGGTTCGGCGATGATTGTTGAGCAGCATCGTTTGGTGAGGAATCCGAGCTGGGCGCCATTGATGAAGGTGAAGCATCCATGGAGTGAGCAACAATAAGTGGCAAAGAGAAGGGATTGATTTGGATTATAATTGGGGTTGAAAGAGAAAAAGATTCTATGGTTTGAAGATTGGAAAGAGAATTTTGTTTCGTCGAAACGGACATGACGGGAAGCGTAGATTCGATTTGATGATGGATCAAGATAGAGATAAGCACTTTGGGTTTAGGAAAATTCCAATAAATCACAAAGTTTGGAGCATGGATCAAGTTTGTTTGTCGTGTAAGGTCTGAGCCATGGAAAACAAAGGCAACCGAAGATACGAAGTTTGTTGTACTTCGGGTCAATTTGAAAAAGGATTTTGAGTGGAGTTTGGAGAGACATAGTGGGTGTGGGCATTCGGTTTATGAGGTATACAGTTGTGGCAAAGGCATAGGTCCAATAAGTGTTTGGGATTGAGGCTTGGTGGAGGAGGGTTAGGCCAGTTTCGACAATATGATGGTGTCGACGCCGGCTAACCCGTTGTGCTCAGGCGTATGTGGAGGAGATGTCAAGTGAAAATTTCATTTGAGCGATAGGAACTCCCGAAGAGCAAGAAATTCTCTACCATTGGCAGAGAATAAGGTACCAACTTTGGTTTGGAATTTCTTTTCAACAAGACTTGTAAAGCGGATAAAAGTTTCAAAAACTTGAGATTTGAGTTTAAGAGGGTAGAACCAGATGTATCTGGAAATTTGATCAACAATAATGAGATAGTATATGTAGTTATCGATGGATGTGATTGGGGAAATCCAAACATCTGTAAATAAATGTTGAAGAGGGCGAGTAGAAGAGATTGTGGTTTGCGAGAAAGATAGTTTCTGACTTTCATTTGATAAGGAATTGCTGCAAGAGAGTGTTTGAGACATAAAATCGGAAATAGGTAAAGAAAAACTTTAAATGGTACATTATAAAATAAAAGGAGATGGATGCGCTAATTGTGAATGCCAATCCGCAACAGTGGTTTTATTATTGGTAGAGGGGGTGAAGAAGGTTGTTAGGAAGGAGATAGGCCACTCATATAGCTCATCATTGGTGCGTCCTTGGAGTAATTGGGCACCCATGATGAGATTCCTCACCTGAAAGTAAGATGGATAAAATTGCACCGATACTTGATTTGTAATGCACAGCTTAGAAACTGATATGAGATTCTTTTTGATGAGAGGTACACAAAGCACATTATTGAGAGATAATTGACGTTTAGAGCAAGGTAAGATCGTGGAACAACTTTGAGTAATGGAGAGCCCATTGCCATCACCAATGATCACTTCCTCGCCTTCTATGTAGGGTTGATGAAGGGAAAGATTAGCGAGATTTGAAGTGATGTGATGGGTTGCACCTCAGTCAAACAACCAAGGTTGAGAGGTTTGCGATCCACCAGCAACAAAATTGGCACGTGGTTGCCATGGTGTGGGAGATGGAAGGATGCCGGTGATCTGGCGAGAGAGCTGGGAGCAACGACATACATTGTGCCCTTGTATACCACAGATCTGACATTTCCCTAGGTAAAGACGTGGTTTCCATGTGGAATTGTTGTTGTTTGATGTTTGGCCGTTCTGAGATTGCCATGGTTGATTGGGATTGTTGTTTTTGTTCTGTGATTTGAAGCGATTGGTAGCCACATTTTCGGAGACAAGAAGTCCTCTGGGAGTCCGTCCAGAACGAACTCAATTTGATCTTTGAGATCAATGACTTTGCCGAAGAGGGCTAGTTGATTGAAGCGTATAGTGAGTCCTTGAAGGTACTCATTAACTGTTTTGATACCTTTCTTCCATTGCTTGATTTGGTACTTGAGCTGCTTGATATATCTACGACTTGGCTTGGCATAAGTGGCAGCCAAGGTTTCAAATTATTTACTACAGATTAAATTTTCTTACTCAATGAGATCCTCCAAAATGTAGTAATCCATATTTTCAAACTTTTCTTCACATGTACATTTCTTATGCGAATAATGATCTTTAGGAGATTGTTTATTAAATAAATTGTCCATGTTCATTTGTTATTAGAACCAATGAAATTGATTTAAAAGTTACAAAAATGTAAAATATTAATATGTTTGAGAATAAAATTTCATAACCTCATTTAGAAAAAAGCTTTTCAAATCCACATACCTAATTAGAATTAATAATATTTTTTTTACCAATAACATGATATTTTTAATAATCTTCATGATTTCTTAACATAACATTTTTTGGCGGGATATTTGCAGGTTCAAGTTATGACGGGAAATTAGCAGATCATAATTTTTACCACAAATTTGGGGAATTGCATTTTTAGTAGAAAGAGAGGGAGGGGGTTTGGAATTATGTATTCGACGTAGTTTTTTGGAGAAAATTTTGTGTATTCACATTTTTACCAAAAAAATTGCGAAAAAATAATTTTTCTTGGAAAAGTTTTGAAATCATGATTCTGACGTAATAATTTTGGTGGAATATTCGTGGATCACATTTTTACAAAAAATTTACGAATAGCAGTTTTTGGAGAACAAAAAAGAGAAACTAGGCTGAATGACCATAAAAATAGAATAATAAACAAACTAACTATACCAATTCTATAGTTATCAAATTCTTTGTATTTTATGTATTATATACGAAAGTATCAGGCAGTTAAAATAAAAGGATGAATACGTGGTGAATATAGTATAGAAAAGTGAGTACGTGATAAAATTGCGTAATTTCGAGTCGTCTATTTTGTTATACTATATTCATTTCATTATATAAATATAGTATAGTTCGATTCATTATGAAGTAAAGATTATCATAAATAATATAATGAGATACTATAAAAAAATTTGTTGATCAATCGTTATGCTACTCTGTTCCAAATTTTGTTATACTATATACGTTTTAGTAGATGAATAAAGTATAGTACGATTTATGCTATAGGTATGAAGTAAATATTTTTTTAGTACATATATATAGTATAGTACGATTCATGTTATACGTATGAAGTAAAGATTATCGTAAATAGTAGTATACTACGTTGTCGAACGGTTTTTGACTCGCGCAGTAAAATATATTTCTTATAGTTATGGTATAGTACGCTGCCAAATGTAAAATGTATAACCTACTGTATATGTACTATATACTTATGCATTCTCGGTAGCGGTAAACTATATTTTACGTATAATAGTGATCTGTAATATAGTATGTACCGATATTAAAAATAGAATATAAATAATCTTGGATTATGGACAGTTTTTCACAATGAGTCATGGTTATTTGGTTTATTATTCAAACGCTATGGCTTTTTTGTGTGGTTAAAATACTAAAATCAATTAAAAGAGGAACCAGGCGGGTTAACCGGTCCCAACCGGTACAGCATTCAGCGATTGTGTTGTCAATCTATCCGCTAGTGTGTTTTCCGATCTCGGTAAGAAATTGTAAGTACAAGTTTTGAAAAGTAAAGATAGGTGAGAGATGTCATGGAGGATTCCAAAAATCTCTATGATTTGGCGCTTTGAGTTGATCGCATGGATCAATTGAAGTGAATCCGATTCGACTCGGAGCTTCTCGAAACCTTCGCTCGCTGCGTGAGTGAGGGCTTCTCTCATTGCCAGAGCTTCCGCCGATAGTGGGGAAGCGATATGGTACTCAAGTTTCGATCCCTGAGAAATTGGTATACTGTTTTGGAGAAAGATCCAACCCAGGCCTGCGGATTTTGTATCTGCTCTCCAAGCTGCATCCGTCCTGCATATAACTTCTTGCTGATATCTTGCAGGCCCTTTGGGATTTACTTTCGTCGTTGGACCTTGAGGTAAGATTACCTGTGCTGACTGCCATTCTTTTGCTTATATTATAGCTTTTTGGGCCGTTTCGCCACTCGATATTTCTCTGTTTTTGAAAACCAGATTGTTTCGAGAGATCCAAAAGTTCCAAGCTACCCACGAAAACAAGGGTCCCAAGGCAATACATGTTGGTGGAAGACAGACCATGAACTTTGACGCGCATAGCCTGGCTACAAAGTCATGGATTTGCCCAGCATCAACTTTGACGGAGAAGGGAGTTTTTCTCCATACTTATCGCGAAAAGGAGCAATGAAGGAAGAGATGTGAGACTGATTCTCGTTCCTCGCACCTAATGGAAATTGCTTGTGTTACAATTCCTCTGGAAGCGAGGATTTCCCCCACCGGCAATGCTCCATTCAACACTTTCCAAAGAAAAAGCTTCAGCTTCTCAGATATTTTGCAGTTCCATACTTCGGAAATCCAGTTGAAACCCGGTTGCTGATTTGGTGGTGATTCATTTTCCAGTGCTAGAGTCCTTGCACAGTGATAACCCAATCTTGTAGTATAGTTTTCGGATGGTTGAGAGGTCCAGATTGTCAGGTCTGGGGTTCCACCTATACTCGGATTTAAAACCATCACATCACTTTCCAAACCTGGAAGGGTTTCCTTGAGCTTTTCCAGATCCCACTCATTGCATCCTGTTCTGAAAAGGTCAGCCACTACTTTGTCTTTTGCTAGGTAAGTAGGTGGGCCGATTGGTGTAAAAGGTTCTGAGAGAGATAACCAGGCATCCTCCCATACTCTTGTAGACTTTCCATCGCCTTGTGCTTTCCCGAGATGGTATTTCATAAGGTTTTTTCCTATGATTAGACTTCGCCATCCATGAGAGGCTGATTGGGGTATATAGCACTTTAAAAAAGGGGTTGAGTGGCAGTATTTCCCCAGCAAGACTCTGGCTAGTAAAGAATCTGGGTTGCTAAGAATTCTCCAGCTCTGCTTTGCCAACAGTGCATCATTGAAGCATTGAATAAGCCATCCCTCTCTTTTTCCTCTTGTAAGTTTCGACCATGAAACCCAACACATTTTTTTTCTCCATTTTTTCATCCCACCAAAACCTACTAAGTACTGAATTAATTATTTTGCAGAGACTTACTGGAATTTTGAAGCATGTCATTGTGTAGGTTGGTGTGGCTGTGAGAACAGACTTCAAAATCACAAGTTTACCAGCAGTTGAGAGGAAACTTGTGGACCAGCTAATAGCTTTCTGGCGGATACGATCTACTATGGAGCTGAAAAGGTCTTTTTCGATGCCCAAAGAGTTCATGTAACCCCAAATATTTGGCTTGGCCTCCTTCTTTTGGGATTTCCAGTTGTTGCTTTATTCGTTCTCTCACCTCCATAGGCGTTTTGGATGAAAAGGTTATAGCAGATTTTTGGCAGTTGATTTTTTACCCCGAAGCCTCTTCATACTCTGTGAGGATCTCTTTAAGCTTTAAGCATGTTTTCTCTCCTGTTTTGCAGAAAAACATAGTATCGTCTGCAAATAGAAGATGATTTAGTTGAGGGCTTCTCTTTGCAATCCTTAGTCCTGGAAAACTGCCATCTTCTTGAGCCTTTAAGCAGAGACCAGATAAAACTTCACTACATAAGATAAACAGGTAGGTAGATAGGGGATCTCCTTGACGGATCCCTCTCTCTGGTCTCACTGATCCCTTTGCAGTTCCATTGAGTAGAAAAGTGTAGGAAATTGTACTTACGCATTGCATAATCCAGTTGACCCACTTGCAATGAAACCCCAACCTTAGGAGCACTAGATTTAGGAAGTCCCATTCAATACGATCATAGGCCTTTGTCATGTCTGTTTTCACAGCCATTGAACACCTCTTTGTTGTTGTGGATCTCTTTAGGTAGTGTAGAACTTCATGTGATATTAGGACATTATCTGAGATTGACCTTCCTAGCACAAAAGCCGATTGGTTTTCAGCCACCAGATCATAGAGGAAAGGTTTTAGTCTTCTTGTTAACAGCTTTGGAATAATCTTTCTATGAAAAATAGAAATGGCTCGCAATTCATCTCAACGCGCTTCGAATCTTTCTGTGAAAAATAGAAAATCAAACTAAGCAAATCAACGCCTCGTTACCTACAAGGCAACGGACAAGCTGAGGCAGCAAACAAAACAAAACTTGACGGATTGAAAAAACGCCTCGACGCAAAGAAAAGGAGATGGGCAGATGAACTCGAAGGAGTCCTCTGGTCGCACATGACTACCTCGAGGCGAGCCACTGGCGAAACACCATTTGCACTCGTCTACGGAACAGAGTGCGTCATTCCTTCAGAAGTGAAGTTTCTTGTAGTACGGCAACGGCTCCTGCCGGGACAAGAAGGCTTAACAATCTCATGCTCTTAGACGAAGCGGACCTTATCAACGAGAGACACGACCAAGCACTCACCTGCATTCAAAACTATCAGCAAGCCACCGCAAAGTACTACAACTCCAATGTCAAAAGTCTGAGATTTCACGAAGGAAAGCTGGTCCTCCGCAAAGTCTTTCAAAACACAGCAAACGAAACGCTGGAAAACTGGGGGCTAACTGGGAAAGACCATACCGAATAACCAAAGTGGTCCGACCGGGAGTATACGAACTAGCCAACCAATCGACATACGCTTCGGTGCCAAGATCCTGGAACGCGATGCATCTAAAGAAGTACTATTTCTGAAAACTTGTCATTAAACATGACCTACGGGCGGTTTGATCTTCGAAAGGGGTACGTAGGCAGCTCGTCTCATGGCGAGTTCAACTGCCCCCCTCCCTAAAAAAGGGGGGGGGAGTGGGGTACGTATATTCATATACTCCCACGCTGTGTAAACTATCGATAGTCTCGAATAAAAAGTTTTTTTGCTTAGCTCTTTTCCTTAAACTCTTATCACTTCGTTTACTGTTGGCCACAGTATACGAACATCTACATCCCAAACGGGACCCTAACCTTCATACTTTACAAGGTTCTCTACATCCTCCGCGGATTTAAGCGCGCTATATAAATTCCGACTGAGTATAACTCGATCCAATATCTCTTAGGTATATCCCGAGAGCTATTCTCACGACTGTTCTCAAAACGGGCTCGCAAGCTCTAAGCTAGAAGAACACCTAAACCCCAACTCTTACGTAACGTTGGTCTCCGACATCTCACGAACATTGTACTGCTCGAGCAGTTATTGCCTAAGTACGAGATAGCTAACCATGTTCGAGTAAAACCCGATAAATCGTTCACTCCTACACAACATCGGTCTAAAATCAGGGCTTAGATGGACACCGAATCACTTCGGCCAAGAAATCAAACTCTCCTAACGAAAAACGCCCGAACCCCCAACTCATCCATAACGTTGGACTGCAACATCTCATGAACATTGTACTGCTCGAGCAATCATTGCCTAAGTACGAGATAAGTAAAGATGTTCGGCAAATAGCCTAAGCCCAGTCTAAACGGCTCGCTTCCAAGGGCTTTCGACCTAAATATAAACGAATCCGCATCTAAACGGTGTCGGCTACCTTTGGCAAAAATATCTAAATCGCTAGAAACTAAACCCACAAACGGCTCGTATTCAAGCAGCGGTATCCTAACACTCGAGGTAAAAGCGGACCGAACCTACTTCGGGAATCTAAGAATCTCAACAAAACCGCATGAATCCAAAAACGACGAGTGGCTAAAATAACAAAAACAAATCGTAAAAGCCAAACTCGCATGAATAGATAGTTAATGTCGTGGATAAAGCCGTCCAGGTATCTTGTTCAAAAAAAAAAAACAACAACAAAACATGATAACAAAATCTTAAAAATCAGGCGAGATCCGGCTCGTTCTCCCCGGCAACGGCGTCCTTCGGAGGAGACTTCTCTGATCCTTTTTCTGAAATCATCTCCTCAATGCGCAGAGTGTTAAGATTTGATCCCGCAGGACGATGAACCCCAGCCTTCGAAGCCAAAACTTCAAATGTCTCTCCACCCGGGAGACTCGGAACGGAGTCAGGCGATAGCAGCGAGGTTCTCAAGTCATCATGAAGTTCCGTCGCGAGCCGCTCAAAATCCTCGAAGGCACCCACCAGGTCAGCCTTACACTCGTCCTCGCGACCCTGAAGAACGCTGATGAACTGGAGGTTCCCCTCAATTTCGACCAGATCGGCGACCTTTTCTCGGGCGCCTCCTTTGACAAAGGCGACTTTGGCCTCGGCGCGCGCAACCCTTTCCTGGTATTTGCCAGCAATCTCGCACCTCGCCTCCTTACGCGCTCTGTAAAGGTTTGCCTCGAGCATCACCCGCTCCGACGAGACCTGTCTCTGCAAAGAAGACAGGTCGGCCTCCAGCTCGATCTTTTGGTCCGAGAGATGAGACGCCTTTTTCTCTGCCTCATCACGTTGACGCTTGAAAACGTCTCTCTCGGCTTGGAGAACTTCGTAGCACTTTGCAAACTCCTACACTTTCTTAGCATGACCGTTTTTCGCCTCGTCGAATTTAGCTTTCATAAGCATGGCCGCCTGGCGAGCCTTGTCAATCCGAATCTGATCTTCTCGGGCATCGATCTCATACCCCAGGATGACCTCATTGGCCGAGGCGATAAAGGTTAAGGCATTTTCGAGACACGTAAAACTGGAAGAGACCATTACCTTGGTCCCTTTGAGAACCATCTGCGAATACTTATTTCGTTTTGCAAGTTTATCCGGAGGAGGGAAACGATCACCAGGAACAACAATCCGGGCTAAAAGAGCGGCAGCGGCCTCGGGGTCGTTGTACGAAGCGATAGTAACCACGGGACTGGCCTCGAAGACACCTGCCGGAGCCGTGCTCAATAGCGCTGTTTTCTTCATCTGTTTCGTCTCTTTCGCCTCGGGCGCGCCGGACGAATCAGCAGCGGATCGTTTTTCGGCTCGTCTCTCCTTCTTGTCCTTAGCCGCGACTTTTTCATCATCTCGGTGATGGGAAAGGACGGATTCCTCGGGTCTCTTGCCTGATTTGAGGCCAGACGCGACCTGTTTCGATGCAGTCGGAGTCGTCTGCTTTGATGCGCTCGGAGTTTTTTATTTCTGCTCGGAGGCAACTTTTGGGGTAGGATCTTCAGAAGTCGTCTCCCTCTGCCCGGGGGCTCCATCAACAGCACGATTCGAGTCCCGAGATTCTGAGCCCCTCTTTCCACTTCCCTCGGCGGCCATCTTCGCCTCTAGCTCCTGCCTTTCACGGAGATTCAATCTCTTGGCCATCTTGATCCTAGAGTCTTCAGACGGACTGGACGATTCGGAGACTTCCGATCAATAACGAGCTCGGGCGCGCTCGACTCGGTGAAAGGAGAAGGTCTTTTGCTAACGAACTTTCTTGCCGGTGAAAGATTTCGCAATATCCCAGATATTTGCGGGACACCGAAGCAACAATCGAGCAACTAAAAAACAAGAACGAAAAAGTTATTATTAGTTGGCTTGGAACAAAGTCGCGGCAAAAGAAAGAGTCCCAAAATTCTCTTCAATCTTCTACCAAGTTTCCCCCATTCCGCCTTAGTTTTCACGACTTAATCTTCTGAAACAGAGGCGTCGTTAGCAAGAACATAGAAGAACCGGCTCTCCCAACCCTGATCTTTGCTTGGAAAATCCTAGATTATCCTTCGGTCCTTCTTGTTCCCGATGTAGTACCCGCCAGTTTGAGCTCGGCGTCGGATTTCAAGCAGGTTGTGGAGATGGTCGACCATGAGCTCGGTTCCACTTTCATAGCTCAAAGTCAGTAGCCCTACCAGATGCCGTAGCGAACGAGACGTCAGTTGGGCAAGAGCGACACCATATGATAACATGCATATTTTACCCCTTTTTACTATCATAAGTGAGTGATTTAATAAGCATTTCACTAAGATTTTAATGCATAAACACTAGATTTCGAGTATTTGGTTATTCAAGACTCTTTTCAGGTAAACTTAGCAAAAGACGCATATTTTGGAGCAAAATGGACAATTCCGGAAACAGTGCTCGATGACAGAAGTTCAACATCAAATGAAGGCCTTCCCACCACGAGATCAAGCTCGTATTTGGAGACAAGGTAGCCCTATCAGCTGTCTTTCACCTCAAAGTGGTTTGAGAACAATCCCATGGTTAGATCTCAAGTTATGGAAGAAGCAAGAAGGTCTGTCAAGCACCCGGAAGGACGAGCTGGCCGCGCCATGGCCGAACCAGACAACCAGTGGCCGCGCCACGGCCACTCGCTCGCGCGGCCAGGCCACTCACGGATTCCAGAGCCCATTTGAAGCCCAACTTAAACCCGCAGCCATCTTATGCAAGCCAAGACCTAATCCACGACCTAGAGAACTTGAAGACCTATATATGTTTAGGGGTTTTTTAGGGCATCACCACTTAGCTTCTTCACGAAATTCTCTTGTTACAAACTTCTCTTGGCGGCCGCGAATCTCTGATTCGTGGTTTCCACTTTGTTCTTTGAGGGAGATTGATTTGTTCTTGAACCCTCTTTTCTTTTCATCGATTTATACAAGTTATGCATTCGTCAATCACGTTTTCTACTTCTTCTTTCATGTCTGAGTAGTTTACTTTCGTTGGGTTTTCTTTAAGAGGATCTATGGGGGATTTCATTAATTGTTGTTGAACCGATTGTTTAGGCCGAAGATTAGGGTTTTCTGTCTCACCTTATTCGTTCTTATTGCATGAGTCTAGCGTCATGAACTATATTCTGATCGCAGGATCTTGAGAGCGACGAATGTCTTGAATCTCAGATCTAGACCAAAATAGGGTAGAGTGCATCCTTTAAAATATGTCTGAATGTTTATTGTCCCGATCTTATTGCGTGTTCGTCTAGGACGCAGGATACGAGAGTATACCTGCGGAATAGAAGTTCGCAGATCGACCTTGCTTGATAAAGTTAGGTTGTTAAAACCAGTGAATCAGTTTGGGGAAAATCGCCTAGTCTCGTTTGCTTAACTTTTGTGTGTTTGATTTCTAGTTAGAACCCCATAGATTTCCCGAGAAGATTCCTAACGTGTTCGCCCCATCTGCTTTTACATCGAGATTTATGCACTTCAATACTTACCTTTTTCTGCACTGCTTACCTGATTTCCTTTTTACAAGTCTTTAAGTTTATTTTTCTTTTCCCGTTGGTTATAGAAAAGGCTGACAACCTTCTCTATATAAGGCGTGGTACTGCTCTCTTTATTTTCTGCAAAAACCGTGACACTTACCCCAAAACCCCAGTTCCATGCGTCTTTGGTTGCCCTGATTTTTCTGTTTTGCAGTTGACCTCCTCCCTGTGGATCGATGCCCTAATTACTACAACGCACGATGTGCACTTGCAGCTTAGGGTCCTACAAATTCAAAGCTCGACGAGTCCTCAAAGAAATCCTCCAATCTCGGACGACTATTTAGACCCCATCAAGCTTTTGGCGCCGTTGCCGGGGAGGTTGCGTTTCGCTGTCCAAAGCAAAGGTCAGGATCACAACTCAAAGACATTTTTTTCTCTAACTTCTAGATTTCTTTCTATGAGTTTCAGGAACTACCATACCATGGAGCACGCAAGGAGCGATCCTTACATGCCCCGAACTCACGCCCACCTGCAGAACTCCTACACCATTCTCGGAGACCGCCGCCGACGCTGCTACCACATGAGCGCTTCACGCCTCGCCCACAAGGAGGATTCCCACCTCCTATTATTCACGAAAGCGAGAGTCTCCACCTCCAGATGCCACCTCCTGCCAGAACAATCAGAAAATCACACCTCAACCTTATATCAGCAAGTGGAGAACCTTATCGAGGCGATAACAGTGATGACTGATTATCAAGCTAAGTCTGAGAGATCTTTACACGGCCTGATGGACTCTATCCAGGGTGAAGTCTTCCACAAGCTCCAGGAAGTCGCCAACAACGTGAAGGTATTGGAGAACCGCACTTTTGGCAACATCAACAAACTATCCAGAACTTCCGAGGACTTGGCGGATCACAGAGGGGTCCTAAACCGCGGATTAGGCGATGTCCGTGCCCTGAGACACGAGTTCGAGGAAACTCGTGGGAAAACCTACAACATCATGGGCCGAATGGAGAGGAACATCCAGGAGATGGAATACGCCCAGCACAAGGTTGAGTCACAAGTCGAGGACTTGAGAGACGAGGTTCAGAACATGGGGAAGACTCAAAAGAAGAACGAAGCCATCTTGGCTAGACTGTTCAAGGAACAGAGGAGGATCGATGGGCTCATCAATAAGCTTATAGGAGAAAAGGGAGAACACGGAGCCCTAGCCGTTGGAGCCGAGAAAGCACCATGTTGCTTCATCCAGCCTCATCTGATGCACGAACCTACCCTCCGGGAAGAGTCACCCGAACTCGCTGAGGACGGACCTACCACAGGTATCATTACCCACGTGGAGAGACCTCTTACGTTGCATATCAAGAGGGAAAGATTGGTAGAATTCCACAAGAAAGTGGAGGGAATCCCGGTAAGCATAGGATTCGATGAAGCATGGGAAAGCTATGTCTTAAAAGAATACTTTGAAGACAGCCTAGAGAGCAGGAACGAGATCAAAGTTCACTTTGGTCAAGCCAGACGTTCGATCACCTCTGCCAGAGCCGCCTACTTCTCCCGCGCTGAGAAATACGAGAGCTACACCAATATGATCACTCGAGAGAACCTCGACGAGTTCAACAAGGTAGTTTGAAGCCTTCCATCAGGTATCACATTCATTGAAGTATGGACATAACATATTATTGGCCACTATTTCTGTGAAAGCAACGAAACAATGTTGGAGATACAAGACCTCTTCACACGAGCAAGGTCAGGAAGGGTACTCTGCACCCTGCACAAGACAAGGAACCTTGGTCGATTTCTCGTCACGTGCGAAATCAAGGGAATCAAGGTCGAGCCGTTATGTGACCCCGGCTCGACTATCAGCGTACTACCTACCTACGCGGTGCGAGAACTCGGGATCAAGCATTCCCACACGACGGAAGTGGTGATTGGATTGGCGGACCAATCCTTCGCTGCCCCGAAAGGAGTCATTTATGATCTCCCGGTCATCATTGGCGATTGTAAAATCCCGATAGACTTCTACATAGTCAAAACACGCCAAGAAGAAGCTGCACCTCTCATCTTGGGATGGCCGTTCTTAGCCACTGTAGGAGCCATCATGGATTGGCCAAACAGGCGAGTCTCATTTGCCAATATCGACGGGAAGGAGTTTTATCCCGCAGTACCTTACACCATGGAGAAACATCTTCTTGAGAATGATGAAGATGCTATTATGGAGAGACTCGAGGAGCCTTTAGCAGAAGAGGCCGCGCAGAAGGCAAAAAGACATTGCCTAAGGTCGAACTCCACCTCCAACTAAGCTCCCAAACTACCAAAGTCTAGCTAAAAGACTCTAAACAAGAGCGGCTCAATGGGAGACAACCCATTTTAGGTATTCTCTTTCTCATCTCCTTAACCATACTAATCTTTAGTTTTTGTTTCTTCTTAGTTTACAGCATTTTCATAAACCCCAAAAGCAACAAAAAAATCAGAAAAAACCAGAAAAGACCAAAAATATGAAGAAGGAAACCCGAAGAACACTCACCCGGCGATGAACCGCCCGTGGACCGGCCAGAAGGAGCCTGGTCGCGCCACGAGCCATGATGGCGCGGAGGCAAGGCGCTTGGCCGCGGCCGCGACGACCCGTCGTGCGGCCGTCCTTCGTCTGAAACGCTTCCATCCCGAACCTCACCAAACCGGATCTCTTTCAACCTATTTCAAGCCTTTCAAGCATCCTCCTTGATTCAATGACCTGAACACGACCTAAAGACCGCAAAGATCACTTCCACAACCGTGGCACATTGCTGTTGCATCCAAGATGGCGAGACAAGACAAGGCTCTATCCAAGTCAAGTCAAGTTAATGATCCATCTCTCTATTTAGTTCTTCCAGCACGTTCAACGGACCTGTATCCACGAAGACGAAGAAGAACATCACGGTTCTAGAGGATGAAAACCGTTGTGCAAGCTCCAGAAGGAAGAAGATGCAACTTCCTTTACCAAACCGCGAAGAGAAAAGTTCCTGAAGACTAGCTTCTCTCTTCCGCGACCAAGACCTTTACCGAAGCCAAGTAAGGATTTCATATGGCATTGAAGTTCATACTAGCAACACCTGTCTTCCGGGATCCCGAACAGATCACTGGACAGGCCAGCATAGACCCAAACTTCAAGTCAAGTTTCTGAGGTGACGTAATCTTCAAGACGCAAAGACAAAAGATTTTCCATCTCTAATTCACGGTGTTATCAAAGGTCAAGGAACCAAGACGAGTACTCAACAACCGGAGTACCTGTTCTTCTCAACATAGGCGTGCCCCAATCATCATCATCAACCACCAACATCACCACCACCATCCGAAGCAAAGAAGCTCAACCGCGCAACACATTTCCTTTCGAGCTAAGTTTTCGATTTCTTTTGTTCAATCAAATCGATTCTAAGCAGGGACATAAGGAGAATGATCAAGTCCTTAGCTCAACCATACCACACGCCCATCCGCCCATACCAAACCCAACGCCACTTTCAAGTAAGTCTTCACAAGCTTGTACTTGAATTTACCTATCTTTTTCACCTCAACCCGATTTAAACAAACTGGGGACAGTTTGATTTAAGTCTGGGAGGTTTCTTATATTACTAACTATGCTTTGATTTGATGAGTCTTAAGCATACATGCATCATTTATCGAGTCGTTTATACTAGAGTTAAAACTTTTTTTTCTTTTAGTCGGAAACTATGAACTTTGCTAGGTACAAGTCATTTCGAACAAGGAACCTTAATGACCATTCTCATGGGTTTAGAAGCAAGGTTTCCTAAGTTGAACACTGCAAGTGGATCGTTCCAACGGAGAAAGTTCTAATCTCTAGAGTACTCGAAGGATCTTGCGTTGACTCCGCATCTAATGAATCAAATCTTCTCATCAAGGGGCTTGAGGTACTTTGAACTTTGCTCCTCTTTTAAACTCTAGCATGACTAAGTAGATGCAGTGCAACCTCTCCTTGATCTTCCCTTGTTATAGAAAAGAAAAAAAAAATAGAAAGAAAAGTCTCAGTTTGAGGATGGCAACCCGAGTTCCTTAAAGGACTATGACGGTTTGCAGCAATCATGGAAACTTTAAAGAAGTGATCATTCTCAAGCTAAAAAGAAAAGAAAAACAAATATAAAAGACAGTCGATAGAAAAAATAAAATGATACCCTAGAAAAGTAGGGAGAAATCGACTAAGGGAAGAGAAAATAGGAGAGTTGTGTCTGAAATGTCTTTGTCTAGATGTTTGGAAGAGAAGAGTATAATGTCTCGTCGACCAATACTCCCTCGATAGAGACCGCACGCCTAAAATGAATAAAGGGGTCAACAAGAGAGAGCTCGAAATACTCAAAGGGACCATGAAGCGTATCCGGGAAGGGTGAAAAGCTCAAGGTAACTAGACCCAAACGCCTTGAAGCTGAATTCCGAGTTATGTGGCTCAAACAGGTCGATTGCTAGACTTGATGAGTTCTCAAGTATTGGTGAGTTTCCACGTTTTCAAACGTCTTTTCCTTACTTATATTTCTGTTTGTTTAAGTCTGGGGGAATTGATAACATGCATATTTTACCCGTTTTTACTATCATAAGTGAGTGCTTTAATAAGCATTTCACTAAGGTTTTGATGCATAAACACTAGATTTCGAGTATTTGGTTGTTCAAGACTATTTTCAGGTAAACTTAGCAAAAGACGCATATTTTGGAGCAAAATGGACAATTCCGGAAACAGTGCCCGAGGACAGAAGTTCAACACCAAATGAAGGCCTTCCCACCACGAGATCAAGCTCATATTTGGAGACAAGGTAGCCTTATCAGCTGTCTTTCACCTCGAAGTGGTTTGAGAGCAATCCCACGGTTGGATCTCAAGTTATGAAGGAAGCAAGAAGGTCCGTCAAGCACCCGGAAGGACGAGCTGGCCGCGCCACGGCCGAACCAGACGACCAGTGGCCGCGCCACGGCCAGTCGCTCGCGCGGCCAGGCCACTCACGGATTCCCGAGCCCATTTGAAGCCCAACTTAAACCCGCAGCCGTCTTATGCAAGCCAAGACCTAATCCACGACCTAGGGCACTTGAAGACCTATATATACTCGACCTTTAGGGTTTTTTAGAGCATCATCACTTAGCATCACCACTTAGCATCACCACTTAGCATCACAAAATTCTCTTGTTACAAACTTCTCTTGGCGGCCGCGAATCTTTGATTCGTGGTTTCCACTTTGTTCTTTGAGGGAGATTGATTTGTTCTTGAACCCTCTTTTATTTTAATCGATTTATACAAGTTATGCATTCATCAATCACGTTTTCTACTTCTTCTTTTATGTCTGAGTAGTTTACTTTCGTTGGGTGTTCTTTAAGGGGATCTATGGGGAATTTCATTAACTGTTGTTGAACCGATTGTTTAGGCCGAAGATTAGGGTTTTCTGTCTCACCTTATTCGTTCTTATTGCATGAGTCTAGAGTCATGAACTATATTCTCATCGCAGGATCTTGAGAGCTGCGAATGTTCTGAATCTCAGATCTAGACCAAAATAGGGTAGAGAGCATCCTTTAAAAATGTCTGAATGTTTATTGTCCCGATCTTATTGTGTGTTCGTCTAGAACGCAGGATACGAGAGTATACCTGCGGAATAGAAGTTCGCAGATCGACCTTGCTTGATAAAGTTAGGTTGTTAAAACCAGTGAATCAGTTTGGGGAAAATCGCCTAGTCTCGTTTGCTTAACTTTTGTATGTTTGATTTCTAGTTAGAACCCCATAGATTTCCCAAGAAGATTCCCAACGTGTTCGCCCCATCTGCTTTTACATCGAGATTTACGCACTTCAATACTTACTTTTTCTGCACTGCTTACCTGATTTCCTTTTTACAAGTCTTTAAGTTTATTTTCCTTTTCCTGTTGGTTATAGAAAGGCTGACAACCTTCTCTATATAAGGCGTGGTACTGCTCTCTTTATTTTTTGCAAAAAAACCGTGACACTTACCCCAAAACCCCAGTTCCCTGCGTCTTTGGTTGCCCTGATTTTTCTGTTTTGCAGTTGACCTCCTCCCTGTGGATCGATACCCTAAGTACTAAAACGCACGCTGTGCACTTGCAGCTTAGGGTCTTACAAATTCAAAGCTCGACGAGTCCCCAAAGAAATCCTCCAATCTCGGACGACTATTTAGACCCCATCACCATACGACCACAGATACGCCGAGATGAGCTGCGGAACCGGGAACCATAACCAGCATCCGGTGAGAAAGACTTCAAACATCGTGAAATAGCCAGCTGGAGGCTTATCGGCTCGGTCCGTCTTGGAAGGGAGCATGAATTCGACTCCCTCGCTAATCTCGAAGCGAGCATGTATGTCATCTAGCAAGTCCGGCGTCGAAAGGGTAGAACCTGGCGGATCGGCGACTTCTTTCTTCTTCCGACGCCTCTTAGCTTTTCCTTTCTAAAGCTTCACCAGTTCGTCCTGCTCTCGCTTTGCCTTAACTGGATCCCAGTTCCAGTCTTCATGCTCGGGCTTGGGCTCGGCAAGGAGGAATGAATGCCCCGTTCGCCTCGGCGCGATTCACTGCAAAGGGCTCAGCAGAATGCTCAACGGGAGAAGAGACTATTTTTCTCCCTAACTTCGTCGGGGAGTTGGCCGAATCGATTGAATCATCGAGAGACGAATCTTTCCGAGCACAGGAGGTAGCAGCGACCAAGTCTGGCTCGCCTCGGGTGACAGGGGTTCGACCGTTTTTTTCGCCTCGGGATGCAGCGGCGCGATCACCCGAACCAAAATCGGCTCGGCAGCCATTCAAACATGTATCGAAAACAGCTTTGGTCCGGGAGTTAGAAGAAAAAGACATCGAATTTGCCTAGAATTCTTAAGGGTCGTTTGAAGATGGATCGGACGATCGACGAACGACCGGAAAAACTTGAAGACGGATCGAAAAACTTGAAGACGGATCGGAAAACTTGAAGACGGATCGGAAAACTTGAAGACGTATCAGAAAACTAAGGCGGGTGACGACGGCTCGGTGTAAATCTGAAGAACCCTATCGGAATCTAAACATAAAACGAGAGGAGAAAGATAGCAAACCTTTGAGAATTTTTGAGAGACGAAGATAACGAAAAAACCAAGGGAGGTTTCAGTATTTATAGACAAACCAGCAAAGCGGCAATAATAAAATCACCATCTTTGGATCTTTGTTTCGGCTTTAACTTAGAATATTTGCGTCCTCTTTATTTTTTTCTTTACAGATAATCTATTGTATGAAATCCAGCACTCACACCAAATCCACTAGCACCAAAGGAATCAAGTTCTCTAAACCAGAGAAGCTCGTAAATAAGAACGTACAAATCTGTTTTTTTTTAATACATATGACTTGACCTAGAGTGCTTGTATATATATATACCCCTTATAAAGTTAAGGTTTACAAAACTAGGACTAAATCAGAAATCAGTTACACCGCCTTAATTAAACCAATCAAATCGGTTAACTGATTGAGTCCTTAACCGAAACCTTAAGTCAACCTTCCTTTAACACCTTGATACGAGGTTAGGCCCATACTCAACAAGACTGAATGAGAAAATCTCTTCCCAGGCTCTTTATTTTTTTCCTTCGCACATTCGTCTAACAAGAGTTTTCTCACAAGACCTCGTTTTAGTCTAAATTAGTGAGAGACGCGTAATATATCATTCACATTTCAACTCTTGAAGATCGATGAGAAGACTCCCACAATTTATATGATAAATGCATACAAAATAGAGACAAACAACATCGTTGTCGAAATAGAAAGAGAACAACATAAGTGAGCTAGAGAAGCAGAGCGTGGAGTAGAATTGTGAACATCGGTTTGTCCAGAATTTTTGTCGGAGGGAGAAGTAGGTGAAGGGAGGATCATTTGCGGTGGAGCAGGTAAGGTTGGACTCGTCGGAGAAGCGGCGGGTGGGAAACGTCGCGTTGGCGACTGTGGAGCCATGGAACTCTGAGAGACGTAACAAAAATAATATATGGTTTTGTTTAGCCAAATATCAAAATAGTAACCTCAGAGCAGCATCGTATAAATCAAAATTTTAAGTAAGCTTTTTGCTCCAACGACTCTACTATGGTGTCAAGGATTCCAGTTTTGGTTTGGATTTATCAGTTTGCAATTATTTCTATGAAAATTACCATTACTCTGGAGTCACCGAACCGATCTGATAGGAACCAAGGCAACATAAACGACCCAAAAACCGAACTATAACTTAATTCGGTTTAAATGGATTTGCAACTAAATCGAACTGAAAAAATAACCGATTTAAACCGACTTTTTTTGAAATTGACATATTTTACTAAAAATCGAGTCCGAACGAAAACCAAATTCGAACCAAACCGTCCATAATAGTTCAGTTTTATCTTGGATATAATTATTTATAAACCAAAAACCCGTAAAAACCGAACTGATATCCGAATTGAACACCCTATTTATTCCATTCGGTTTGATACAGTTTTAGTTCAGATTTTGATCTTCTGTAGATTATTTAAATGATTTTCAAAAAAATATTAGTTTAATTATTTTTTTCAGTAAAAACAAACACTGAATCGGTTAATATTTTCAAGTCTATTTTCCGATCGGTATCTCTCTATATGATTTTGGTTCCAATCGGTTAAATCCAATTTGTTCAAATGGATAATGGTATTAACTCACATCATTTATCTTGAAACGAAAACTTACTTGGTTATTGGTAGTCTTGGTGAGCCCGATATCATAAGTCATGGTTAGATCAGGTTTGAACAAGCCAAAGGCTCGTTCAGACCCTTTCCCGGGCTTGAGATTTTCGTCGTACAATGCGAACAAGTATGTGTCGATAACTTTCCCGGGCATCAACGGTGTCCCGGCCATGGATTTCAAATGAGCGATGAGGTTTTTATTGTACGCTCTAGCGTTCTCAAAGTTCGTGCCAGCCTCGTCCGGGTCTCCCTTGTACGGCCACCCAGTCTCAGCCACCATTATCTCTACGTCCTTGAACCCCATCGAGCTCAAAGCTGAATACACCGCATCAACCTTCACAAACCAAATTTAATGTCATTTAGATTCTTCTCTT
>JAHZTW010000001.1:93033125-93067006 GCA_020283515.1 Alliaria petiolata
TTGAGAAAAGAAATTTTACAGCAAGCACATCACTCGCGTTTCTCCATTCACCCAGGAAATACCAAGATGTATCGGGATCTTAAGCAGTATTATCATTGGATTGGTATGAAGAAGGATGTGGCTACCTTTGTATCGCATTGTCAGACGTGCCAGATGGTGAAAGCAGAACATCAGTTACCGAGTGGATTGTTGCAAGACTTGCCACTACCAGAGTGGAAATGGGATATGGTAACTATGGATTTCGTTACGGGTTTACCTATCTCAAGTGGCGGAAAGAATGCTATATGGGTCATTGTAGATCGACTCACGAAGTCAGCTCACTTTTTAGCAATAAGGAAAACTGACGGGGCGGATCAGTTGGCACAAAAGTATCTTGATGAAATCGTGAGGTTACATGGGATACCTGTCAGTATAGTATCAGATCGTGATACAAAGTTCACATCCGCATTTTGGCGAGCCTTTCAGAAGGCTTTGGGAACCAAGGTTCACATGAGTACGGCTTATCACCCGCAGACAGATGGTCAGTCAGAGAGGACTATTCAAACATTGGAGGATATGCTCCGAGCTTGTGTTTTAGATTGGGAAGGGAGTTGGGTCAAGTATTTACCGCTGGCAGAGTTCGCCTACAACAACAGTTATCATTCAAGCATCGAAATGGCACCTTACGCGGCTCTTTACGGGAGACCATGTCGTACCCCACTATGTTGGACAGAAGTGGGGGAGCACCGAGATTTAGAACCCGCAATGGTTCAACAGACCGTAGAGCAAGTGGAATTACTCAAGAGGCGACTTAAGGAAGCTCATGACCGTCAGAAAAGTTATGCAGATAAGCGGAGAAGAAATTTGGAGTTTGAAGTGGGTGACCTTGTTTATCTAAAAATGAGAACATTCCAAGGAGGTTCGAAGACACGAAAGCTGAAGAAGCTTAAACCGAGGTATATGGGACCGTATCCTATCATTGAGCGAGTTGGGGCAGTGGCCTATCGTTTGAGATTATCGTCAGAGTTGGCAGGCTTCCACGACGTGTTCCATGTGTCAGTTTTGAGGAAGGTTGTTAGAGAACCAGAGCTTATTTTGCAGCAGCCGCCAAGTGACCTCCGTAAGAATCTGACCGCGCTTAGTCAACCAGTGGCGATCCTAGAATGTCAAGAAAAAGAAGTTCAAGGGAAAGCGACTTCGATGCTCAAAGTTTGTTGGGAAAGAGATGGTATCCACGAAGAAACCTGGGAATCCGAAACTCAGATGAAAGAAGACTATCCGAGACTTTTCGAGGAGCAAATCGGTACGTTACTCTAACTCTGAATTCGGGGACGAATTTCTCATTAGCGGGGAAGAATTGTAACGACCACATGTTTAATTAGTGTTAATCTTCACCTAATTTCCTACTTACCAATTAATCACATGTTTCCTCTCCCATCTACCCCTCTCCCATTCTCCTATATAAGAACAAGCTCCCCATCATTGTTTCTCACACCAAAATCAATCAACACTTCTTCTTCTTCTTCTTCTCTCAAACACAAATCATCTTCTTCTTATTTTAAAAGCCTTGCGCGCTTAAAATCTCGCAAGTCCGAGATCATCTTTAACTTCTAGACGTCGAGACGAAGCCGCGGCCACCAAAACCAGCCAAAACCACCGCCTCACGCGCTCGCACGCGCCGGTCGAAGTTGGCGCGTGCACTTCACGCGCCTCACGCGCCGCCGTCTCCAACCGTGCTCAGCCGTCACGCGCCGCCGCCAGCCGCCGCCGACCACCGTCCTACGCCGTCGCCGTCGCCGGTAAGCCGCCGCCTTATCTCGCCGTCGACCACCGTCGCCGGCGACCGTCGCCGGAGAACCGCCGTGATCTCCGGTGACCGGTTCGGTATGGTTCAGTTCGGTTTAGGTCGGTTTGATTCGGTCGGATCCGGTTTGGGTAATCGGGTCGGGTTATCGGGTCGGTTATCGGGTCGGGTCCGGTTTGGTTCGGGTCTGGGTTAACCAGGTCTAACCAGTTTAAACCGTTGACTTTGACCGTTGACCGTTGACTTTGACCGGTTCAAACCGTATACCGTTTTCCGTCGTTCGAAAGCCGTTCTCACTCAGTTTTTCGTTCTGATTTCAGATTTGGAGACCGTTTAAGCATTCGGAGCTCAGATCAATCAGATATCTGCTTTTTGCCAAGGTGAGGGGGATTCCGATCAATTCCTCTTACACCACATATCATAATAGAAGTGTCTAGGTAGTCATTCATACCTATGTGTATCTATAAGCATACATGTAGTTGTCGTGATCTATATACGTACGTAAAACTATATCTATATATATACTATACTGATGGTTAATGGGTGATACACCTAGATATATGCTTAGGTTGCTGAGAACGAATATGGTTATGTGATGATTGAGGATTGTTTGCGGGTGTGTGCATTTCATGGGGATTATGCCTTGTGCGGGTTGAGGAGTACGAGTTTTTGGATGAGGCTTGAGGCCTGTGTGTGCGTCGGTGTAAGGCCTGTTAGGATGGAGGATCCCCTAACAGGGTTGCATCGTCTTTCTTGCTGGATCACGTGGAGACCGATTGAGGTGGCGTGACCCATCGCTGGAGGGGGCAAGCAGCGAGCCCAAGATAGTGGTGCGGACACTGATATCTGTATAGGGGCGTGAACGCGTTGTGACACCATGAGGGTGGCGCGGGTCACGTGGTAGCGTGGTTGAGCCACGGTGATTGTTGTTTGCTTTGCTTTACTGGATGTTCTACCTAGATACTTTTGTTATGATGTGTGTTGTTTGATGGTAGTTGATCGTAGTTTCTCTCACTGAGCATCAGTCGAGATGCTCACCCCTCATTCTTTTTCCTTTTTCAGGTGAGCCTGAGGAAGTGCAGGAGTAAAGGTCTCGGTTTGGTGCTACGTTTGGGTTTCGGGGTGACTTTTGGATTGTTTAAAAGAATTTCTGTTTAAAATAATGATTGTATGTTTTTATTCGATATTTTGTTTGATAAACATGATTTGGAATGTGTACGGATTTTATTGGATTAAATAATAAATGAAGTGTTCTATAATAATTTAAGTAACTTGAGTTATAAGTTAGGGTTCGTGGCATGCCGTTCTCGAGAGAGGATGAGACGGGTGTTACATTTAGTGAGACATTATACAACTTCTCGATGATGATAGGACAAAGTTATGAAATCTTTTGAAATGTGGTGAGTGATTATAACTTATATAACTCAACTGAGTTCGATGCTTCTAAGTGGGACTACATACAAATACTTTGGTTACAAATGAGGCTGATGATCTCATATTATTCAGCTGAGCTTTTCATTCCTTTATTGTACGTATTTATCCTAGTATTTTATTAGTTCTTGTTTAGTAGAATTTATATATGGATAAATCCGTGCACAACCGACTTAATATGAAATTGTCAGTACAGGGTTCAAGTACACATTTCCTTTCTGTATGGATTATATATTAAACGACTTTATCTTTGGATTTATAAGGGTAAACTCTTGGTCTTTCTTTTATAATATATTAGATCTATAGAGAACACTGGCAAGAGTACATTAAATAACATAATAAGAACTCTTGATTATATATATACATATATATATATATATAAGTCAAGAATTTGACAAAATATATATATATATATATATATATATATATATAAGGATTATTTCTTTTAGAATCAGAACATATTTCTTACATTCTGTTAGTAGGTTTTAGAAGCGAGTTGAAATTTGAAATATACCGGCGAAAACATATATGACAACATCTTTCTTTCTATAATCTAACTCGAACCAAAATTAACCCCTAAAAAAGCAGATTTGAGCTTAAGTTAGTAAGTGTGGGTAAAATCGCAATCACACCTAAATTACAATCCCATTTGGAGCCTAAGTAAAATGTGTTTGCTATTAGATATTCATTCATATTCTCAACTATGATCAAGAATGTAAAATCAAGAACGTAAAATCGTGTCAGCAATGGATTCAATTTTACTGTGTGTAAATCTTTTGATCAGTGGGTTTCAGGTTGTTGATTTTTCTATAGTGAGCTTGTTGAAATTTTTTCCTAAAACATTTTTTTTTTTTTCAAATTTAGTAAAGGCGCTTCGTTGAAACACGGATACCCTACATTCTGATACAATTCATATGTACTCAATAAAGAAACAAAATACATCACGGCAATGTATAAGTACGTGTTGCAAGACATTTAAAAGAGACAATAAAGTGGATTAAAAACCTAATGTGTCTTTAGTTAATTAGTTGCACGGAAAAGTGAGACATTAATCACACAATTAACAACTAGTTGAATTAACTGAGAGGGCTTTTTGTTAATTGGATTTTCCTTCTCTACTAAGAAATGAAGCAATGCAACGAAGGTGGTGGAGAAGGAGGGCAAGAAATTAGACACTTCAACATCTACCACAAAAATGGAAAAAGAATAATAAAAAAGAAGACGAAATCGCTTTTGCTGTGGCACAAGAAAAAGATAAAGCATGCTTAAACTATTTGTTTTTTCTCTAAAAGACGGAAACAATTATTAAAAACAAAAGCACAAAAGGTGTAACATTTGAACCAGAATTTTCAAATTTGGGTTATTTGAATCATTTTGTAAAGCAATCTGGCTTCCAAATTTTATTTTCTTGAAACGTTGACTGCTAGAGCTAACAATCGTTTTTCAACAAAATGGCTTAGATGATTTTTTTCCTGCTGATTGTGTTTAACTCAACCATATAAATCAACCCAAATGCTTCTATATTATTGATTTTTTTTTAATTACAAGAGACTTGCAATATAATCAATTGTACCACTTTTTTTTAACTGTTTGTATATAATTTTTTGGGGATTTTTGTTTTTTTTTTAAAAGAAAATATTGGGTGTAACCAACGATCCCAGGGTGTGCCTGGTTAATAACCCTAAACTGAAAGAGAAAATGGCCCCAACCCACAACAAACCGAAGGCACTGACAGATAACATGAGGAGCTTCACCACTTAGCCAATTACGACAACTGTCGTTACAACTCTATCAATATGTATTAAAAACAGAATTACGAAAATTTTGCGTTTACCATAGAATTGCAACTAGGGCTATCCAATCCGGTAAAATCGAATCGAACCGAACCGAATTAAACCGAAATAGAACATATGGTTGGAATATGGATATACTATATTAACCGTACGGATGTAATAATTTCAAAACCATAGGATGCGGATATGGTTTGGATATTAACCGATTAAACAAAAAAAACGATTAATTTTAAATCATAATATAATAAATATATAATATAATATAATAATATATATTATACATTAAGTATGTAAATTATGTAACCCTGAAAACGTAATGTCTAAACAAATTTTAAAATAAAACAACATAATTAACCTATCTTAAATATTAAAAATGAAAAAAACAATTTTATATGGAATCATAATAAAGATATGAACACTAAATCATTAACCGAGTCATAAAAACTATGATTCATATAAAATTTGTTACTATTTCTAATTTTCTATAAAAAAGCCAAAATTCACATTATACTGAACAAAACTTTTAGTTTTTGCTTAAAAACCGAATAAACCGAAAACCGAAAATATCCAAACCGAGCAAAACCAAACTAGATATGGTATTAAAATGGTAGCTATTTTTTACTAACCAAAAAATCGAAAAACCAAAAAAACCAAACCGAAACCGAACCGATATTCAGATTGGACAGCCCTATTGCAACTGCCGTTTCTAAGCAAGTAACAACTTTACAACGATATTTTCGTTGTCAATTAGTATAAAACATTCCATCACAACATTTGCGACAAATCTTTGTATCTTAATTTATCACCAAATCGTCGCAAGATTATAAAATTCTGAGAGCTTTTTGCACCGGATTTTGCTCGCATATATATATATATATATGTTGTATTTTTCTATATTTACAGCACAATAAAATATTTTATATCAAAATGTGAATTTGGGGGGGGGGGNGGGGGGGGGGGGGGGGTACTATCTCCATGAAGGACGTTAATTACTTGTTTTGGGATCATGTTTACTTCCTACCTAAAACAAAATACATATCAAGTGCAATTATCTTTTACTATAATAGCTAAAACAATTTCTAACTATTTACAATCTCTTCATGGATAAAAATAAGGGTAAATTAAATGAATATACATAATTGACTATTTAATTAAGAAACTAGTAATGGTTAATTTAAAATTAGTTCTATCACATTTGATCCAAAAAATTGTCTAAATTGCCATTTTGTCACTTACCACGTTAATAGAAAAAAACTAACGGAATAAACATGTTATCGAAGACACTGTTCATCGGGCGATACAATAATTGTGCTTTTTGTGGATATCTATTTGATTAACATGATATCGCGAAAAGTTTATATATATTATGTGTTAAATGCATGCTTATCGTATTAAACCAGTTATTGTATCATACAATGATAACGATAACATTAGTAAATAATGAATTACCAACACTTGTAATGTGATAATATTAGATTAAAAAGTAAAATTAAATTAAATAGAATATATTTCAATTTAAGAAAAAGAAAACAAAACAAAAAGATCTATTTCAATTTAAGAAAAATAAAAACAAAAAGTAAATTAGATTAACTAGATCAAGTTAATCAATAAGATTTTGACAAGTGTCAAGTTTATCGATTTAGATTTTAACATGTATCTTGATAAAATATTATCTTCAAAGAAAAAAGAAATTTCCAAAAATATAAAATCTTATTGCAAGTTAATCAATAAGATTTTGGCAAGTGTCAAGTTTATCGATTTAGATTTTGACCCGTGTCTCGATAAAATATTATTTTCAAAGAAAAAAGAAATTTCCAAAAATATAAAAAATAAAAAAATAAAAAGTCAAATTTATTGATTTAGATTAAAAAGTAAAATTAAATTAAATAGAATATATTTCAATTTAAGAAAAAGAAAAGAAAACAAAAAGATCTATTTCAATTTAAGAAAAATAAACAGAAAGTAAATTAGATTAACTAGGATATATTTCAATTAAAAACAAATTCTAGATGCTAATGATATAGTATTAGGCTATGATGAGTTCAGTGAAGAGAAAGATAGCAATAATTATGTAAAATACAGCTATAAATTAGTTTATAGATTATCCAATTTTTTTTTAATTTATTTTTACAAATTTAAAATATTTTATTATATGCGGGTACTATTCTAGTATACATATATAAAAAGGGAAAACCTAGTATATTGAAATAGAATGTACTAGATTTAATTGAGAAATCAGTTAAGTTGAATCCACATAAGAATCTCACTCTGCTCATCGATTCGATTTACGTACCAAATCTTTGCTCACAAGAGGTGAAAAATATATACTTTCAAACAAAACATTAATGAAATGGATTCTAAAACGAGAGATCACTTTTGACCCGGAAAATTTAAAGAGTACGGCTATATGCAAATAAGATCTTTGGTTATCTCCTCCATAAGTCCACTGAAGATTTCCCTCTCTATGTCCCTTATAACATCATCTTTCTCGATGAAGGCAAGCATCGAATCGTTCCAGCCCATGTCCCACATTGAGTTCAGGTTTGGGTCTTTATGGTGAATATCTCTTTCCAACACCTTTGGCAAGTAGTCTTCAACAAGTGATTCACTGTAGCACTCCTTACCGTAGGCTCTCAGTTTCTCGAACTCTTTGCTTAATTGTCTAACAAGATGGTCCAATGAGTTTACTTTAGAGGAACTGATGGGTACCTTAACGAAAGGATGGACACTTAACTCTTGAAATCTCCCTTTTCGTTTCATTAGCTCGTAGCCACAATCAAGAAGTAGATTCTTGTCTTCTTGATAGTAATTGTTCCCACTGGCTTCATGAAGGACATTAAGAGGAATGTTGAGTTTGAAAAATGCTTCTGCTGTGTCTAGAAATAGTTGGCTTTTCACAACTATCTTCTTGAGGTTTATTTCATTTTCAGACAATGTCTTTGTAGTTTCTTGTTTTCGGTGTTCAAGTTGCTTCTCCAACAAGGGTACACCAGCTTCCACCTCCTCTTTGGTTCCTGAAACAATTGAAACTTATTTTAGTTCCATTTTCTTAATTTTTATTCCGTGGCTTGTTGTGCGAAATGCTTGTAATTCTGCCATGAGCAAAGCATAACCTTGAATATGGTTTGACACATTTGGCTACGGGTGGCTATCCGATTTTACAGTTTGGTTTCGGTTCGGTTTTTTGGCTGATCCATTTGTAATTCGGTTTGGTTTCAGTTTGGTCCGGTTTGGTTTTTCATTTTAGTTTTGGTTTGATTATAGTTTAAAAATAAATTAAAAATAGAAACACATAATTATTTATTTAATATGATTCTATCTATTTTTAATACATACATTAATTAAAATATAAAATATTATTTAAACTCGGTTTATCGATTTGGTTACATAGAAACGGTTTTGGTTTTTGATTTTTCTTTCTTTTTTTAAATAGTGAAACTAAAAAATTAAATTGCGGCTTTGGTTTAACTATTTAAGATTTTTTCGGTTGTGTTTTTTTTTTTTTTTCACATGGCAACATTTGCCTACATGTTTCAATATCAGTGTGTGCCTGGACTCTAAACTTATGAATACATTTTTAATTCTTGACTATTCGTGATTTTGAATGTGCAATGAGATCAACAACAAGACAAACTGAAAGTGCATTCTTTGCTTCTTACCTTTATATACTGTCTGGGATAATCTCTCTGAATTTCCATCAGACTTTGATAATGAAGCTTGTTGATCCATCTCATCTGTGAACATAAGCTCATGATGCTGCTGCACATCCGAAACCGGTTAGTTATATGTATACAAATGGTATGTGAAGTTACTAATAAGAAGCTTACATTTTCTGGTAGAGGTTGGCATGGGACTCTCTTGGCGGTGATAAGCAGAATTGAATCATCTTTGATCTCTCTCTTTTTCTCTAACACATTTTTGTTTGATGATTGAACCTCAACACCTGAAACTTTATAACTATTGATGCATGTCTCTACTTTCTCTGCTTTGGTCTTGTTACTATCATTGTAACTTCTGAGTAACTGATCATGTTTTCCATTTGCTTCATTAGAAATAGGTTTCTGATTCACAGGTTGCTTCATTACTTTGCACAACCCTCCATTTGGATTAGAGATGTCTTGACTTTTCCTCTCGAAGATCTTGCCTTTATGAACCTCTCCTTCTTTTTCCTTTTGTGCTACTTCAACATGAGAAAAGCTTTTCCTCTGAGCTTTAGATTTGTCTGTGAGTGATAGCTTCGTTTGTATATCCACTGAACTCAAAGGTTTTGGTCTATGAATGGTCATTACGCCATTGTATTGCTGACTTTCTTGCTGCAACTTAGCTTTCTTAATGCTCTTTTCTTCCTCATCTTTCTTCTCAAAACTAAGTTTATCCAAAGGCTTTTGTTGGCTCCTTGAGACAACCTTATGTTTATTTTCTGTTGGAGATGAATGCCTTATGATAACATTTTTCGTCGACGATTCTCCATCTTTCTTGTGTGAAACCTTGTTTCTTTTTCTGCTATTCGAGTCATCCTTCTCTCTATCCTTCTGCTGAGACTTGGCTTTGTAATTTATTTCATTGGCGGGTTTTTGAGTCTCTTTATGGAGTACTAGATCCAAAGATGTTGAGTTCCTTTGTTCCTTCAATTCAAGAACATTTTCACTAGCTTGTGTTACTCTACGCCTTGTGAGTTTCTCTGCAGATTTGATGGATGCATCATTCTTATTCCTGGCCTCTTTTTCATCTTCTGGAAACTCTCCTAATCCCATCAACTTCGCAACAACATTTGGAATCCTTCCTTTCTGAGGTTTCTGCTCGGTATCTTCGCAACTACTTGTTTGCTTTCTGTGTTTGTAGTTCTTATCCTCTGGATAGTTAAGTGCCAATAGCCTCATCCCGATATCTGCCTTTGCGACTTCTTTGAGCTTTCGGTAATTTCGTGTTGGAGCCTCCTCCTCCTCATCATCATCATCATTTTCTTCAAGCAGCTTGATTCTGTTTTTCCTCTGTTTGTTGGTTAAGTAATCAGAGGAAGCTTGTTGAATGTCTACAAGCAAACGAAGAGACTGTTCCAATTCAATGGCGCCTTCCATGAGTTGGTCCCCGCATTGTATCGAGTACCTTCCTTTACGAAAACTAAGGCCATTGCTACATGCTTTAATGATCTGATTCAGTTTTTGGGCTCCCTTTGAGATTTCTTTGATATGAACATGAACCATGGGAAATTGTTGACTGCTTGAACAAAATTGTTGTTGTTGTTGAATGCTTCTTCTTCCTGCTGTTCCATATCCCAATGATCTCTTTCCTACTTCATGGAGGAAACTAATGATTGAGGCACTTCCTGAAGGATCTGCTCTTGTAGCCTTTCCAACATTTTCAAGTGCAAATGCTAATGCTTTCGACAAATCGATTTTCTCCATGCTCCGGCCTTTTCCATAAGGAAGTATCTGATTTGAAGCCTCTATGCCGTTAGTGAGTGATTTAGTTCCTCCATAGTTGAAATCTTGAAATATTGTCTGCAACCAAACAAACTATTTAAAACAAGATAATAGGAAGACTCACTGTGGACTTTGAAAGTTAGAAAGATGCTTCACAGCTTACTGATTTTGCTCTTGTTTCTTTGGATCCCTTAAATCCTCTGTTAGAATATGCATAGTTATCTGCAATCAGGAAAGCCAAATTTAGCATTGCAAAGATTTTTTCTATGTAGCTAGTTGCAATTCACAGGTATGATCGTTTTGAATCCCTTAAAACCTTTGTTGGAATATATGCTTATAGTAAGACCTTTAATAATTCATATACTTTAGCTACTAGCCTATGGTGTAAATTTAGAAACAAACATATGCGTATTTAAACATTTAAAATTGTAATTTGGTAGTCACTTGTATTTTTCTTTTCAAAGTTAAAAATTAAAGATAAGACTAAAACGAAAATTTGGAACAAAACTAAGTAAAACACTAAAAAAAAATTCTGTTTTTTTTTTTTGTATAGAAATTTTTCTTAAAAATTATGTAGGGTCTCTATAAACATAAGCACGACTCTGCTAGCCTACTACATCACATCATGAATCTTTTGATTCCTTAATGAAACTTAGATGTTCGATCAAAAACTCTTGTGGTTGTCCTAATGAGTCAAAACACGTTACTTTTGCTTGTTTTATTTTATATATAGATTCAAGAATTTGCTATGAGCATTTTAGCTTTAGTTTGCTTCTTCAACATTTAGATCTAACAAAGGAAATGTATGATAAGGAATCAATGTTTATTTCATTCTTACCTGTATTCTGAGAGATTGAAAGTTGTTCCTTCCTTACGCGAAGATCATCCAACAACTTCTGTGCAAAATCTGACCTTTTCATCATTTTCTTCTCTCCATTCGAACTCATTCTCAGTTAGTGAATTCTTCTTCTTTTCAATCTTGAGTTCAGAAACAAGAAGACACAAAGAGAAGACTCTTCACATTTGCGTTTGGGGTTATTTCTAAAGACTTCAATACTTCTTTCTTTCTTTGTTTTCTTTCGTTTGTTGGTTTCATTGTTTTCTTGACTCTACTTAATCTTTAGCTGAAATGGTTCTTTCAGTGTTTGGTGGGAAAATTCTAAGTAGTCATAGAAAAAATCTAATTGATATGGAAGATTCTGAAAAAAATAAAAATGTGTGTATTTGATGATTGACGTGAACGTTAGGCCCTTCCGAGTAAAATGTGTTTTTTAACTTTGATTGCAAGTTAAGCAATGACGAAGGCTTTTCCTTTGCGACTTAACTTTCAAGCCTCTCTCTGTTTTTTTTTTTTTTTTAGTATGCTTTAGCGTCTGGTGGCGCCTTTGAATATATAATATGAATATTATACGTATAGAGAATTGAATTTCAATCACTTTTGTTTGTTTTTTTTTTTTTTTTTTTTGAACTATTCAATCACTTTTGTTCATAATCGTTCTTTTTTATTGACACCAATAAATGTTTTGGGTATCTGTGATTCGTATGCAGCATATTCGTGAGGAAGCTAGAGGCCGGGTCGAAGGTACTAGTTTGGGCCGGTTGGGCTTTCGACTCTATAGATTTTTTTATTTTTTTATTTTTTTGAGAAAAACTCTGTAAATTTTTATTTTTTCGGTAATAAATTATTTAGACTACAAAAAGAAAAAATATAATTAAATAGAAATAAGAAAAAAATATATAATTAAATAGAAATAAGAAAAAAGCTTGAGAGAATCGCTCATTTCAGGAATGTTATGAATTTGCCTAAGAAGTTGAAAGAGTTTCTTCTGCAGCATCAGGGGATATTCTACATATCGACTCGTGGGAACTACGGGAAACTTCATACCGTGTTTCTAAGAGAGGCGTATAAGAGAGGGGAATTGGTAGAACCGAATGATGTGTATTTGGCTAGGAGGAGATTGGCCGAGCTTGTCTTGATGAGCCCTAGAAAGGCTAAGGTTGATGCAGAGCTTGTTAATTACAGAAATGGATTGGACGACGAAGATGATATCGTATTTTTTCGGGTTAAAAAAAATATAGAAAAATCATGATTATTCACTAGATATAGAAAAATCGGTAGTCAATCTAGAACACAACAAGACCCTTTTGAAGGTTCAAACATGAAAGTAATTAGCCACTTCTTTATCCCGTCCTATCCTCACGCGCTTACACCTCTCTTTCTCTCTCTTTTTATTAAATCATGAAATGAATATTGGTCTTTCATTTTTTTTCATTATTCCATTTTTTTATGCCGATAACTTTATTCTTCAAATCCAAAAATGCTTAATTTTGCCTAACATAACTTGTTCACAAAGTATTAATTGTTCTTTAATTAGTATTAATCAAATATGTGCATTATAACTCTTTATTCAGAAATTTATATATATATATATATATTGGCTAAATAACAAATTATATATTTTTTATAACTGCTAAATATGAATTGTATCATATAACTATGTTATTTATTTACTAGTGTGTTACAAGTATATATAATTTGTTATAAGTATATTTGTAATTTCATCTTTTACTCTTTAGATTACTTTTTATGTATGTTATTTATTTTCTTAGTGCGTTACAAATAAATATAAATTATCAAAAAAAATTATTCTATCATATATATATATATATATATAAATATACACCTCTATTTTTTGTATTAACGAAGTATTTAAATTAATAAATATTAAAATTTCATGATTTACTTTTTATATGTGTTATTTATTTATTTAGTGTGTTACAAGTAAATATAACTTGTTATAATTATTTTGCTATTTCATCTTTTACTTTCTGGATTACTTCTTATGAATGTTATTTATTTACTTAGTGCATTACAAATAAATATAACTCATTATAAAAAAAAATTTACGATTAGAATACAAACAAAAATAGTTAAAACTGTGTTTTTTTAATAAATTATAACATTTATTTGTAACAAAATTGACATAGATCTTTCGTAAATTGATCATAGATCCGTGAGGTAACTCGTTTTGGAGTTATATGCTAGATCAGGTGGCAAATCAGTGGCGTGGTAGTTCTCCTTTGTTGATACATTCAAAATTATGTTGATATGGATTGAAATATGTGGTGTTTATGATCTAAATATGGATTTTTGCAGAGAGAAGAGGAAAAATGAGAAATAGAGATGAGAGAAAGAAGAAACTTGAGAGACGATAGAAAGAGAGAGAGATGGAGAAAAATGGAGAGCATTAAACGTTGTATTTAATGCATTTGCTTTTCATTTACTCTACTAGCACTCTAACATTACTATTCTTCACGCGCATCCAATGGCAATATATGTAATTTGACTTCACCAAATGATAAATTGATGAGAGTAAGAACATGAATGTGTTATGAAATAATTATATTAGACTCTAATGAAAATAATATTACAAGATGCATATCTTATTATATAAAGTTGGATGCGTTAAAGTTAGTAATTCACATGATCGCGACATGTGGCGATTCAGTCGATAAGATTTCAACACGTGTTTTGATTAAAATCTATTATAAATAAAAAATATACTAATCTTAAAAGAAAAAGGAAAAATAATATTATTTTTAAAAGAGAAATAAATAAAAAATGGGGGAAAAAACATATTTCAATTAAGAAAAGTAAAATCAAAACAAAAGTAAATAAGATATTTCAATTTTACTAAATAAGATATTTCAATTATACTAAAAATAAAAAATAATATGATCATGACATGTGGCAAGTTAATCAATAAGATTTCGACATGTGTCAAGTTTATCGATTTATATTTTGACATGTATCTCGGTAAAATATTATTTTTAAAGAAAAAAGGAATTTCCAGAAAAAAATTAAAATTAAAAAATAAAAATGTCAAATTTATCGATTTAGATTACTAAAGTAAAATAAAATCAACTAGGATATATTTCAATTTAAGAAAAAAGAAAATAAAACAAAAAGACCTATTTTATTTAAAAAAGGAAAATAAAAACAAAAAGTAAATTAGATTAACTAGGATATATTTCAATTAAAAAAAGGAAATTCTAGATGCTAATGATATGACATTAGACGATGATGAGCTCAATGAGGACGAGGATAGCAAGAATCATGTAGAGAAGCTTTTGATGCGAGACTTGAGAAGCATAACTTCTCTAGAGAGCAGAGAGATCATATACGGGAGAAACAAAAAAGTAAATTAGATTAACTAGGATAAATTTCAATTAAAAAAAGGAAATTCTAGATGCTAATGATATGACATTAGACGATGATGAGCTCAATGAGGAGGAGGTTATCAAGAATCATGTAGAGAGGCTTTTGATGCGAGTTTTGAGAAGCATAAATTTTAATATTATAAATCTGCGTATACACGAATCTTAATCTAGATTTTAATTATGATAAATATAATTCATCAAAATTTTAGAATAAATATATATATATATATATATATATATATATATATATATATATATATCATTAGAAATAAACCTAATTCATATAAGAGTATTAAAACATATATATTTAGAAATATTAATAAAACTAAATTTATTTTTCTTTAGAGATGATCCGATTTTGTTTTCAATTTATTTTTACGAATTTAAAATATTTTATTACAAACACGCATATATGCGGATCCTATTCTAGTGTTTATATAGAGATAAAAGCAATCTAATTTCCTAAACTAATATGTAAATAATACATTTAAGATAAAGCTAAATTTCCTAATTGATATTGGTAAATATCCAATCATCTAGATCTTTCTTGATTCTTCATGGTTTCCATAATCTTGATACGGTCGATCTTCTCGATCTCCCAATACCCTCCTGCAAGCTCATACGTAGTAACACATATGAGATTGGACAATTCTTCATAATATCGGCTTTCTATTCGGCCGTCGAGTAATCGACGTTTATATCTGATCGTAGGATTCTTCAAATCGGCTAAAACACCCAGCCGTTGGGCCATTAGTGACGTTTATACCCAGTCATAGGGTTCATCAAGTAGTAAGGGATAAAACTCGCGATTACGATGTCCAGAAATAATTCGCGATTGCGAAGTAGAAAAACAACTCACGAGGGCGAGAAGTCAGATCAAAAGAGGATGTTACTCACGAGGGTGAGAAGAACATCAAACTGAACGAATCTATCTGTAGATTCATGTTCAAATCCATAGTCACGTTGTGGTTATCAAGTCTCATTGCAAGAGACAATCAAAGATTTTTTTTTTTTTGAATGAAAAGAAAAATAACATGAATTAGAGAAGAAAATAATGAAACCTTAATCCACTGAATTTGGATCTTGCCTCTGATACCATGATAAACTGATGAAAGTAAGATCCAATTCCTATGAGTTTGAGTTTTGTAATTTTCATAGCATTAGCCACATACAAAAAGCTTTGTTCGATTCTTGATCGCCTATCGTTGCGGATCTATCTTTCTATCTATTTTATTTTTTTTTATCTATTGATTTTTCTAAATTTTGTTTTCCAAAAAAAAAAAAACGTTACGTGATCTTATGTTTTCGTTGGTATTCAAAAGTTTTACGTGATGTTATTTTTTTGGACTCAAATTTGGTTTTGCATGTGTTTTTCATACTTATCAGGTTAAAAAAAGAACGTGATGTTTTTCTTTGAATTGTGGTGTTTTGCTTTGTTCAAAATACATATTTACAAAAACTTGTCTTCATATGGTTATCAATCTACTACAAATTTGATGTAGCCACGAAGCTGATGTCTCCAACGAATAAATACTAATCCGGCGGTGATGATGATGTTGATGTGGACTATGAACATGAATCTATTGATGGGTTTGTTCAGTTCACATGGTGACATGATGATGAGACGATGGAGATAACCTGATGATCCTAACACCCTCCCGCAAGCACTACGATCATGATGTATCTTCCACTGAATCGATGACCTTATGGCGAGGTATAACGCCATTGATGACCCGACGGTCGGGTATAAACACCGTGAAGATAACCTGATGATTTGTTCAATCTCATACGTGTTACCACGTATGAGCTTGTGGGAGGGTGTTAGGAGATCTTAGAGATTACGAGATCGAGTTAAATTTGTTTATTATATTGGATTATCATTATAGTTCAGAAATAGTAACATTTACGGATTTTGTTCGTGTAGCTCTGGACGAAGGCGTCATTTCTCTTTGCTTGCAATTCGCCTTGAGGATCTCATTATGGTGCATTGCTTGCTCATGACAGTCTTTCGGACTCTGCAACTGCTACTTCTCAGAATCTTTTGGCTCGTTTGGCTATAAACCATTGTGTTTCATGTGGTGATGAACCTTAGAGGATGTGTTGGTTCGGTTAATATAATTATTTGGTACAACTGAGTTGCTATGTGTGATCATTAGGTACAAATGGGTTTCTTACGAACAACTCAGTGGATACTAATAGAATTATTGGGTACAGCTGAGGATTAAAAAATGAACTAAAAAATAAGTATTTAAAAAATGATTTTAGATGAATAAAAAAAGACGTGTTTAAAAAAAAATATTACCTCCTTTAACACATGGCTTCTTCAAAAACCACATGTTAGAAAAATAAATGAAAATTTTCCCAAGTAGTTGTACCCAAGTTTTCAGTTATATTGAAATACACACAGTTGTATTTTGAGAGTTTTTACGTTTAATTAGTTAAACCGTGTTCTAAATTAACTTTTTTTTTGTAGCTGTACTTATGATATTAAATAACTAAAATACATTTACTACACTTTCATATAATAATATGTGTTCAAATATTTTGTTTGTTTAATTCACATAATAATGAGGTTATTATTTACACACCATAAAAGTATAAGGAAGATATGAAGAGATATGATGTCATGTATTTAGTGACCAAAAAGTTAAATTTATTTGGCAAATTTGGATGTGTCATAACACAATACCTATTTATTATTTACTATATGAAATAGATATAGAGTTAAATAAGTTATACTTCCTCAATTAACAACTTCAATACGTAATACTAGTTTTACTATTTTACTTAGTAATACCAGTTGTACCTAGTTGTCATATCTCTGTAAATCAAATTGTATGATTTCAAATCTTTTTAATCTATTTACGATTTGTTACGATTCAACAACTATAATTGGTCAAATGCAACAATTATAGAAGAACGCACTTGAATTTGGAACATATAGCTAAACACATTGATGGACTAAAGCAGGTTACTTTACTTAACTTATATTGCCATCTTCAAGCATGAGCCTCATTGATGATTTCAAATTCTCGTTTAGAAATTGTTTTTGTGTAAAGTGATATCACATTTTGCAGGTTGTCTTGTTTACAGATGGCATGGATACTCGACCTTTCAGGCTTAATTGGCCAACTTCGACTATGATCTTTGATGTATCGCCGGAAAAAGTTTTCGAAATAGCATCTGACAAGCTTCAAGGTGTGTGTTGTTGCTCTTAAAAGGTCTGTTTTTGTTATCGCTACAAGAAAACATATCTTGTTTACGTTTATTGATATATCATGGTTTTTACTCATTTTTAGACCATGATATAAGTGTTTTTATAGAGTTTTTTTGTTAGTTTTAGAGTCCTATTAGAGTCTTTATAGGATGGAGAGCATTTGGAGCTAAATGGAAGAATATGGAACATTTTGGAGAAGCAGCCGAAGCGATGAAGTCAAGAGAGTGGATTTACGAGCAAGGTGTCGATCGACACCAATGAAGACCGACTCGCTGATCAGATTTCCATTACAAAAAGGAAATCATCCAAGTTTTGAAGAATTACAAGTCTGCCCCGGACGAAAAATCCCCTTCTATAAATAGTTTTCAGACATTGTTTAGCCTAATACCTTATCATTATTTTCTGTTTTTGAGACTTAGAGAGAGATTGATCCTGAGCTTTTTGGGGAGACAATTCTAACTCATCTCAGCCAGATTTCGAACCCCTGTATCATTCTCTATTCTTTTTATGCAATTTATTTCAGCCATGATTTGTGTTTGCATAATTATGTCTGAGTAGTTTGCTAGTTAGGTTAGGGTGATTTAGGGTTTGATGAAGAGTTTGTAGAATCATTAGAATTATTAGGGAAATGAATTGGATCTTCACCTTGATTTGTGCTTAACTTGATTTTTTGAATTGATCACTTAGAAATCAAACCTTAGGTTATTTAATAGATGCGAGAGCATTATTAGTAACTTGAACTAATCATAGGTGAGCAAAATAGCTATTCGCAAAGAGATTTGGTTTAAGTATTTTGTGAACAAATCAAACATGTTCTTATTGCTTGCCTTAATTGTTTAAATTCGCAAAGAGATTTGGGATTTAGGAATCTAGGCATAGATAACTTCTGCAACAAGAGTTGATTGGTTTTAACTTAGAATTTCGAGTTCTAGACGTTTCTTAATAAATCACTAATAAACTTAGATTATGCATTCTTGGATTCAACCTGATAATTACCCTTACCTAGCGACTTAGTCTCCTGAACTTTAAATCCATCTAAATCTTGTTTACTTATTTCGCCTAGTTGCATTTATTTACTTAACCATTATTCGACCTAGCATAATCTGAATTTAGAAACCTTAGTGTAGCATCTACTTTCCTTGGGATTTCGATACCCCTTATACTACGATTGCATTTGGTGTGCACTTGCAGTAGTTTTATTAGGGTAAAACCTGAGCCCTATCAAGTTTTTGGCGCCGTTGCCGGGGAAGTAATAGCTGCCTACAGAATCTAGTACTAGGATTTTGACTAGGTTTTGTTTTTGTTTTTGTTACTAATTTAGTTTCCTATCTTTTATTTCAGGTGCATGTCAAGTACCAGAAGCAACAAGGAAAAGGAACTAATCACACTGAACCAGGAACTAGGCCGTCTCGAATGTACGAACTAATCGCAAGTCTGCCCGAGCATCGATTGACACAAGTAGCATCGATCGACACCCTACCTTAGTGTCGAACGACACCACTGGCATCGATCGACACCTTGCGCGGACTAAGATGGCAGAACCTGTGATCATGATACGCAACGAAGCAGGCGACTTTGTTGACCTACAAGGCAATAGAAGGAACGCCCAAGGCCAGAGACTTGATGAGGTTGGCGCCGTCATCGTCGAACCAGCGATACAAATCGCCCCTGCAGAAGATGGACGTGAAAGAACGTTAGGCGAGTACAACCGCCCAAACCAGTTCTATGCCAATAGAGCTGCGATCCGTCCTCCTGCATTTCAGAGGAATGACTTCGAGCTGAAGCCTGCCTACTACACATTGGTGGCTCAGCATCCCTTCCATGATCTTCCTAATGAGCATCCGATGGACCACATTAAGAGATTTGAGGACCTCGCATTAAGCATCAAGGCTAATGGAGTGACCTATGATTATCTCTTCTGCAAGCTGTTTTCTTACTCACTTGCTGGAGATGCATCTTATTGGCTGAAGCAGCTTGATCCAGGATCCTTGACCACTTGGGAAGATACAAAGAATGCATTCTTATGCAATTTCTTTGATGATGCGAGATCAGAGGAGCTGAGGACGAAGATCACTACATTCTCCCAAGGTCCCACTGAAGCATTCAAAGCTTCTTGGGTGAGATTCAAGGCTTACCAGAGGGACTGCCCACACCATGGTTTCAGCGAGCCGCAGCTTATCGGTATCTTTTACCGAGGGATTGATTGGAGGTACCAGATGGATCTAGACGCTGCGAGCAATCGCAACTTCAACACCAGATACCCGCAGGACGCAGTGGTGCTTATAGAGAATTTGGCCTCTTCACCAAAAATGCAGATTTTGAGAGAAGACAAAACGCAGGAGTAACTGGAGGAGGCCAAATCGCTGAAGTCAACAGGAAGCTAGATCTCTTGGTGGGAAAGAAGCAGGTCCACTTTGCTAATGAAGTGGAGACATTCGAACCAGATGAAAGATGCGAAGAAGAGGATGTCAACTATATCAACGGAGGAGGATTTCAAAGCCAACGTTATGGGAACCAGCAAGGGAACAAGAGCTTCAATGGGAATTGCCAGAAGAGCTCCTTCACAGGAAATTAGAACTCTTCTGGTTATACTCAAAAGCTCATATTCCAGAACAGCAACAGCGGTTACACAAGGAGCTATGGAAATTCATCTTACCAGAAACCTCCTGCTCAAGACAACAAAATAGAGGCTATGCTAGAGCAACTCTTGGAAGGACAGCAGAAGTTGACAGTGAATTTCAATGGCAAGATTGATTCACTGTACCATGACCTGAATGGAAAGATTGAGAGCTTGAATTCTCATATGAAGAAGCTGGATGTTCAAGTTGCTCAAACTGCAGAAGCTGTTAACAGGCAAGAAGGATTCCTTCCGGGGAAGACTGATACCAATCCCAAACGCCATGTGAACGCTGTCACATTGAGGAGTGGAAAGAACCTTCAGCCTGTGAAGAAAAGAGGGCTTAGTGATGAAGATTTCGAAGAGCTTGAAGATGTAGAAGATACTGCGGAGCCAGTGTCGATCGACACTACTGTGTGTCGATCGACACCCATGGAGAAACACAAAGACACGAGCAAACCAGACGCGAAAGACCCGACTACAGAGGCAAGTGTCGATCGACACCAGGAGGGTGTCGATTGACGCTCTTCACGGATAGCACCAGATCAGGCCAAGACTACGCAAGCTGCACCAGAGAAGGTTTACAAACCAAAGATCCATTTCCCCTTGATACCAAAGAAGTCTAAGAAGGAGCTACTTGATGCTATATGCAAGGCTATCATGGATAGACTAGTGGTTGAAATCCCTTTGATGGATGCCATTAGAACTACTCCAGTGATAAAGAGATACTTGAAGTGGATGATGACAAAGAACATGGATATGGAGGAAGGAGTGATGATGATATCAGAGCAAGTTAGTGCTGTCATTCAGAACAGGCTTCCAGAGAAACTCTCCGATCCGGGAAGCTTTGTTCTAGATTGCTCCATCTTTTCAGACAAGTTTGAGAGATCTCTGTGCGATTTAGTCTCAGTCGCTCTTAGGCTGGACATGACAAACTTCAAGGCCACAAGAATCTCCTTAATCCTTGCTGATCGTTCTGTCAGAATCCCTGAAGGTGTCTTGGAAGATGTTCCTATCAAAGTGGAAGATTGTTTGATTCCCACAGACTTTGTGGTCTTGGCATATGATGAGGAACCCAAAGTCCCTCTCATACTTGGTAGACCATTCTTGGCTACAGCTGGAGCAATCATTGATGTGAGGAAGGGAAGGATCGCGCTGAACATTGGTGATTTGGTGATGAATTTCGACATGGAGAAGCTGATGAAGAGGCCAACAATTGATGGACAAACCTTCTATGTCGATTCACTCACCAACCTTGTTGAAGAAATATTCCAAGAGGACCACCCTACAGACCCTTTGGAGCGAGCATTGACCACTTCTACAAAGGACATTGAGTAGCTGGTTACACGAAAATGCTGGACGCAAGTGAGAAAGTCATGCAACTAGTCGCTCAGGAGGACTTGTGTCGATCGACACCCTGCGAGCACGACGAGGACAGCCAAAAACGCAACACTTGCCGATTGGAGTGAGGCTAAGGCACCTAAAGTTGAGCTTAAACAGCTCCCTGCCGGGCTAAGGTACGTATTTTCTTGGTCCTAATTCAACTTATCATGTCATTGTGAATGCTTCCTTAAACAATGCAGAGCTCATTTTATTGCTAAGTAAGCTGTGCAAGTATCGCAAAGCTCTTGGTTATTCTCTTGATGATATTTCAGGTATCTCACCAGACTTGTGCATGCATGGGATTCACCTTGAGGATGAGACGAAGTCATCGATTGAACATCAAAGGAGGCTGAATCCGAACCTGAAGGAAGTAGTCAAGAAGGAGATCATGAAGCTATTGGAAGCTAAGATAATCTATCCCGTTTCAGACAGTGCTTGGGTCAGTCCACTTCATGTGGTTCCTAAGAAAGGAGGAGTCACAGTGGTGAAGAACGAGAAGAATGAGCTGATTCCTACAAGGACTATGACTGGACACAGGATGTGCATAGACTACAGAAAGCTGAATGCCGCGACCAGAAAGAATCACTTTCCTTTGCCTTTCATCGACCAAATGCTGGAGAGATTGGCGAATCATCCCTACTACTGTTTCCTTGATGGCTATTCGGGATTCTTTCAGATTCCCATCCATCCAGATGATCAGGAGAAGACCACTTTTACATGTCCTTATGGTACATTTGCATATCGCAGAATGCCATTTGGACTTTGTAATGCTCCTGCGACCTTTCAGCGATGCATGATGTCCATCTTCACAGATATGATTGAAAAGTTTATGAAGGTCTTTATGGATGACTTTTCTGTTTATGGGTCATCCTTCAAAGAGTGTCTGGACAACTTGTGCGCGGTGTTGCAGCGGTATGAAGAGAAGCACTTAGTCCTGAACTGGGAAAAGTGTCATTTCATGGTCACAGATGGGATTGTACTTGGACACAAGGTTTCAGCAGAAGGGATTGCAGTGGATCGCGCCAAGATTGAAGTAATGACGACTTTGCAAGCACCTGATTCTGTGAAGTCAGTGAGAAGTTTTCTAGGCCATGCTGGGTTCTACAGAAGATTCATCAATGACTTCAGCAAGATTGCAAGACCACTCACTGCTCTTCTCTGCAAAGATGTGAAATTTGAGTTCACTGCAGAATGTCATTCAGCCTTTGAACAGATCAAGCAAGCCTTAGTGAGCGCTCCAATTGTTCAACCTCCGGACTGGGATTTGCCTTTCGAGGTGATGTGTGACGTCAGTGACTTCGCAGTAGGCGCGGTTTTGGGACAGAAGAAGAACAAGAAGCTTCATGCCATCTACTATGCCAGCAGAACGTTGGATAATGCTCAGAAAAATTATGCAAAAACGGAGAAGGAATTGCTAGCTGTGGTCTTTGCCTTTGAGAAATTTCGACAGTACCTTGTTGGCTCGAAGGTGATTGTTCACACTGATCATTCTGCATTGAAGTACTTGATGCAGAAGAAGGATGCAAAGCCAAGGTTGCTAAGATGGATTCTACTTCTTCAAGAGTTTGACATTGAAGTTAAGGACAAGAAAGGAGTTGAGAATGGAGTAGTTGATCATCTCCCAAGGATCAGGATCGAAGATGACGTGCCAATTGATGATTTTCTACCTGAGGAGAATGTTTACCTTGTTGAGAGTCGTTTACAAGGCATGTTTTCGGAGCAGATTCACCAAGTGTCGATCGACACTCAGTCCGAAAATTTACAGATTGACAACTCATGTGCCCGAGTGTCGATTGACACCATCTGTGTCGATCGACACCCAACGCGAGCTTCACTTCGCAGGATCTTGGACGAGGTGTTTGGACAGCCACTCTTTGCCATTAATGATGCAACTCGACCATGGTTTGCTGACATTGTGAATTTCCTTGCTGCTGACATTGAGCCTAACCATCTCAAGGGTTATGAGAAGAAGAAGTTCATGAGGGAACATAGAAGGTACTATTGGGATGAACCACACTTATACAAGCATTGTTCAGACAATGTTTACAGAAGATGCATTGCAGAGAGTGAGGTTCGTGATGTNGACAGTACCTTGTTGGCTCGAAGGTGATTGTTCACACTGATCATTCTGCATTGAAGTACTTGATGCAGAAGAAGGATGCAAAGCCAAGGTTGCTAAGATGGATTCTACTTCTTCAAGAGTTTGACATTGAAGTTAAGGACAAGAAAGGAGTTGAGAATGGAGTAGTTGATCATCTCCCAAGGATCAGGATCGAAGATGACGTGCCAATTGATGATTTTCTACCTGAGGAGAATGTTTACCTTGTTGAGAGTCGTTTACAAGGCATGTTTTCGGAGCAGATTCACCAAGTGTCGATCGACACTCAGTCCGAAAATTTACAGATTGACAACTCATGTGCCCGAGTGTCGATTGACACCATCTGTGTCGATCGACACCCAACGCGAGCTTCACTTCGCAGGATCTTGGACGAGGTGTTTGGACAGCCACTCTTTGCCATTAATGATGCAACTCGACCATGGTTTGCTGACATTGTGAATTTCCTTGCTGCTGACATTGAGCCTAACCATCTCAAGGGTTATGAGAAGAAGAAGTTCATGAGGGAACATAGAAGGTACTATTGGGATGAACCACACTTATACAAGCATTGTTCAGACAATGTTTACAGAAGATGCATTGCAGAGAGTGAGGTTCGTGATGTGTTGTTCCATTGTCATGGTTCTGAGTATGCTGGCCACTTTGCAACCTTCAAAACAGTGTCCAAGGTTCTTCAAGCAGGCTTTTGGTGGCCTACTATGTTCAAGGATGCTCAGCTGTTCATCACACAATGTGATGTTTGTCAAAGGAGAGGGAAGATCAGCAAGAGAAACGAAATGCCACAAAACTTCATCCTTGAAGTGGAGATTTTCGATTGTTGGGGTATTGACTTCATGGGCCCTTTCCCTTCATCTTTTGGGAACAAGTACATCTTAGTGGATGTGGACTATGTTTCTAAATGGGTGGAAGCAATTGCTTCTAAGACCAATGATGCTGCAGTGGTTCTTAAGTTATTTCGAACCATCATCTTCCCAAGATTCGGAGTGCCTCAGATTGTCATAAGTGATGGTGGTTCTCACTTTATCAACAAGGTGTTCAACAAGCTGCTGAAGAAACATGGTGTTCAGCATCGCGTGGCGACCCCTTATCATCCCCAAACGAGTGGACAAGTGGAAGTCTCCAACAGGCAGATCAAGCAAATTCTGGAGAAGACAGTGGGCAAGACAAGGAAGGATTGGTCTGCGAAATTGGATGATGCACTCTGGGCCTGTAAGACAGCCTACAAAACACCACTTGGAACTACACCATTCCAGCTGCTCTATGGCAAAGCTTGCCATCTTCCAGTGGAGTTGGAACACAAGGCGCATTGGGCTATCAAGAAGATGAATTTCGACTTGAAGCCTGCTGCAGAAAGGTGCCTACTTCAGCTCCACGAACTCGACGAACTTTGTTATCATGCTTATGAGAACTCAAAGCTCTACAAAGAGAGAACTAAAACATATCATGATAAGAAGATTGTCTCCAGACAATTCGAGCCAAATGACCAGGTACTTCTATACAACTCTCGTTTGCAATTGTTTCCTGGTAAACTGCGTTCTCGTTGGTCAGGTCCTTTCACCATCAAAGAGGTTAGACCATATGGAGCAATTGTCTTGACAAACTCCAAAGAAGAGGAGTTCACTGTGAATGGGCAGAGAGTGAAACACTATTGGGCTCAAGCCGAGATTCCAGAAGGATACATTGTGTCTCTGGATGATGCACCGTCCGCCTAAGCGCATGAACAGTCAAGCTATTGACGTTAAAAGAGCGCTTAGTGGGAGACAACCCACTGATAGATACTTAGTTTATTTTTTATTTTTGTTTTACTAATAATTTTGGCTTTTAGATAAAAAAAAAAAAAAAAAAAAAAAAAGAAGGAAGAACGATCACGGTCAGTGTCGATCGACACCACTCGGGGACGCAGGTAAGTCCTCAAAACCCGTCACTTCGTCTTTTGTTCTTCACAATTTCAAAACCGAATTTTTAGAGAGATTTTGCCCAAATCCCAAATCTTCAATTGTTAACCAAATTGAGTGATTCAAAGCTCTAATCCGTGCAGATTTTCACACTCTTTCATAATCCATAGTTAATTCATTCGATCTACAAAGGTATGTCCTTCAAATCTCCCAATTTTATTTTCGGACCTAATATGATCCTCCTAGAATCGACCAGCTTGTAGTTAAGAGGGACTTGAACTTGTGAGGGTGGAAAACGTGAAGAACAGGTTGAAGATGGATTGATGGGCTTTACTTAGAGGCTGCGGGATTTCCTCAAGTAAACCAAGGTGATAACTCTGATATTACACACAGAGAGATCGAATTTGTTTGCTAGATATGACACACTAGTAAACAGAGATCTTAAGATCAAAAGGAACTTTTATAAAAAGATGATAGATGATTTCTGCAAGCTGGTTTCATAAGAGTTATAAAGGAAAAACTTCAAAACCCTAAAAAAAAAAAAAAAAAAACGCCCACTTAAACATTATTGGGCTAGAGCTTCTGATTTTTAACAAATGGGCCTTTGTAAAGTATTGGGAATACCTCATTAAAAACCTTGTCAAGAAAACCCATTGGGACAAAACTTGACAAGGGAAAAAGAGTATAAACCCAACACTTACCCATTGTTAGAATCATAAAGCTCGAATTAAAACAAGAACGTCTTGGCAAACTTTCTTGAGGACTTGATCTTCTGGCTTGTCGGTTTGATGCAGAAGTCCTTCAATGGCTTGATTGAATAGCTTAGTTCTTGATCTCGTCATTGGACCAGCAGGCACGTTCAGAGCTTCATCTCCTCCTAGCTCCGGTCCAATCTGCTCCTCAGGTTCTGGTTCCGGTTCACGCTGCTCCATAAGTTGTTCCTTAGGTTCCTCTCCACGCTCCCAGCTTCCAGACGTGTCCATGATCACATCATCCTCTCCCACTTGAGAAGGATTTGACCTCAAATCCGTTTCATCTGCAACATAAGGACTAAGATCAGAAACATTGAAACTAGAGCTTATATTATACTTACCTTGGAGGTCCAGCTGATAAGCGTTGTCACTGATTCTCCTTGTGACCGTGAAAGGACCATCAATCCTTGGCATTAGCTTAGACTTCCTCTCAGCAGGAAACCGCTCCTTCCTCAAATGAACCCATACTAGGTCGCCAGCTTCAAAAATCATATCACGCCTCCCTTTGTTAGCCTGTTTCACATACTGCTTGGTCTTCTCTTCTATGTTTTTCTTGGCTTTCTCATGAATCTGTTTTACCAAGTCAGCTTTTCTTTTCCCATCTATGCTAGTTCTTTCACTCAAAGGTAAAGGCATTAGATCTAACGGTGATAATGGGTTATAACCATAAACAATCTGGAATGGAGAAAACTTAGAAGCAGAATGCATAGCATGATTATATGCAAACTCAACGTGAGGTAAGCAATTTTCCCAAGTTTTCAGGTTCTTCTTAATTAAAGCACGCAATAGGGTTCCCAGAGTTCTATTAACAACTTCTGTTTGCCCATCAGTTTGTGGATGACATGTAGTTGAAAATAACAGCTTAGTTCCTAGCTTAGACCACAATGTTTTCCAGAAATAGCTAAGAAACTTGGTATCCCTATCAGAAACAATAGTTCTAGGCATGCCGTGTAGACGTATGATTTCCCTAAAGAACAAGTCTGCTACATGTGATGCATCATCAGTCTTATGACAAGCAATGAAATGCGCCATTTTAGAGAACCTATCAACTACCACGAAAATGGAGTCCTTTCCAGTCCTAGTTCTAGGCAATCCAAGCACAAAATCCATGGATATATCAGTCCAGGGATGAGAGGGAATAGGCAGAGGGGTATACAAACCGTGAGGTTGGACCCTAGACTTAGCTTGTTTACATGTTGTGCATCTGCCACAGATTCTCTCAACATCTCTTTTCATGTGAGGCCAATGGAAGTGATCCTGCATCACTTTAAGTGTTTTAGCAATACCAAAGTGCCCCATCAAGCCTCCACCGTGAGCTTCCCTTATAAACAAGTCTCGAACAGAGCAGTTAGGAACACATAAACGATTGTCAAAGAAAAGAAATCCATCCTGTCTGAAGTAATGCCCTGAAGCAAACTTTTCACAAGACTTAAAAATTTCTTGAAAATCAGAATCAGTTTCATATAAGTGTTTAAGCTGTTCGAAACCTAGAAGCTTAGCATCAAGAGTAGACAGTAAGACGTACCTGCGAGACAATGCATCTGCAACTACATTGTCCTTACCTTGTTTGTACTTGATGACATAGGGAAAGGTTTCTATGAATTCGACCCACCTGGCGTGCCTCTTATTGAGCTTGTGCTGGCCTTTGAGATGCTTAAGAGATTCATGATCAGTGTGTATAACAAACTCCTTAGGCCAGAGATAGTGCTGCCACGTTCGTAATGCTCTCACCAAGGCATACAGCTCCTTGTCATAAGTGGGATAGTTCAGCATTGCTCCCCCAAGCTTCTCACTGAAAAAGGCTATGGGTTTCTTATCCTGCATCAAAACAGCACCAATACCTATACCAGAAGCATCACATTCTATCTCAAAAGTTTTAAGAAAATCTGGTAAAGCTAAAACAGGGGCATGAGTAAGCTTCTCTTTAAGGGTTTGGAAGGCATCTTCTTGTGCTTGTCCCCATCTAAAGCCCACGTCCTTCTTTATAACCTCAGTGAGGGGGGCTGCCAACGTGCTAAAGTCCCTTACAAACCTCCTGTAGAACCCAGCAAGGCCATGGAAACTCCTCACCTCGCCCACTGTCTTTGGACTTGGCCAATCGCTGATGGCCTTAACCTTTTCTGCATCCACCTTAACTCCTTCTGCACTTACAACAAAACCTAGAAACACAAGGTTATCTGTGCAGAGTGTGCATTTCTTGAGATTGGCATAGAGCTTTTCCTTTCTAAGCACACTTAAAACAGATTGCAAATGCTCAACATGCTCATTTAGGCTTTTACTATAAACTAGGATGTCATCAAAGTAAACTACAACAAACACGCCTATGAATGCTCTAAGAACATGATTCATTAATCTCATAAAAGTGCTAGGTGCGTTTGTTAATCCAAATGGCATAACTAACCATTCATACAGCCCATGTTTAGTTTTAAAGGCTGTTTTCCACTCATCTCCTTCTTTCATTCTAATCTGGTGGTATCCACTTTTTAAATCTATCTTAGAGAAGATGCAGGAACCGTGTAACTCATCTAGCATGTCATCTAGCCTAGGTATGGGGTGTCGATACTTCACCGTGATATTATTGATGGCTCTGCAATCCACACACATGCGCCAGCTACCATCCTTCTTAGGTACAAGCAGAACAGGCACGGCGCAGGGACTCATACTTTCTCTGATATGGCCCCTTTCCATTAGCTCATCCACTTGTTTCTGCAGCTCCTTTGTCTCCATAGGGTTAGTTCTGTAGGCTGGACGATTAGGAAGAGTTGCTCCAGGGGCAAAATCGATCTGATGTTCTATGCCTCTTATAGGTGGCAATCCCTCTGGATTGTCTTCAGGGAACACGTCCTCATATTCCTGCAAAAGAGAGATTATCTCACTCGGCAGCACCGGTGCAAGGTCAGTTAAGCTCATAAGAGCTTCCTTATACACAAATAACAACATTGGTTTCCTTGCAAACAGAGCTTTCTTAACAACGTTTGATTTAACAAAGAAGTTGGAATGTTTTGTAACCTGTTCCTCCTTGCGTTTCAGGTGGATTTGATCTGCATATACCTCGTTTGGGGTCATTGGGAGTAGGATAGTCTTCCTGCCTTTGAACTCAAAGGAGTGACGATTAGTATATCCATCATGCATCACCTTGCGATCAGATTGCCAAGGTCTACCAAGCAGGATGTGTCCTGCTTCCATGGGCAAAACATCACACAGAACTTCATCCTCATACTTGCCAATAGCTAAGGGAACCATCACTTGACTGTTTACTTTCATTTCCCCACTGTCATTGAGCCACTGAAGCTTGTATGGCTTAGGATGCTTTCTGATTTTTAATCCTAACTTTCTAACCATCACGTCACTAGCTACATTGGTGCAGCTGCCTCCATCTATGATCAAACTACAGACTTTTCCTTGAACTATGCAACGTGTATGAAACAGATTTTCCCTCTGTTCTTGCTCCTCTTGACTTGATTGCAAACTTAGAGATCTTCTGGCTACAAGTAATTCCCCCTTGACTGGTTCCTCTTTATACTCATCTGAAAACAATTCAGCTTCTGATTTCTCATCTTCTGACTCAAATTCTCCATTATCAAGCAGAATCATAACCCTTTTGTTAATGCATTCATTAGCATAATGCCCTCTGCCCTGACACTTAAAACACTTAACATCACGAGTTCTGGAGGCTTCAGCAACCGCTTTGCCCTTGAAATCTTGAACTGCAGCATAGGGCTTGTTTTCTTCTCTGGAATTCACAGGCTGCTTGATTTCTCTTGAATAACTTGGTTTCTCTTCTCTGTGAAAACTAGACTTGCTAGCATTTGCTCCTGGATTGTAGCTAGACCTCGAAAAACCTCTCCTCTTTACTTGCTGCTCAAACAGAATGGCCTTGTGCAGCATCTCTTCTATATCCATATAGTGCTGAGTCTCTAGCCTGTCTTGAATCTCTCTATTTAACCCACCAAGAAACCTAGACATTGTGGCTTCTCTTTCTTCTAGAATGTCGGCTCGCAGCATCAATGTCTCCATCTCTTGATAATACTCCTCAACAGATCGGCTCCCTTGTGTAAGTCTTCTTAGTTTTAGGTGTAACTCCCTGTGGTAATGACTAGGAATGAATCTCTTCCTCATAATCCTCTTCATCTCTGTCCAAGTCTCCACTGGATGCTCCTGAGTGCGCCTCCTTGTAGTGACTAACTGATCCCACCAGCTGAGAGCATAATCATAAAACTCTGTAGCAGCAACTCTAACTCTATTGAGCTCTGTGTAGTGCTGCACATTGAATACCAGTTCAATCTTCTTCTCCCATTCCAGATATGCATCTGGGTCATTCTTCCCATGGAAGGGAGGGATTTTAAGCTTTAATCCTCCAAGATTGTCTTGCAAACGTTCTCTGCCCTCTCTGCCATGCCTATTGCCCCTCCTCTGACCGTTTTGAGATGCATTGCTTCTGTTGCTGTAGTAGTTATCAGTGGCGTCATCTCTGTCTTGTTCAGGCCACTCATGAGTTCTCCTTGGTTGGGTTTGCCTCTGCTCACGGCCTGAGGCTTGCCGAAACTCTAGCATAAAGGCTTCAAACTTTGAATCCAACTGTGTTTCAAACTTTGTACTCAGCGATTTTTCTACTTGAGCAGTGATGGCTTCAATCAAGAGTTTATTGTTCCTAGTGTTACTGGTTTCTTCTTCATCTTCTGCTCCAGGCATGTTCTCTGCAACAGAAACACAAATCCACCAGTAAAGAGTTCTACAGAGAAACAAACCCTAAATTTTAAAACAAAAGGAAAAAGGAAAAAAGGAAAAAAACTAAACTATGCGGCTGTAACAGGAATGATTTCTTTCTGCAACCTAACACACTTATTTGTGATTCCAGAAACGCAAAAACACCAACTTAATCAACTTAGGGTTCGAGTTTAAAGGATCTATAATTCCTAGTTTCAGATTAGTTAGTGCGGCGCAAGTAAAGATGAACAGAAAGTAGGTTAGAAGGAAAAACTTAACTTGCAGCTGGTTGGCTCTGATACCACTTAATATGATCCTCCTAGAATCGACCAGCTTGTAGTTAAGAGGGACTTGAACTTGTGAGGGTGGAAAACGTGAAGAACAGGTTGAAGATGGATTGATGGGCTTTACTTAGAGGCTGCGGGATTTCCTCAAGTAAACCAAGATGATAACTCTGATATTACACACAGAGAGATCGAATTTGTTTGCTAGATATGACACACTAGTAAACAGAGATCTTAAGATCAAAAGGAACTTTTATAAAAAGATGATAGATGGTTTTCTCAAAAGAGATTACAACAGATTATAAAGAAAACAACAAAAAAAACCCTAAATGAAACAAGGAGGACGCCCCCTTGCTTTCTCCTTCTTCTTGGGATTCTATTTTAACAAATGGGCCATTAGAAAGTGCTGGGCTTACCTCATTAAAAACCTTGTAAAGAAAACCCATTGGGACAAAACTTGACAAGAGAAAAAGAGTATAAATCCAACACTTTTCCCATTTGTTAAAAATCATTTAACTTGAATATATATAGCTGAATCATAAACCAGGGAGGTTTAGGTTCTTGTCTTCTCCAAGTTGTTGCGAGCTTAACCCCAGCACGAGCTGAATCCTTAGCTACAAGCTTGTCTCCTTCAGGTTCCAGTTCAGGTTCCAACTCCATTTCTTTAGTTCCATCAGCTTCAACCTCTGTTCCAAGCTTCATGTCTTTGGTGCTGGTCAGTATCACATCAGGACCTAAGGTGAAAATTTCCGAATTCAACCGATTTAGCTTGATTTCTTTGTTGAATGATGCTTGTTTAGGTTGTATAACATGATTTAGATCATTCCCCAACTATTTTTCATCATCTAATTTGCAAAATTTGAAATTTTCGAAATTGTTGTAAATTGATGATGCATTTTGCAAATTTGGATTTTTCTTTGAGTTTTATGGTCTAGACTTGGTCGACTAGTGATATTGGGATTATTAGGAATGCTAATTGTTGTTGCATGAAGTTGCAATCGTGCTGGTTCGGATTCGAAATCCATGCATGGTGTCGATCGACACCCGACCTGAAGTAACGACTTGTGCTTCATTTCTTGGATTTTGGTTTTGATTTTGTTTTCCTTTTCATTGCAGATGCCAAAAAGAGCACGAGATGGTGACGCCTCAGCCTCAGGAACTGCCAATGATGAGGCAATTCCGTCTCTTCCACCGTGGCCTAGCCTGAAAAGTAAAGGTTTGGGTTACTCGGCGTTGGGAAGATTCATTAGACAAGGAGGTGGCAAAAGACGAGTGTCTTTACAGAGATATCAAGGAGACATGGGATGAGTATGACACCTTGTTCTACAACGCATGGCTGCGAGTAGAGATCGCTCCAACTCGTTTTGCAAGTGAGAAGACGATGAGGGAGCTAGGAATCAAAGATGACATCCTACAGCTGATGAACATGATTGGGATGGGCACCATTGCGACGCGGCAATATGACTTATATCCAGACCTTGTCCGCCAGTTCATCGCCACAGCTCGAGTCTACTACTGGAACGAGATCAACAGGAATGCTCTGGAAGGCACATTGACCTTCTTAATCCGCGGGATCCGCTACCGCATTTCACTTCCAGACCTTTGCGGGATCTATGGGTTCGCAGATGAGCATGTCACTGGGGTCTCTCTTCAGACACAGCTCCCAGATAACCAGGATTTCTGGTCACACTTCGGGAATAGGAGGTATGACTCTAAGACCTCCACTCACACCGACATTCGCCATCCTACCCTGCGCTTCTTTGTCCGCCTATTCTCTACTACACTTCTGTGTAAGCACGAGCCAGGGAAGATGCGCGTGTCTGAGTTGGTACTGCTTTATCGTGATCTTTGGTCTGAGATTTATGAGGATTCAGATGCACCAGATAGCGCGAACCTAGGCGCTGTGTTTGCACATCATTTGGCTTCCTTGAAGACGAAGCCTTTTAGTGGGACGAAGACTAAGCCAGAGACTATAGGGAGTCTTCTCACTCCTATCTTCCAGCACTGCGGGATAGACACTTCCAGCTGTTCCATTGTTACATCGCGTGCTTTGTTTGATATGGAGTACTTGAAGAGGGCTCATTGGGTGAAGCCAGAGAGGTTGTGGGCTTTCAGCGACGAGCAGAGAGTAAAGCGTTTGGTGCAGTTACCTGACAGAGACCTCACTCACATTACCACAGATTCAGGCCGCCTCGCATTTCACCCCAGTCCGAGCAAGCTTAGGACTGCTCCCGTTGCCAGACGCAGAGGCACATCCTC
>JAHZTW010000001.1:93069796-93100668 GCA_020283515.1 Alliaria petiolata
TAGGCATAGATAACTTCTGCAACGAGAGTTGATTAGTTTTAACTTAGAGTTTCGAGTTCTAGACGTTTCTTAATAAATCCCTAATAAACTTAGATTCTGCATTCTTGGATTCAACCTGATAATTACCCTTACCTAGCGTCTTAGTCTCCTGAACTTTAAATCCATCTAAATCTTGTTTACTTATTTCGCCTAGTTGCATTTATTTACTTAACCATTATTCGACCTAGCATAATCTAAATTTAGAAACCTTAGTGTAACATCTACTTCCCTTGGGATTTCGATACCCCTTATACTACGATTGCATCTCTTGTAGTTTTATTAGGGTAAAACCTGAGCCCTATCATTTATGCATCTTTCCACTATGAGTGTTTTATGTTGACATTGCTCTTCCTATTATTCATAACTGGGTTTAGCCCTTGAGTCACAATCGAGTTTCAAAGCGATTCTATCAGCAATTAGTAGTTTAGCCATGAATGAATGTTATCTTATAGGAGAACTGCCTACAAGGCTACAAGTGTCACACTCCAGGTCACTTTGATCTCTTAACTATCTTTGGACTTCCTACTTTAAACAAAAAATATCCATCTTTCAATTTATAATCTTTTCAAAACTCTTAATGCAGCCGGATTTGACAAAATGGATGGACAAACTGTTTATGAGCAACGGTTTTAAGGTGAAGAAAGTTAGCTATGAAGAGATCGCTGTAAGTTTGGGCATTGTATTATATTCACAAGTAAACCAGGACACGGTTCTGTTTATCGCACAACAGCTCAGGTTTTCAGATGATCAGGTTAGAACAATAATCTCGCAATTAAGATACAACTCAGTGAGTCTCTCCATTACTAAAGTCATTTTCTGCAATTAACAATATTTTACAGATGGAGAAATGGAGACGAGAGTTTGAGAGGGTGGAAGAAGATGGAGATGAATAAGGATTTGAAGATTTCAGAAAATAAATAGCAATGTAGTTGTTATAAGACAAGTTACAAAGGCGGATGTAAAAAAAAAGACAAGTTACAAAGGCAAAATTGTTCCCATGGGGTCAAAATTTATGTCTAAACAAGTTTGAGAATGCAAAAATCTTTGTTGCGACTCTTAAAGCTTTCGTCTATTACTTAAGACTTGACTTTGCTTTGACCTCTGGCTACTTTTTTACTCTTTTTGGGTCTTTGTTTCTGATGGCTTCGAGGGTGTTCATCATCTGCTTTCTCGTTTGGATTCACTTCCTCGAATTTGACCGGTTTAATTATAACCCCAGTCTTCTTTACAACCTGCACACAAAAGGTTAATCGCCACAAGGTCAAAACAAGTGCACCATTTTGCGAGCTAATGAGAGTTTGTCAAAGTAATGAAAAGGAACCAACCTCAGGCCGGTTTAGATCTCCAACAACAGTCGAGGGATTAAACTCGGGTCCTATAGGCATACGCATACTATTTTCAAAAGCCTCCTTCGATGTATAAGGGAAAGGTAGAGTCTTTGTATGAAGTTTCTCGGCCTGTCAGAAACAGATAAACGTGAGCTTGAGTTCGGATAGGTTATGTACAAAGGGATCGGGGTATTAAGCAAGTGAGACACTGACCTTTTTATCAACTTTCTCTGATATGATAACATGTTTGAGACGAGCGTCTTTCCTTGTTTTGAGAGCTTGCTCTCTCTTTTTCTTGGCATCTTCATGTTCTCTAACCATCCATGAAGGTAAGCCTCTCTTGTTTTGGATATTGGTCCATTGTCCCCAACCTGGAACTTGAACCGGTTTTTCGGGTTCAGGAACTTCCTCATTTAGAACCTCTTGCTTTTCCTTCTCAAATTCATCTACGACATCATCACCAGCAAAAGCACGGTTTATAAGCTCTGCTTGAGAAGGGATTTCAAAGATTTCCTTTGAAGCAGATGTCAAAATCCCGTCCACCATTTGCTCTGCTTCGCTCTCTGAATCTTCGCTTTCTTCATCTCTCGCTTCCTATAAAGATTTTAAAAGAAAAAATACACATAATTGAGGGATTAAACCCACCTAAAGCTAAAATTGGAAGGAGAAGAACAGGAAAAAAACAGTATAATTCCATTGAGATCTGAGGAAAAGAAACCTTTTTATCTTGACCCTGTGAAATGGGTACACGCGTCTTTGAAGCTTTTCTGGATTCTGCGTTTTTGCAGCCTGTCATCTGGATAACATACAAAAGGGAGTTAATAAAAGATTAACACAGAGAGAGACGAGGTCTGATTTATAAAAAAAATTTCAAAGCCAACCTTTTTCCAGGAGCCTGATGCAAATAAGGCAACATCAAATGTTGTCTTAGATGCTGGATTTCCAGCAACATCATCTAACTTCAGTGGACAAATCAAATATAAAAATTGTTATCAGAGATTTGAAAGGGAGAGAAGAAAGAACCATTATGTTTAACCGAACGAGAACAGTGTTTCAAGAACCATTAATAAAAGAAATACCTCGGTTTCTGTAATGGTTCCAGTGTTTCTAGCAGGTGAAGTATTATCTCTTACAGCCACTACGTCATTATCTTCTATGCCATCCATATCATTGTCACTATCACTGTTGTCATAAAAGTTATTTGCTTCCTTTTTAGACTCTTTTGGCGCTTCAACTTTAGCCGTTGCGCCAAAAACTCTTCTACCACTAACATTAACGGAGTCTTTCGGGTTTTCTGCTCCACCAGGATTCTCCCACTCTTCATACTCCTCAAATAAACGTTTAGCTTCTTCATTAGCTTCCTCCTTTTTCTTTTTCATAGCACGGGCCTAACCAAGCAAAAAAGATAAGAAGACAGGAATGAACAAAAACCAGAATAAAGTAATCAAATAATTGTTTTAAGAAAGCAAACCAAGAAATACCATGAAAGGTAATGACAGAAGACCAGTATTGGGCACTTCATCATCTCCCACAATTTTCAGTGTCTTCTCTTTTGCTTTTGCTATCAATTTAGCAGGAGTATCCTGATCTGAAACATCATTCAACTCTTCCTCATCGTCGCTCTCATCACTACTACTTCCACCATTCATGGAGTTCACCTTTCTGGACAAGTCAGCATGTTTCTGAAGTTGTTCAGATAAAGCTGCCCGAGTTTCATCGTATTTCATATCCAGTCCACGGCTTCGCATGCGTTTGGCCCATTTACTCGTGTTTTTGTGCTTTAACGTCATACGTTCCTGCACAAGGACATAACATATGCATAAATTAAGACCATTTATTACTTTATTGACAGTGTCTTGATGAGAAATTTAAGAAGTTACTCACCTCTACTCGTTTAGACTCCTGCTTCAAAGCCTCTTCTTTAGCAGTTTCTGGGTCCATTAATAAATCCACTGCTGATTTCAGGTCTTTGTTTTTAAGGCGATGATAAGTTTTAGACTTGATCTTCTTCATTCGTTTAGATTTGATCTCATGACGGAAGAGCAGGCTCCGCATCTTGGCAATGCGATTTTGGTCCTTAATGTGGTCTTCCATAGAAACCTGCAGCAAAATAATAATCCAAACAGTTACATTAGAAATTCATTATAAACTATGTTCAATGCAGCGACATGTCAGATCAATATACATATGTCAAATACGCTGCGTGCAGGGAATGAACTAGATCACAGAACTTGCCTCGATCGATTCAAGAAGCCTATCTCCATCTTTTCTGTGAGCCTCCAAAACCTCGTTACCACCGAGTACGGAAGCCATTCTCATCTCAAACTCAGTCCTAGGTTGGAACTCTGAGGCGATTGCGCCAACGGTAGAGTATCCAAGATTGACTTCTTGGTTAAAGTAAACAGTTGGTGCCTCCCTATTCCTCTTTACAAGAGGCACCCATTTATTAAACTCCTTATCGACAAGTCCTTTCACCACTTTCCGGTCCAGTCTTTCTCGTTCTGGCTTTGGCAGAGGAGCATGAACAACAGATTGAGTATCTTTCCGCATCCGGGAGATTCCCTTGCGTAGTTCGTTATACCCAGGTTTGCCTTCAAGAGGCGCCAAAAAGTCTTCAACTGTGATGAAGTCTTTACCCTCCAGAACATCACGGGTAGGATTGAATTCAGACTCTGGATAAGCTTCAGTGTAGAGTACAGGTTTGCTCTTACTCTCACCTGAAAAAGAAAAAGAAAAAAAGAGCAATGAAGCAACAGATATAAGCAAAAAAACTGAGAAGAAAGTCTCAGTTTTACACTATCAATACCTTCAAAGACTGCACCAGGCATTCCACTGACAGCTTGCAACATCCGTGTGTGTCTATCATCATCACCATCATCTAATTCTTCATCATTGTCGCTATTTCCACCATCATCATCATCTTCCGACTCCACATCTTCATCCTTCATTGCAGTGAAGACAATTTATCAGGTAAAGGCATATACCAAGGAAAAATCATTTGCCAGAACTGTCCAAATCAATAAAATTAAGAACTTTTTTTCAATCTTAATCTCGAATACAAGAGACGATCCAAATAAAAAACAACTTTTAACCTAGATTTTATCACGAGTTCCCAAAAACAACTTTTCTTGTCGATTATATCAAAGGCCAATTTCTCTATTCATATAGTGACGGATAATTTGACTAAAAAAAACCTTGAATTCCTCGGGAAGCTCGTATTCGTAGTTATCGCCGCCCTCGTAGCGTTTGTTTTTCGTGGATTCCTCTTCAGCGATACCTTCTTCGTACTCGTACAAATCGCCGGCGTTTTCGTCATCGGAATCGATCTCACCGTCTTCTTCGTCAGAGTTCAAGGGACGTTTCTCATTGGCAATGGCCTTGAGTATTGAGTTGGGCAAGTGAGGACCTTTCCTCTGCTTTGCCTTAGCTAGGGTTTTGGAACTAGATTTCCTCTTCAATCCTCCTCCCATGACTGCCTGTTTTTTTCAACGATTCGTAGGGTTTCACCCCTTAAGTATTAAAAAGAAGCAGCGACGGAAAAAAAAAAAAAAAAAAAAGCAAAAAGCTGGTTAATCGAACCGAACTAAATTACAAGATATCAAACTGAATCTGAACCGGTATAAATATCTCGAAGAACCAGTACCGAATCCGAACCTTGAATCGGATACCCAAAATATTAAAAAAAATTAGTTATATTTAGATATGGAATAACCAAAATACGAATATGTTAGTTATGTTTATGGAATTTTTAGATATTTTTATATTTTTCTGGATATTTCGGATACCAATTTCAGTTATTTTAGGTATTCAATCGGATACATTTCAGGTATTTTTGGTTTATTTGTTTATACATAAATATCTGAAAATACCCAAACTGAACCAAAAATATAGTTACTTTCAGGTTTAAAAATCCGAATCGACCATAACTGATCAGTTTTCGGATTAAACCAAACCGATCCGGATCCGACATGAACCGAACCGAAAATAAAAAATATCTGAATGAGACTTATAGTTTAAACCCGAAATAACCAATATCCGAATGGATCCGATTCGAATCCGAAAGGGTATCAGAATGTCCAGGACTAGCTAAAATAGTAAATATCGAACACTTCATTTTTCCTGTGTATTAAACCAGACAAGATTGTGTATTGTTTGTGGTTTTGCAGACTAATTTACGATTAAACCCGTCATTCTCTTTTAATCTAAGAAATCAAGTCCAAATTCAGATTATGGAAAAAGCTTTCTTAAGCCCACTTGGGTTAAATCCCAAGCCGTATACAAAAATGTAGTCCAATAATTGCAAGCATCAAATTGTTGGTAATGAGGTGGTTGGTTCTTGATCATTAATAATTTATGTCCAAAAAACTCTACACAAGTTTTTGCTACTTGTAGTTGAATTTGACTTGGATCACACATATCGCATCTTGATTTGTTCCGTATTGTAGACGATATATTCCCTGTACAATAACATCCCCTCTAAAAAAGCAAAATCAATTTATAAATTTGACTTTCTTTTGGGGAGTTTGATTTTGTGGAATGTGTTGGAAACAAAACAAAAGCAAAAAAAAACCTTGGAGCTCGAATGATCCACTGGTTTTCCAAGTGGAACAACAACACTGTCTTCTAGTGTCTGCGCCTCTGATGGGTTTGGTGTTGTTTTGCCCACACCTTTTGTGCTGCAACCATCAGTTACAAATCAAGTTTTATATACTACACTAGTAGAAGACCCGTAAATCATACTTCCTCGCGGTTTGGGATGTTATGGAGGTTCAAAAGACCGCCTCTCGGCCTTGCGGCTCGTATCAAACCGCTTATATAGGATCAACCTAGACTGATCTACTTAAGTATGGTCACATGGTAGCACGGGGCTAGACCTCTATAGGACCGGTCCTGTGAGGACTAGGCCGGTTAAACCCATTTTAACATCCTTCATTCCCTAATTGTCCATAAAGAACTTGTTTGAAATATGAATGAGATATACTTGTGTACCTTAGCTTTCCTGGGGGCAATTTATCCGCGTTATAATCCGAATATATGGGTTCATTCATGTCTCCCAAAACAACCTAGAGAAGTTTTGATCATTAGGAAACATAAAAAGGCAGTTATGTTAAATGCTATGGAGGTCATGTTAATACATATGACCATTTTGTTGTTTTGCATATGAACTGAGCAAGAGAGGAAAAAAAATAGTATAACCTCGCAGAGGAGCAGAACACCATCATTAGCACCACTGTTAGCGTAGCAGTAGTTAGCACTCTTGGAGAACATATTGGCAAAGTAAACCCATTTTCTAAACATGTAACCTGTTACAGGCGCTTCATGAGGTGCTATCCGAAGACCTATTTGGTGTCTCATAGTAGTTCACATCACTATGCAATTGAAAATCTTCCAAAGAGAAAAAGAAGAAAAGAAACGTTGAGAGTGAAAAAAAATGTCGGCCCAATTAGTGAGACGCGACCCATACCAGAGTAGCATCTTGTTCTTTGAACTTGAGAACTGCCAAGAAAATTAAAAATTTTACAGTCCCAAAACAAGACATCAGAATAATTGTGTACACTAACCACAAGCTTGAAATACCATAACATACATGTTGGAATCGATCAGCTTCGACAGCTCTCGAAGCTCTAAATAGTTGAGCAATCTCAACGGTGTATCCCGAATGCGTCTTTGCATGAGTGTTCTCCATGTAATTGGCAACCTGATTTTGGTATAAGGAGAAGACATCATAAGGTTAAAAAAATACAAATATTTCTATATACTCGAGTATCAAAAAGTTCGCTCGAAGTTCGAAAAACCAAAAGTATACCATAGAGAACTCTTCTGAATCGGTCCCTACTGCCGTCAATCCACAGTTAAGTTGCTGGTAGTGATAATATAATGGATCATCCTACAACAGTTGCCAAAAATAACGTCATATCATTAGAGAACTACGTGACAAAGTGATTTGATGCATTAAAACCACATAGACTGACTGACTTACCTGCAATCTCAGGTTGATGGACAACAACTTTGACGCGAGTTCGATTTCACCTAATGCTTCAACCTGCATTAAATAGTGATGTATTAAAAACTACATAAAACATGTAGCACCCAACCATTATTTTTCTGAAAGCCAAAACTGAAGATGCAGCTGAGGCCACAAGTGTGCACCGGTCGACAGGATGCTGCAAGACAGGACAACCGGACAGGAACTGATGTCATTAAAGGAAGATTGCTGACATGGCCCGAAGGAACATGGAAGGACACTTTGTATATAGGAGTATATACAGAGGAAGAAGAAAAGGAAAGAAGGACGTGGTGGGCAAGTCACGAGGGTTTCCTAGCTAGGGTTAGGAAACGAGTATATAAGGGATAGAAGGTACCATGGGTTAGGGTTAACACTTGATACGTTTCTTGTCAAACGGCGCCTACAGCTTAGAGAGAGTTCTTGTAAGCTTAAGAGGTGAGTGTTCTTTGTAATTCTAGATTCACGTGGTGTGAGATCTAGTTAAAGCTTTTGGGTAGAAGTTAGAATCGTTTGGGGTCAATCTAGAGTTCTAGAGTTGAGTAACACCAAAGTTAGTGTAATCTTGTAAGATTAACTAATCAGATTTAAGTTGAATAAAGAGCATTAGTCTTGGTGATGTCCAAGACACATAAATCTGTTGTTGCTAAGTTTTTCACACTTACAATTGGTATCAGAGCAGACATCTGCTAAAGATTGTTTGTTCTTTTAATCAGGTGTGATCTGGGAAGAAGTATGGAAAACGTGCAACAGTTTGGATCGATGAAACCGCTCCTGCTTGAGAAAGAAAACTTTGGTTGGTGGAAGGTTCAAATCAAAGCGTTGATCAAAGGAATAGATGAAGACGCATGGACTATGGTAGAAGAAGGATGGACTGCACCCGTCGTGATCGATGCAGGAGGGATAGTGCATCCCAAACCAAAGAGGGAATGGACAATTGAAGAGAAAAACCTGTCAAAGTTTAACTCCAAGGCTTTGTCAGTGATCTGGACTTCGCTCACCAGAGATCAGTTCCAGATGGTTCAAGGGTGTACAAGTGCAAAAGAAGCATGGGAAACTCTGCAGACGTCATATGAAGGGACGAGTACTGTCAAGAGAAGTCGAATTGATATGCTCGCAACACAGTTTGAAACTCTCACTATGGGAGAAGATGAAACGGTTGAAGCCTTCAGTGGAAAACTAAAGTCTATTGCGAATGAGGCACTGATATTGGGAAAGGCATATAAGGACAAAAAACTGGTGAAAAAATTCTTGAGGTGTCTCCCAGATAAGTTTCAGTCACATCGTTCAGCTCTTGAAGTATCTCAGAACTCTGATGAGATGAAGTTTGAACATGTGGTGGGGATAATGCAAGCATATGAACTTGATAAAAGAGCCAAAGGGTCTGTGAAGAGCAAAGGAATTGCGTTTGTAGCAAAAGAATCAGATCAGACTGAGGAGCTGGAAGAAAAAGTGGCACTAATTGTCAAGAAGTACTTTAAGAAGTTTGAAAAAGGACAGAGGTAATTCAGGTCAAACTTCAATAAATCTGATGGAGATCAGAAACTTGACAGGAACAACCGCAGAACAGAGATTCAGTGTCCTGAATGTGAAGGTTTTGGTCATATCAAAGCCGAGTGTCCAACTATTAAGAAAAGAGAAAGTCTCAAGTGCACTGAGTGCAAAGGGTCTGGTCACACCAAGTTTGACTATGTCGGGACAAACAAGAAGAAAGAGAGATCGTTTGTCGGCATTGATTCGGAATCTGAAGACGACAGCGATGAGGATGGAGTTGATCTGCAGAATTTTGTTGCATATCTGGGTATCATCAATGAAGACGCAGATGCATATTCAGAATCAGACAGAGAAGTAGATGATGCAGGAATTCTGTATGATGAGAATAGAATTCTATGTGAAACATTGGTCCAGAGACAAGAGGAAAAGAATTGTTTGATCCGTAAAAAGGAAGAGCTGATAAAAGTCTGTGAGAGTCTGAAAGCAGAACTTAAAGTAGAGAAGGAAGAAAAACAAACATGTCTGGAGTCCGTCAAATTCCTTAAAGAGGAACTTGATAAAGAAACTGAGAAAAACAGGGAAGTGGAAGGGCGCCTAGAAGAACAGTTGAGAAATATCAAGATGCTGAGTAAAGGTACCAAAGGTCTGGACGAGGTTCTGGCAATGGGGAGAACATGCAAGGGAAACTGGAGTTTAGGATATCAGGTTGGAGAAACATCCGAAGGACAGACCAGGTTTGTGAAAGGCACGGAAAAAAATAAACAAGTAAAGACAGACTCCTACCAGGAAAGAAGACTCGACAAGGTGCATGCCAATATCACCAAAAGAGGGAAGACGTCTGGTCTGGGGTTTCATGGTAATCTTGGTGATCATCAGACAAAATAACTGAGAAGAGCCCAAATTATCAGAAGAGATCAAGGCAACTGGACTCCTTCAAGATATCAGACATACACTACGCATGTGCGCAAGGTATATGATATGTCAGGATGTTATTACTGTGGAAAAACGGGTCAAATTCAGGCATTTTGTTATGAACGTCTTCAGATCAGAAACAACGACTATAAACAGAACAGCTATCAAATGCATCATCATGGACAAAAACAAGTTTAGAGAAAGAAGGAAGAATTGTATGAGTACGTGGCGTACACGGTTGATGGCAAAGCTCCAGAGGCGAAGGCCTGGTATTTCGACAGTGGTTGCTCAAGACACATGACAGGAAATCAAGAAAACGTCAGGAAGATCGAGAGAGTAAGCTCTGGGAAAGTAACCTTCGGTGGTGGAGCTCGTGGAAAGATCAGAGGTAAAGGTGAAACTTCAGGCACAAACACACCAGATCTAGTCAATGTATACCTCGTGGAAGGATTGAAGGCAAATCTAATCAGTATCAGTCAGCTTTGTGATGAAGGACTATCAGTGATCTTCACCAGAACAGACTGCAAAGCCATTGATGAGCAAGGTGTCATCATGATGAGTGGAATCAGGTCAGGAAATAACTGCTATATGTGGAAGCCATCTGACACGTGTATGACAGCAGTGAAGCCAAACGAACTGCAACTGTGGCATCAGAAGCTTGGTCATATGAATGTCAGGACAATGATTAAGTTAGGAGAACGAGAAGCTGTTTGTGGAATGCCAAAGCTTGATCTTGAATCAGAATTTGTTTGTGGACCATGTGCTAAAGGAAAACAAGTCAAGGTACAACACAAGGGAATTCAAGAAATTCAGTCAAAACAACCATTGGATATGATACACATGGATCTTATGGGGCCAGTTCAGATTGAAAGTATTGGCGGGAAAAAATATGTGTTTGTACTCGTTGATGATCATACCAGGTATACTTGGGTCAGGTTTCTGAGAGAAAAATCAGAAACATTTCACGTGTTTAAGATTCTGGCGCTTCAGTTGATGAAAGAGAAGAAAACAAGGATTAAGTTCATCAGAAGTGATCATGGAGGAGAGTTTCAGAATGAAGTGTTTGATCGGTTTTGTGCTGAACAAGGAATTGTCCATCAATACTCAGCACCATGGACCCCTCAATAGAATGGTGTGGTTGAGCGGAAAAATCGGACATTGCAAGAAATGGCACGAGCGATGCTGATTGGAAATCAAGTTGCAAAGCACTTCTGGGCTGATGCTGTCAACACTGCATGCTACGTCATCAATAGAGTCTACATTACAAAAGGAACATCCAAAACTCCGTATGAATTGTGGAAAGATAAACCACCAACAGTAAGATACTTACATGTGTTTAGATGCATCTGCTATATTTAGAATGAAAAAGATCAGCAGGGCAAGTTTGATGCCAAAAGAGATGACAGAATCTTTCTGGGTTACTCAAACACTAGTACTGCATACAGAGTCTACAACAAAAAGGCAAGACAGGTTCAAGAGGCAGTCAATGTTGTGTTTGATGAAGCATCAGCGATGGGACTTCGTTTTGATATGGTGGATGCTGAAGTCAGTCATCCGTCTGGAAATGAGATCACGACTGACAAGAATGCTGATGTTGATGAGAATGAATCTGACACGAAATCAGAAAGTGAAGAGCCAGACAACTCAGATCGAACGGAATATCAGAACACAGACCAAGCACATGCGGTATACAAACGCCTGTCCAAGAAGCATGTACCCAGTGATAGGGTGACTCGTGGAATGAAATACGACTACAAACAAATGGCTAAGGGAAATTTTGCAATGATAGACCTTGCATGTTTTGTTGCAAACTTTGAGCCAAGAGATCATAGAGAAGCCCTTGAGAACAAGTTATGGATCATCTCAATGCAGGAAGAGTTGGAACAGTTCGAAAGAAGTCAAGTGTGGACTCTTGTTCCAAGGCCAAACACATGGAATATTGTTGGTACCAAGTGGATTTTCAAGAACAAGATAGATGAGAATGGAGAAGTAGTTCGTAACAAGGCAAGACTTGTGGCACAAGGGTATTCTCAAGTGGAAGGAGTTGATTTTGAAGAAACATTTGGACCTGTTGCAAGACTTGAGTCCATCAGGCTGCTGATAGGGATGGCATGCCATATGCGTTTTAAATTACATCAAATGGATGTGAAAAGTGCTTTTCTGAATGGAATTCTCCAAGAGGAAGTGTTTGTTGAACAACCTAAAGGATTTGAATGTCCTGAGCACCCTTACTATGTATACAAATTGCAAAAGGCCTTGTATGGGTTGAAGCAAGCGCCAAGAGCGTGGTACGAAAGGTTGACGACGTTCCTGATCTCGAAGGACTACCAGAGAGGAAGTGTAGACAAGAACCTGTTCATAAAAGAAAATCAGCAAGGGTTGATGGTTGTTCAGATCTATGTAGATGACATTGTGTTTGGAGGCACGAATCAGGTGCTGGTGGATGCCTTTGTGGTCATGATGACAAGCGAATTTGAAATGAGCATGGTGGGAGAGCTGTCATACTTTCTGGGGCTTCAAGTAAAACAGACTGAGGATGGTATCACCATCTCACAGAGTACCTATGCCAGAAATCTGGTGACACGGTTTGGTTTGCAGACCTGTAAAACAGCAAGAACTCCTATGGGAACGACCACAAAGCTGTCTCGTGATGAACATGGTGAAGATGTTGATCCAAGATTATATCGAAGAATGATTGGAAGTCTGTTGTATCTTACTGCAAGTCGACCAGATATGTGCTTGAGTGTGGGCATCTGTGCGAGATATCAAGCTAGGCCCAAGATGTCTCATCTTCATGCTGTTAAACGAATCATCAAATATGTCAAAGGTACTACTGATATGGGGTTGTTTTATTCCAGGGATACAAACATGAACTTGGGAGGATATTGTGATGCTGATTGGGCTGGATGTCTTGATGATCGACGAAGTACAAGTGGTTGGTGTTTTTTTCTCGGGAACAACTTGATCTCATGGCACAGTAAGAAACAGAATAGTGTATCGTTGTCCACTGCCGAAGCAGAATACATAACATTGGGCAGCTGTTGCACTCAACTCTTGTGGATGAAACAGATGATGGCCGACTATGGTATGACCTCTGAATCTCTGTTAATACACTGTGATAATGAAAGTGCCATAAATATAGCCAAGAATCATGTGCAACACTCAAGAACCAAACACATAGACATTAAACATCATTTCATTCGTGAACTAGTTGAGAAGAAACTTATTGAGATTGATCATGTGAGCACTGATCATCAATTGGCTGATTTGTTTACCAAACCATTGGACTTTAATAGATTCGTGAATCTAAGACAGTCCATTGGTGTTTTTAAAATTTAATATGTTGTGTGGTTTGAGTAGATCTGAGACAAGAGCGGGCATGAGAACATGTAACAAAAGGAGAAAAAAAAAAAAAGAAAAAATTTTTTTGGATCATGGTGAAAGAGGGCTGCCTGATGTGCTATTCTAGAGTCATCAGAACAGGTTAGTCAGTCAGAAAGCGTGTTGGCCATAAGACAAGATGAAAGTGGGTCTCTATGCTATGGGCAGTCTGGATCAAAGTAATAAAAAAAGAAAAAAAAAGGGAACAAAATGATCCAGATAGAGTCTACAGAGATATGATGGCCACTCTGTAGCTGAACCTGATGATCTTGATTGTTGATGGATCAAATGATGGTTCAACAGAGTAAAAGAGACCTTCTCGTCAGGTTTATGTGGTTAATCAGCTGGTTGTTGACTCAAGGTTGAAAACTGATGGCTCTGGAAGAAAGGCATGTCGGTGTGAAAGTTAGTCACCAGGACTAAGTATGAGTGTCTCTAATGAGAATAAAGGGGTATTGGCATGTTCCTACTGTCTGCTCCGGGTCAACTTGTGGATGTCCGATAAGAATCACATACAACAGATCCAAGGTACAATTTCTAAGTGTATCGTCATATGATGTGTTGTGCTCATGATGATTGGTGTTGATATGGGTCCCGTACAGTTGCGTATAAGTTTTAAGTCAAAGTATCTGTGGTGTTAAAAAAAAAAAAAAAAAAAAAAACTTGGTGTTGGATTGGCTTATATGCACGATTATCAAACAGTATGACAGAGATCATGTTTAAAATTCGGCTGATGATTCTGTGTGAGCATTGAGTGACAGGTTTCTGAGGTGGATAAGCCCAAATCAAAGAAAGAGGCCCATATCCAACAAACGGTTTGCAAATTTGGAGGGAGTTTATCTAGGGTTTTATGGGGAAAGAAGCCAAACAGTTTCTCTTGGCTTTCTCTTGCAAATTTCCTCTGAACGGTTCATCTCTCTCTCTCTCAAGCGAAGAATCCCTTGTGCTCTCTCCGTCAGATCAAACGATGAACGCCTTGTTCTCCGGACTGTCTTGTCTGGTCGGGTCAAGTTCTGCGTCGCCTCAGACGGATCAAAGAAGCCCGTCGCCTGCACAAGTGATAGATACAATGGAGGAGAGCGCACCAGATTCGCAAGTTCAGACGAAGGTGCATGTCGAAGATAATCCACTGACTATGGTCGTGTTCGAAGGAAAGATTGTTCCACAAAAGGAAACCTCTAACTCTTTGGGTAAGATTCCAAAATCACAAGCCCCGTCGGTTGAGTTTCTGCATCATGAGGAATCGGTAAATCAATCCGAGGGTTCCAAGAATAACCGGAGTGGTAAGAAGGTGAAAGGTCAATCGGTCACCTCTCGATGGTTCTCAATCCGAAAAAGGTGTGCTTCTCAGATCAACAAAGAAGCTTCTGCAGCAAATAAGGAAGGAAGTGATGAATCGCTGCAACTCCGTAAAAAGGCACGCTCTGAGAAAGGAAAGGGTCAGATTGATTTTGATCTGACCAAGTTTCTGTCGGTAGAGGCAAAAGACAGGTACGACTCGTTTGTAAAACGCTCATTGTTAAAGGAACGAGTGATTGAGTTTAGCAATGAATACAAGGATGTTGAGTCACTTATCGTAGCAATTGGTTTAGCTAGAACCCTTGTTCATATTGAGCCGTTTGTCAAGGATGTAGTGATGGAATTCTGGGCACATCTATCTCTGATCGAACCAGGAGAAGATTATGTGTCTGTGTGGGTAAGAGGCAGAGAATTTGAATTGTCAGCATATCGGATTAACACATGGTTCAGCCTTGGTGATCTGGCCGAACGTGCAGAAGTCGCTGAGATGAAGGAAGTGTCGGATGATGAGCTTGCAGAGTTTATGAGCGATGGCAAGGTCAGGAAGTGGAAAGGCTTGTTGTCTTCTCAGTTTGCTCAGGACAAGAGTCTGTTGTACCGAATCTGCTGTTTCAACTGGCTTCTAACAAACAACTTTGGATATCCAAATCCGACAAGAGCAAAACTGGTGTATAAGGTCTACAATCAGATTCCGTTTGATTTCGGGAAGATGGCATTTGATCAAATTATCTACCAGAGTAGGTTTGGTGCTACCAAGTTTTACATGCCGTTTCCTAGTCTTATCTATCAGATCATGTGCTCTCAAGTTCTGGATGAAATTGCTTCAACTGAAGAAGTTGAAGAAATTAAAGTGTATAAGAGAGTAACTGCTGCGGTGAAGCAGGAACCTGATCAGTTGGTCAAGTCAACCAGGACTCAACCTACAAGGACACGTAGGTCTCAGCCAGACAAGCAGGAAAAGTCGACACAGCCCATGCATCCATCTACTGCATCTCTGCATAGGTTACCGCGACTCTCTACAGGAGATCGTCAGGTTCTGACCGCAGCTGTCAAGGTCATTCAGAGGTTGTTGACATCGGGTTAGTAATCTCCTACTCGCTCATCTGCATCTCTTATATATGCTATTTTTGACGTGATTGTGTGCTCAAGGAGGGGAAGATGAGGATGATGATGAGGTTGAGGATGTGACGCCAACAGTGCAGGGTTGATGGGGGAGAAATTATTTGTGTTCCTTGTTGCTTGTTGGTGACTATTGGATTATGTCTTTGTTGAACATTGTCATGTTTTTTTTCTCGAACACAATTTCTTTTGTTTTTGCTTTTGGTTACCGTTTTTATTCTCTTTTGGTGGCTGCCATTGTTTGGAATGTACGATTAAGACTGTGTTTGCTTTTAAGTAAACATGTGTGTTCTATGTTTAAGAATTGTGTTGGATGGATGTGTATACTGCTGGTATGTTGCTGTCTTGTGTATTCTATGTGAATAGGTAACATCAGATGGAACGCTTGAGCATTAAATCAAGTCAAAAAGGGGGAGATTGAAGATGCAGCTGAGGCCACAAGTGTGCACTGGTCGACAGGATGCTGCATGACAGGACAACCGGACAGGAACTGATGTCATTAAAGGAAGATTGCTGACATGGCCCGAAGGAGCATGGAAGGACACTTTGTATATAGGAGTATATACAGAGGAAGAAGAAAAGGAAAGAAGGACGTGGTGGGCAAGTCACGAGGGTTTCCTAGCTAGGGTTAGGAAACGAGTATATAAGGGATAGAAGGTACCATGGGTTAGGGTTAACACTTGATACGTTTCTTGTCAAACGGCGCCTACAGCTTAGAGAGAGTTCTTGTAAGCTTAAGAGGTGAGTGTTCTTTGTAATTCTAGATTCACGTGGTGTGAGATCTAGTTAAGGCTTTTGGGTAGAAGTTAGAATTGTTTGGGGTCAATCTAGAATTCTAGAGTTGAGTAACACCAAAGTTAGTGTAATCTTGTAAGATTAACTAATCAGATTTAAGTTGAATAAAGAGCATTAGTCTTGGTGCTGTCCAAAACACATAAATCTGTTGTTCCTAAGTTTTTCACTTACAAAAACTAGTCAAGTAGGAAACAGTAGAAAGAATTACCATTTCTATATTTTGTTTCAAATTTTGAGGAGTGTCTATAACAAACTGACCTACAACTCGGAATTCATATGTTAGTGAATGTTTAGTTATAATATCATTCATTATCTTAAACTTTTGCACATATGTAAAATGTCCATGAACTTACTCATTTTCTTAAAACCAAAATAAACAAGAATTTTTTTTTTTTTTGCAAGGACCAAAATAAACATGAATAATATGTTTATTTTATGGAGAGAATGAAAACTTTGCACTATGAATTCTTAGTTGATGTGAAAACTATATTGGTTAACATACTTCATATAGTAGTACTATGAAGTACATTGCAATTAAGGATATTAATGTAAGGATTTATAATAGACAAAAATAATATGTTTAATTGTATTTGTTGACTGAAACTAAACTCAAAATTATTTGATTTTCAATTTGATTTTGATTTCGGTTCAACTTTCACTCAAAACAAAAGAGTAATGCAAATAAGGAAATAAATATTCTCACAATGTACAAAAATATCAATAACAATAAGAATAAAAAAGGAAAAATTATATCAAAAGAAAAAGAGAAACTCTTCAGTAGCTAATCTCGAACCAAATCGGAAAATAAGGAAACATATGCTTGAGTAGGTGATCTGAATGCTTAGTGATGATGAGGCCACCAAGTGCGTAACCACCTTGTGAGACGGTCCATAGGTGACAACTTCGGAACATTGGTTATTGGTCCGACCACGACTTGAAGCTTAAGCCCAGCCTCACAGTGACCAAGCTTCGAACTTATGAAATAATGAACTCCTGGTTTAGTGAGCCTGACGAGATCGTGTCCTGTGCTGTGCACAGAAACAGGTGAAGTCGGGTCTCCAACATGAAATTGTTTCTCCTCGCTCCACTTGTAATAGAAGTCACTGTCGTAAACCCTCCATCCTTTGGAGTCACAGACCTTGTAGATCTTTCTAAAATTTTAACGAAGTATTTATCCAACTTTTATCATAATTAAAATCTATATTAGGATCCGCAATTAAAACCCGTTAAAATAATTTTTTAACAAAATCGGATCAGTACTGAAAAAAATATATGAAAAACACAAAATCTAAATCTAAGAGTTATTTATTTATTTTAATTCTCATTTATTTGTAATCAAAATATTCAAAACACATAATCTGTTGCTGATCCTAAACAACATTAATCATACTTCTCATATAGTTCACACATTTTATCAACTATCTTTTTTTGTTCCGATCCGTTAAAAACTTGGGTATGCAATTTGAATTCTTCGAGTATGTTAATGATCTCCCATTAACTCTTTTCAAGCAAATAAAATCTCTCATTCCCTTCACATATATCTCCCGTATATGATATATTTGCTCTCTAGAGAAGTTACGCTTCTCAAGACTCGCATCAAAAGGATCTTCACATGATTATTGCTATCTTTCTCTTCATTGAGCTTATCATCGTCTAATACGATATCATTAACATTACAATTTTTTTTTAAATTGAAATATATCCTATTTAATCTAATTTACTTTTTGTATATATTTTCCTTAAATAGAAATAGATCCTTTTTTTTATTAAATTGAAATATATTCTAATTAATTTAATTTTAATTTTTAATCTAAATCAATAAATTTGACATTTTTTTAACGATTTCCCCATTAACTCTTTCTTTTTTTATTTAAAAATAATATTTTAGAGAGACAAAAAAAATAAAAATTGATTAACTAGGATATATTTCAATTAAAAAAAAAAATTCTAGATGCTAATGATATGACATTAAACGATGATGAGCTCAATGAGGAGGAGGATATCAAGAATCATGTAGAGGCTTTTGATGCGAGTCTTGAGAAACATAACTTTTCTAGAGAGCAGAGAATATAAGGGAGATGAATGTGAAGAGAAAGAGAAACTTTTTTTTTTGACAGCAAACAAACTTATATTAAGAATCATGTTTCAAAAGTGCCTAACCCTAGGGTTAGCCACCTTGGAACCGAGGAGTCCCAATGGGAAAATACACATTCACGTTTCCGATTCTTTTGCAAGAAGATCGGCACGGACATTGAGTTCACGCGGAATATAAGAAATAGAAAAACAAGTGAAAGAAGATCGAATGATATTGAACTCTTCTAATTCCGAGGATAAGGACGGCCATTCTTCCTCATTGCCGATCAAATTAACCAGTTGGAGGCAGTCTGATTCAAAACACATGGATAGAATACCCATTTGAAGAATACCATGCATTGCCCATATGGGGGAAGTAAAGTCGGCATGTAGAGGGGACAGCACCCTAGGTTTCGCAAATAATCCATACGCCTTACCACCATCCGCCAAATCAGCGACCATGCCTCCACCAAAATTGATTCCATCTTGAGTCCAAGATGCGTCTATCTGATCCCTTGGGCATAGCACGGCCGTTGTCACATGTTGTAATGTAGGGGTCGCCTCAATCTCAGCCTCGACAACTTCCTCGACGATTTGAGCAACTTTCCATACCCCTGCTTCCTGAGTAGCTAGTTGCATCGTATCCAGAGCGGAGATTTCTTTGTCATTGAAAGTTCTATCGTTTCTGGCTTTCCATATATGCCATATGAGCCATGGGAAAACTTCAAGGCTAGTCTCCGGAACTCCATTACTCTTAGCTCTAAGGAGTAGAAAGTCAAAATTTGAAAACAAAGACTCGCACTGGAATACCCCCGGAACGGATGGGAACAGAGCTAAAGCCCACGTTTGTACCGCTGGTGGGCATTCAAAGATAAGGTGATTGATCGTTTCATTTTCAGCACCACACCGAGTGCAAGTACAATCAATACCACCATGACGATCCACCAGACGACTCTTGACGGCTACACACCCAGAAATAGCTTGCCAAAGAAAATGTTTAATTTTCCCCGACGTTTTCAACTCCCATACTTTTTTCTTAAGAGGTGTGTACTAGGTTCCGATACATATTGAGGTCCTTGCGCCTCTTGTAGCTCAATTGCAAGGGCATATCCCGATTGGACCGTATAGGTCCCAGATTTCGTATATATCCAACAGTAGCCATCAGCTTTGAAACCCCGACTAGGTTGAAGGCTCAAAATACGCGGAATATCTTCTGGATCGACCAGGTTGTGAAGAGCATCTAGTTTCCACTGTTTTGTATTTATGTCAATTAAATGACTTACAAACAAATGTGGATCCCGGAAATTCCCACTATGCAGCGCTGATCTAGATGGAACCATTGGAATCCACGGATCACTCCAGACCTTGGTATTAATACCAGAACCAATGGATTTTCTCATTCCAGCTTTCAGAAGCTCTCGAGCAGCCATAATACTTCGCCATCCAAACAATGGGGAGTTATATTTTGTCACTTCTAAGGGAGAAGAATATCGGAAATACCTCCCTCGGAGAACCCGTGCTATGAGGGACGATGGAGACTATAGTATTCTCCACATATGTTTTGCTAGCAAGGCCAGGTTAAAGTTTTCCAGATCTCGAAATCCTAAGCCCCCGAGAAAGAGAGACTTTATTTGCTTGAAAAGAGTTAATGGGAAAATTGTTAACATACTCAAAGGACTCGAATTGCATACCCAAGTTTTTAAAGCAGCAGAACATAAAAAGATAGTTGATAAAGTGTGTGAACTATATGAGAAGTAGGGTTAATGTTGTTTAGGATCCGCAATATTGTTTAGGACCTGCAATAGATTATGTGTTTTGAATATTTTAATTGAAAATAAATGAAATTTAAAATAAATAAATAACTCTTAGATTTTGATTTTGTGTTTTTCTTATATATTTTTTTAGTAGTGATCAGATTTTGTTTTCTATTTTCTTAAAAAACATTTTATAATCTATAAGATAAAAATAAAATAAAATTTTATTAATATTTCCAAATATATATGTTTTAATATTCTTATATGAATTATGTTTACTTTTAATTCCTTATCTATATATATATATATATATATAATTATTTATTCTAAAATTTTAACGAATTATTTATCCAACTTTTATCATAATCAAAATCTATATTAGGATCCGCGTATACGCATGTTTATAATAATAAAAATTAAAACTCGTTAAAATAATTTTTTAACAAAATCGGATCACTACTGAAAAAAATATATGAAAACACAAAATCTAAATCTAAAAGTTATTTATTTATTTTAATTCTCATTTATTTTTAATCAAAATATTCAAAACACATAATCTGTTGTTGATCATAAATAACATTAACCATACTTCTCATATAGTTCACACATTTTATCAACTATCTTTTTTGTTCCGCTCTGTTAAAAACTTGGGTATGCAATTCGAATCCTTCGAGTATGTTAATGATCTCTCATTAACTCTTTTCAAGCATATAAAATCTCTCATTCCTTTCACATATATCTTCCGTATATGATCTCTTTGCTCTCTAGAGAAGTTACGCTTCTCAAGACTCGCATCAAAAGGATCTTTACATGATTATTGCTATATTTCTCTTCATTGAGCTTATCATAGTCTAATACGATATCATTAACATCTACAATTTTTTTTAAATTGAAATATATCATATTTAATCTAATTTACTTTTTGTTTATATTTTCCTTAAATTGAAATAGATCATTTTTTATTTTTTTATTAAATTGAAATATATTCTAATTAATTTATTTTACTTTTTAATCTAAATCAATAAATTTGATATTTTTTTAACGATTTTCCCATTAACTCTTTTTTTATTTATTTAAAATAATATTTTACAGAGACATGTGTCAAAATCTAAATCGATAAACTTGACATATGTCTAAATCATTCTTTTTATTTCCTTTTTTCTCTTTTAAAAATAATAGTATTTTTCTTTTTCTTTTAGTATTAATATATTTTTTATTTAAGATATATTTTAATCAAAACACGTGTCGAAATCTTATCGATTAACTTGACACGTGTCGCGATCATGTTAAAAAATAGCTTTGACGCATCCTACTTTATATATAAATAAGATAAGATTTGCGTATACGCGGATCCTAATCTAGATTTTAATTATGATAAAAATAGGATAATTAATTCGTCAAAATTTTTATCTATACTATTATTTGCGAAGTGATTTGGGCTGATATTGAAAGTTGAAAACTGAATTACGCTTTTGCCATTAATGAATACAAAAGGAAGGGTGTATAATTTTGTAATTTACCTAGCATATTTAATTGTGGCCTATTTAATTACTACTTTCCTTTATTTGTTAATGCGATATTCCCTAATGCTATATATCATGTATTTAATTACTTTGAAAAGAAAATGTATTATTTCCTATTGTTTGATTCAACTGAAAATGATAATTACTATTTCTTATACTCCAGTTATTAAAAAAATCGAATTATCAATAATTAAAAAGAATATTCGGTGTAAACCTTAAATCTATTTTCCTATAAATAGTTTAATCCCGTGTAGCCACTTTTTTATTTTGCCGTCATCTAGGTTTAGTTTAGTTCATGTAGATCTTCTTCTAAGTTTAATTTAGTCGATGCATATCATGAGTTTTTTTATTGTGATTTGTTTGTTTTAATTTGGTTGTATTTAGTATGAGGCTGATCTTCTGTTTTTTTTTTGTAAGGTACACCGAGAAGGATAATCAAACGAATGCTAGCCATAAAAGATAATATAAAAAATATGTTACCGTGTTTGATCACAAGGTATGAACATAATTTTTTTTTTTTGTTGTTGTGTTGTAATTTTTTTAAAGGACTTCAAGCGTTTGTCCTATGTTCTTACGTACGCGTAGAATAAATAATCGCTGACTTTGGTTACAGGCTTGAGCGGAGATTCTCATATTTTATATAAATACCTTCACATCCTCTTCACAATTTCTCATCGATTCTTTTTCCTTTTAGGGTTTTGTAGATTTTTATTATATGTTTCTTTACGTAGAGTTCATCTAAACATGCTTTTCAGCCTCAAAAGTTTGTATCGGTTGGGAAATTTGTGATTTTATATGTTTTTTTACGTTTCATACGTGATAACGATTTGTCTCTTTTTCTTAGTTTGTTTTAAGGTTCTGATTTGTTCTTCTATACTTTTTAAGGATCCAATGATCATGGTTTCGGAGCATGTGGATATAATTCTGGTATTTGTTATTTTGTTTATAAAAATAAATGGTTCATTGTTCTTCATATGTGTTTTATGTTGTCGTTTTTGATCAATGTAGGAGTTAAAAATACATGCTTCGGTATGAGATGTAGGTTTGGTACATCTATTTTCTTCAGTGGTTTTCCTTTTATTTGATTTTTTCGTGTATTGTTTTCTATAGATTGCTTCGATATGAGATCTAAGTTTTGTGACATTGGAGTAGGAATTGCCGTATATGCCTTTATAATTAAAGGAGATCTTCTTTTAAAGATTAGAGTCAATTTTTCTATTTTCTTACGGTTCTCCTCTGTTGTTGTTTGATGCTGAAACCAATGGCAATTGTATCAACAGACAGTTAAGACTGGCGTTTAATAGTGATGTTTGTAAGGATATGCCTAAGATCTAAAGCTATAAATTGGTTCTCTGGAAAAAAAAATTCATGCCAAATCCGGGTATTCATTTTTTTGTTTTTGAATTTATTTGCTCTGTTTTGTTTTGGTCGAAGAGTCTTAAAAGGGCCGTGGAACTCAGTTCTGAAACTGCGAGGATTCTTCTGGATTTTTTTTAAGGTGCTAATTGGAAGGCTACCTTCTTTTCCTCCAAGAAGGAACAAAAAAAAGTTTTATTTGTTTTTTTTTTAGACTCATATATGAATTTTTGGGATTGATTTAGTGAATAATGAATAGGTTAATGCAGAGGTTGTCAAAAAAATATCACGTGTTGTGATGCAAAAAATTTGCACAAACAATTGAAATGCTTTTGCAGCTAGCTGATTAAAGATTCAATATTTATACGGAACTCACATTGATGTGCATCAGCGATTGCTTGGGTGTATTTGTGTTCTGTATATGGATATGCACTCTTTATTTTTATTAGATCATTGCTTTGAAAAACCACCTATTTTGTAATTTGGATTAATGGAGATTCGTTTCTTTGTCAAGAGTTATAACATTCTTTACCATGAAGAAAGGTATGATGCAATGGGGTGATGATGATGATGGAGACTTATCCGAGGGACCATCGTTTCGCAACATGCCGTTTGATTAACAATTCGCTTATACGAGGGATCATCGTTTCTTTACAGAATCATACAAACTTGCTGTATTACTCTTTTGTTTTCTATGGTTTCGTGGAGATTTTGACATGTTTCTTTACTTGCATACTGATCTAACTATATGTCCTTTAAGATTTAATATAAAACTGTTTTTTTTCAGATCGTGAAGAAAGATGCTCGAAAGGAGCGAGACACTAACCATCTAGACCAAAACAGAAAATTGGTAGAATATTCTATTATCATTTTGACATGTTTGACTTAGTTTGATTTGATAACAACGTTAGTATTACTACTTTTTACAGGATTGTTTGCATGTTTTTATTTTTTTGTATTGATCTTTTTTAATTGTGTATGTTTCGTGATGTATTTGAAGTTCTTTCTTTTCTTGCCGTGTTATGTTTTTTGTTTTCTAGGGTTTATAGATTTCGATATGTTTTATAATTGTTGCTATCCAATATCATCCACTTTTCTTTTTGTTTTTGATAGTCGTCTAGATTTTAATTTGTACNGACCGTTCTGGTAAATCTCCACATGTATATTGGAGACTTTAAATTTGGGAGAAAAGGAGGATCACCCTTTGTATATTTATTAGAGTTAGCAGAAGCTGTCTCTTATACACATCTAGATGTGTATAAGAGACAGATATTGGAGACTTTAAATTTGGGAGAAAAGGAGGATCACCCTTTGTATATTTATTAGAGTTAGCAGAAGTTAGTAGCTGTCTCTTATACACATCTAGATGTGTATAAGAGACAGATTCTGGACAGTTGAAAGAGAGGAGCCACAATGAGAAAGACAAGGAACTTTTCACTTTGAGTGATTTAGAAGCGCAGCTGAAGTCATCTGAACAGCGGGTTTCATATGAGATTTGAGGGATATCCATGAGACTTGAGCGAAAGTCTAAAAATTGCAGAAGAAGAAAACAAAACCATGTCAACTAAAAACTCAGAAACTTCAAGCGAGCTAAGAAAGATACATATGATGTTACAAGAATTCACCGCTGAGACAAGCAAACTGAAAGAGCTTCTCGCTGAGAAAGGAGGAGTTTTACATTTGACAGAGAAGAAAGCAAACCACCGGTGCGCGACCCTTGAGTTGGAGTTACAGTCAGTTCGTACCCGTCCAATAGATCTTGAGACAGAGATTGCAGGCAAGACCACTAAAGTTGAGCAACATGGAAACGCAAATAGAGAAACGGTTGCTAAAATCTCGGAACTTGAGAAGACAATGGACGAGAGATGAACTGAACTCTCTGCTTTAACCCAAAAACTCGAGGATAATGAGAAGCAATCATCGTCCACAATTGAGAGTTTGACATGTGAGATTGATGGCCTACGAGCAGTATTAGATGCAATGTCTTAGAGCACACGAAGTAAAGAGGAAATAGTTTATGGAAGCTGGCCTTAATGACTTTGAAGAGAAACATCTCACCATCTCTAAGCTTCTCTCTATTATAATTAAACTTGATTTTTTATGTCCAATACCTCCTAATTAATCTTCATTGTTAATGATTTTTTTTGGTAATCTTCACTTATTTGCTATGAATAATTATAGTTTCGAAATTCATACTTAAAATTGTAATGCCAATTATACCAATCAAGTCAAGTTTAATCTAAATAATAATTGTTGTATACACATCTAGATGTGTATAAGAGACAGAATCTAAATAATAATTGTTGAGATATTTCAGGTTTATGATTCAAAATTAAGCCAGTTTTATGATGATTTATCATGACAATCATAAAAATGTTAACCAATTGAAATATCGAATGCTTTGTATCGAAACAGATCGTTCTTCATGGAAATCAGCGACATTCACTATTGTGTCACGTGATTTTCAGCTTGCTCCAAATGGCTGAAGCTCAACCAATTTAGGTTACCTAGAGAAATCATTTAAGAAAAGGGTATGAACAAAAATATTATTAATATAACGTTGCATGGATCTTCTCTACTGTGATTTTCGTGTTTTTTCTTAATGTATAATTATATGTTCTATTTGTTTTCCTCGGGAGGAAAAGAACTACACAACAAATGGGTCGAAGAAAGGAAGTTTTATGAAAGTCTCAAACTTTCTGTTCACATTATTGATAGTTCTAGATACTTAATTGTTGGCTCTGTACAATGACATTATTAACTTATATAATAGTCTCTATGAACTCTATTCTTTAGTAAACGGGTTTGGTAACGATTATTCGGACAATGGTAAATATTGCATCCAAGACGTGGGTTTCAGTCACTGTAACAATTCATAGCTGTTTTTTAAATTCTTGAGGTGTGGATAACTAATCTAAAATTTTTATACTTTAAATTTATGTTCTCAAACCATACTGATGCAACTGATAACTATGAATCAATAGCCCAATTAATTTTTGGCTGAGATTCAAAGTTAAAAACTGAATTAAGCTTCTACCATTAATGAATACAAAGATTATGGTGTTTAATTTTGTAATTTAGCTAATCTATTTAATTGTGGGATCTTAATTATTTATTTTCTTTAATTGTTGGTGCGGTATCTGCTAATGCAATATATGAAGTATTTATTTATTCAAAAAAAAATGTAATATTTCCTGTTACTTGACTAACTGAAAAAGATAATTATTATATATTTCTTATGTTTTGGTTAATTAAAATATGGAAAGATAAAATCGTATCTGTATTTATGGATACAATATTTAAAATATTAATTTCTCTCTTATTGTATCGTAACGTAATTAGTTGATGGCAAGTATACCCTAAATATATTTTCTCCGTGATACACCTATAAATATTAGAGTAAGATTTTTCAAATAACCTAAATACAAACAGCCGCAAGTCTTTTTTTTTTACTTCTGCTTTTTGACTGCCGGCCACCTTTCTTCAACCGAGAAAGAAGAAGATGATTGTGGATGTAAGAGGAACACTGATTCTGCAGCCGTGAAGAAAACGATATCCTAATCGTACTTTCCAAGGTTTGATCTTAAAAACTAACTCTATTGTTGTTAGCCTTTACTTCTCCTATAAATAATGTGCGCCTCCTCACATATTGGTTACATGTTTATTTTTGTTGTTGTTGTTTTAGAGTTTTGTCTATAATTCTTTTTGTTGTATTCATCTTTTCTTTTCTATGGTTTGGTGCAGATTTTGATATATTTATTTACTTGCATATCGATCTAACTACATGTTCTTTGAATTTGATATAAAATTGTTTTTTTTTTTTCAGATCATGAGGTCAGATGGTCGAAAGGAGTGAATCACTAGCCATCTAGAACAAAACAGATAAATTGGTAGATTATTTTATTATATTTGTGTTTTAACATGTTTGCTTTAGTTTGATTTGATAACACTTTAAAATTCACGAGCTAATATTCTTTTGTTATGATTCTCCCCTTCCATCATCTTCGAGTGTCTGAGATTTGCATTCTGAAACTTGCAGACACTCATGAACTGCAAACTACCTGCTCGGTATCACCGATTGGAACTTTCATAACAGTTGATGGATTGATCTCCATATTTCAGGTTTTGATCTCTAAAAACTTACCAAATCATACTGATGCAATTGAGGTGACTTTGCGATCACTTTTTGTTTGCTCAAGGAATCTGTGTGTGGTGTCCTAAATCTCTGTTTTCGCTCTGCTTTGGCCTGATTCTGAAAATTTTCATCTTCTCTATGTGTTAAAAAGGTACTTTCTTTCTTTTAAATCTTCAGTTTTTTCTGTATTATGATATTTCTTTCACTTGCTTTGACAAAAGTTGTATCATATCATTGTTATTGTTTTACGGTACGTAAGATTAATCTCTTTTTAACGTGGTTGTGTTTTTACTATGAGTTTAATTTTTTAAATGGTTCGTTTATTGATTTTGTATACAAATAATAAGATACTGGAATTGTATAAAACAACAGGTTTCGAAGATGAAGAATGAATCACCACTTGGAACAAACTTTTGTGATTAACTTTGTACGTTGTTAGTCGAGTTTGGCCTCTGTTTCTGCTTGCCTGATTGTTCAGGTTTACAGTTATTTATCAGGCTTTGAGTATTGTGTTTGCAAATCCCTTTTTTGTTGGATCGTTTATCTCCGTATATTTCTTATAGCTTATATTTTTCTTTTTTCCCGTATCAAATCCCATAAATTTTAATGAATTACTAATCTCTGAGACATCTATTTAGTTCTATAATTTTCGATGATGTTTTTTATTTTGTTTTTGTTGAAGTTTTTTTGTATGTCCTCAGATTTTCACTTTGTTCCTCGTATCCTTTCCGAAACAGAAGATGCTGGCTCCGAAACGCCTCAGTGATTTCCGTTTTGACTTTGCTTTGGGGTCAGTTTACGATTAGCTGATTTGTTTGTTTGATAATGATATTTTTTGTTTTCTTTTGGTATTAGCTGTTATATTCCCATCGTTGTTACAACTACAAAAGGGTATCACAAACCTAGAAGATCGGGGACAGAAAAAGGTCTGCAGTATGCGGTACAAAAAGAAGGATGAAACCGACAAGTGTGAGTTCTCAGAGATTGAGATGGAAAGGGAAAAAGAATATGGGATCTGTATGGAGATGAACAGCATGGCCGTGCTTCCAAACTGTACTTATTCTTTGTGGATGAAGTGTTATCGTGACTGGTAAGTCACTGAAAAAATTCTTTTAAAAAGCTATGAATGTTAACCGGTTTGCTGGAAAAAAGGGGCCAATGCTTCTCTTAGGCGAGGGAGGTCACAGTCATGTGCTTTCTGCAGAGACGGTCTTAAAAGAGTAGACTCTGGTGAAATATGGATGTTCGTGGACAAAACCAATAGGTCCAATAAAGTGAATCTGTCTGCAATCGTGAGAGAGAATCAGAAACAGTTGTTTGTGTGCATTGAGAAGTTATCACTGGTGGTTCCAGATCAGCGTTTGCGTCTTCTCCATACGATTGCCAAGTGAGGTGAAAGAAGAAAGAAAGGCAAAGACCGTTCTGGTAAATCTCCACATGTATATTGGAGACTTTAAATTTGGGAGAAAAGGAGGATCACCCTTTGTATATTTATTAGAGTTAGCAGAAGTTAGTAGTCCGTCTTTGTAAGCTCTTTTCTTTTTACCATTTCCTAGGGAAAGTTCCACTTGCTACGTGCTTTTTGTGCATTTGGCTATGGTTCCCAATTACTGCTAAGGAACATAAACCGTTTTCTTTTCAAGAAGAGGGGTTTTCTCATCAATTTCAATCTACTGTTGTTATTGGCTATTCATGTATTAAGAGAATGTGTGGACTATAGCACTTTCCAATAAAATGGTCTACCTCTTCTACGTAAGGTTAAAAACTATTTTCTCTACCTCCTAAGAAAACAAAATCTTCAAAAGTTTAGTTTTAGATGAGACAGTAAGCTTTTGACTTTTGAATTAAAAACCAAAACTAAAATTAGAAACTGTTGCTATTCAACATCTAAATTATTATTGGTATTGGGGAGGTGACTAATTCACTTTGTTTTGGTTTTGCCTTAGGGAAATTATGAGCCAAAAGCCCAAAACTCTCCAATTATTAAAACACACAGTTCCAAAACTGAATTAAAAACATTATACTTCTTTTTTATAAATGAATACAAGTTCTTCGTAAACTTGGTTTTGTTTGTGTTTTCTCTATTGTTAATTTTGTTGTGTTGTGTTTTGTTTATTGTTAATTATGAGAGGTTTTGGTTCAAACCTTGATGATTATTTATCGCAGACACCAAAGTCCTAAACTCTGCAGCCTCACACGATGGTTGGGTTCTCTACTGGGATAGCACACGTGTCCTTGGAGTTATTTCAATGTCACGAGTCATAGGTTAGTAAAATTGATTACACTTGATGAAATACTACGTCCATGTCCAGATGTTTATACAAAAGTTTTTGTGCTTTTTAAGAAGAACTTAGGCGAAAACGCAACGGAAGAATAACGTATGACGAAAGAGAAAAACAAAGAAGGAGGAAGCCTACCGACTTCCATCGCAAGTAACAACTTTAGAAGGTTTATTCAATTATTTAAATACATAAATGTGGTTATGTTCATGATTTCTTTGCAAGTTATTTTCCAATTTTTGTGACACTAGCGAATTTAAGTTAAATTGTTTCAATGTATGTATGCACATATTAATTATTTTAAGCTGCATGTGTTGAATATGTATGCACATATCTTATAATTGTGACCGAGATGCGGAACAACATGTTCAATAGGCCCAAGGCTTCAAGTTAAGAAAATATTCTAATGCTGGTGGATCATCATTGGTTACATGAGGTGGTAAAAATGACGGTAATGAGCTCCTCAAGCCCTCCTTCTCCAGGCACATCATCAAAAGAGTCAAATTTTCGTATATGAGAGAGTAAAGCTGCTTTGAAAGTTGTTTATTCACATTCACGGACACTGTTTTGGTTACAGGCTTGAATGGTTTATTGAAAAGACAATATTTTCTTGCATAGTCATAACTACTATCTTTTGACTTTCCAGATCGAGTAATGACGAAGAAGAAGGATATAGAACATATAAATATCACAACGAACATGGCTCCAAAGAAATTAGCCATGTCCTACTCTTGCTCTCTGATTTTGTTTTGGATTTTGGGATGAATCCCTTACATTTTAGATGATTTAGATCAATCTTACATATATTTTTGGGGTCGAATGCTCCAACTCAATTCACCATCCCCAAGTAAACTCTTTGAATTTTAGTTTTTTGTTTGAGAAATCAATATGCGAATGTGTGCGTGTAGGAATTTTAACGCTTGATTTTTAAAAGACGTTGAAAAAAATATATCAAAAGATAAAGAACCAAAGAAAAAGAAGAAGAAGAAGAGAAAGACGTTAAAAAATATATATCAAAAGCAAACAATAAGACAAAGTCGATGAATTCGAACAAAACTCGGTTGAAAACAAGAACATGGATAACACGAAATAGTAAGAAGAAGAAGGATAAAAATATGGAGAAGTTAGAGAATAAGTGGGTGAAGTTGAGGAAAGATACAAAGTAGATATGAAGTAAAAACAAAAGAATAAGAATTTAGATAAGACAAATAATACGAAGAAGAAGACGAAGCATAAGAGGAAGAAGGCGAAGATGAGATAAAGAAGAAGAATATGAAGAAGAAAAATCGGAAGAACTAGACGAAGAAAAACTCAAAAAAGTCAAGAACTCGAAGAAGACACATATGATAAAGAAGAAGAAGTAGAAGTCAGAGATGATGAA
>JAHZTW010000001.1:93100937-93177443 GCA_020283515.1 Alliaria petiolata
AACAAAAATGTTTACAGATTGTTTAGTACAGATTGAATTATGAAATTTAAAATAGATTTTGAGATCAACATTATGATAAAATCTGTAACTTATATCATGAAAAACAAGTAGTCCGCGCCTTTAAGAAGGAAAAGAGAAGGAAGAAGAAGAAAAGAAGAAGAACAAAGAAGAATGAGGAAAGAAGGAACACGAAAAAAAGAAAAATGGAGAAAGAAGAAGAGAGACGAAGAACAACAAAGAAAGAATACAAAATAGAAAAAGAGGAAGAAAAAATAAGAAATTTAAAAAAAAATGAGGAACGAAGAAACACTAAAAAAGAAGAGACATGAAGAAAAATGAAGAAAGTAAAGAAGAGTAAGAAGGAGAAAGAAGATGGAGAATGAAGAAAAAGAAGAAGAAAGATTAAGAACAAAGAAGAAACAATAAGAAATTAGAAAACAAAGAAGAAAGACGGAGAAAGAAGAAAGAAGAATGAACAAGAAGAAAAAGGAAGAAGTAAGAAGAAAGTAGAATCACGAAAAATGAAGAAATACAGAGAAAGAAAAACAAAGAAGAAGATAAATGTGATGATAAAGGTAAGATTGTCGTGCGTAACTACCTTCCCATCTCGCAGATTAAGCTAAATCTATTGGATTACAAAGTCAATCACTAAAGAATCATGTAAGAAATGTTATCGATAAATGTTTAATAGAGTAAGTGTTCTAGATTATGTCTGCAGTTTGGTTCGTTATAATGACTATAACTTTTATGGTTTTTCGTTAAATGGTCAGGTTTGCTCGAAGTGGTCATGTGTAAAGGTGTTTCTATAATAAACTATTTTAATGGATGATTTATATTTACATTTTTACTGTGAAGATATTTTGATTGTAACCTTAGGTTTTATTTAAACTTATTGGAAAATTTTATGAATGGTTTCTTTTCTATTATGTGATTACTTAGTAAAAAAATTGTTGGATATGAAACTTTTATAATCACCAAATAGTTTACTTATTTTTTCTATGTTCTTAAATTATTAGTAAAATACAAATATTTGGAGATTTGTTCGTGAAGATTAAAACTCAAGATTTAGAATGGATTTCATTAACACTATTATATGAAAGAATTTGTAACTTATTTGAAGGAAAACATATAGCCCGCGCGGACACATGCCTAGGATGAGACGTAAACAGATTTCAATCACTTTAGGTTTTGCAATGACCATAAACAAGAGTTAAGGTCAAACACTTGCAAAAGTAGGAGTGTTTCTACCAAAATCGTTTTTTACACATGGGCAATTATATGTGGCTTTATCAAGGGTAATAACCAGATCAGGATTGAAGATCTTGGTAACGGATAAAGATAATAAACCACAACAAAAGACGTTGAATGTTGTTTACGAAAAGCGTTCCCAAATATTTATTAGATTGGAATTAGTGACCTAATAACTATCGTTTTTTATATTTAACTTCCTATCGATAAATTTTGTTTATGTTTTTCTTAATGATATTTATATTCTATTGTTTCTGCATGCATTTGTCCTTCCTTACTTGAATGTTATATTTATATTCTATTATTATGTTTTTCTTGATGGTATTTATATTTAGAAACATTTGGCATGTATCTAAATATTGTTATTGCATCGCAAACTAAAAAATAGACTCTTTATAATAACATTTCCCTTCAAAATTATTATTTCCCTTTAATATGCAAAAATGTTTACAGATTAAAAATAGATTTTGAGATCAACATTGAATCACAAAATTTTAAATAGATTTGAGACCAACATTATCATAGAATCTATAACTTATATAATGGAAAACCAATAGTCCGCGCATTTGCGCGGGCAGACACCTAATATATATATAAAACATTATAATTAAACTTAATTCATATAAGAGTATTAAAACATATATATTTGGAATATTAAAAGTAAATTTTTTTTTTTACAGATTATCCGATTTGTTTTAAATTTATTTTTATGAATTTAAAATATTTTATTAAAACTCCACCTACATGCGGATTCTATTCTAATAATAAATAAAAGAAAAATTGGTTTTCTAATAATAAATAAAAGAAGAATTGGTCAAACCAATTAATAATTTAATATTGGTTATTTGGATCTGTTCCTACAGTGCTGAAGCACATGACTTGACCAATCGTTGACTCACATTATAGCGTGACAAATGGGAGTTTAAAATTCTGGTACGGGTTTGGAAAATTGAGGATTACTTGCTCCTACCTTGATTAAATTTCTCAATCACGAGCATCCCCACGAAAATAGACCTTAAGAAAATTAAGAAGACTTTTCCACCATCTTCAGTTCACACTAATAAATTGTGTTTCTTTCTTCTACTATATTACAAACTAAAAAGTATCTAAAACAAAGCAAAAACAAAAACAAAAAACATACACAGAGCAGAGAAAAAGAGGAAGCCATGTTTTCCAAGCGCTTCACCATCTTCTTCCTCAACCTACTCTTTCAATCCCTAAAATCCTCTTCCCAAGTCCTCAACTTCACTTACAATGGCTTTCATACTTTGAGTGACATATCCACCCAAGGGATCACAACTGTCACACCCAACGGTCTATTAAGGCTAACCAACACAACCGTTCAAAAAACCGGTCACGCCTTCTATACCAAATCAATTCGGTTCAAGGATTATCCAAATGGTAGTGTGTCGTCCTTCTCCACAACCTTCGTCTTTGCTATTCACCCTCATATCCCGATGCTTAGCGGCCATGGCATCACCTTTGTCATCGCTCCTAACGCAAGCCTCCCTTACGCAACGGCAAGCCAATACATGGGTCTCTTCAACATCACTAGCAACGGTAATAACTCAAATCATGTCTTTGCTGTCGAATTGGATACGATCCGAAGTACAGAGTTTAATGATACCAACGATAACCATGTCGGAATCGATATCAATAGTTTGACGTCGGTGCAAAGTTCACCAGCTGGATGGTGGGACAAGAAAGGCCTATTCAAGAACCTGAGTTTGACCAGTCGTAAGCCGATGCAGGTTTGGATCGATTACTATGGTCGTACGCATAAAATCGATGTGACGATGGCTCCATTCAACGAGGAAAAACCTAAGAAACCACTTGTTTCCATTGTCAGAGATCTTTCTTCGGTTATTCTCCAAGATATGTTTGTGGGTTTCTCGTCTTCGACCGGTTCTGTTCAGTCGGAGCATTACGTTCTCGGGTGGAGTTTCGGGGTGAACCGCAAGGCTCCTCCCTTGTCTTTATTGAAACTCCCAAAGCTTCCTCGATTCCAGCCCAAGAAAATCTCAGGTTTTTTCAAGATCGGGATGCCATTAATTTCCTTCTTTTTAATTTTCTCATTTATCTTCCTCGTCTGCTTCATGGTGAGGAGGAGGAGAAAATTCGAGGAAGAGCTCGACGATTGGGAAAAAGAGTTCGGTAAGAACAGATTAAGGTTCAAGGATTTGTACTATGCGACCAAAGGGTTCAAGGAGAATGATCTTCTCGGATCTGGCGGGTTTGGGAGGGTTTACAAAGGTGTGATGCCCGGGACGAAGTTGGAGATCGCTGTGAAAAGAGTCTCACATGAGTCTCGACAAGGGCTTAAAGAGTTTGTGTCGGAGATCGTGAGTATTGGTCGGATGAGTCACCAGAATTTAGTACCTCTCTTGGGTTATTGCCGCCGGAAAGGCGAACTTCTTTTGGTGTACGATTACATGCCCAATGGAAGTTTAGACAAGTACTTGTACAACACTCCAGAGGTAACACTCGATTGGAAACAGAGGATTAACGTCATTGTAGGTGTTGCCTCTGGCTTATTCTACCTCCACGAGGAATGGGAACAAGTGGTGATTCACAGAGACGTCAAAGCCAGCAACATCTTGTTAGACGGAGAGCTCAATGGGAGACTCGGCGATTTTGGTTTGTCTCGATTTTATGATCATGGGACGGATCCTCAGACAACAGACGTCGTTGGGACATTAGGATACTTAGCCCCTGAACACAGCCGGACAGGACGTGCCACAACCGCAACTGATGTTTATGCGTTTGGAGCGTTCTTACTAGAAGTCGTGTGCGGTAGACGTCCTATTGAGATCCAGCACGAGAGCGATGAAACTTTCTTGCTCGTAAATTGGGTTTTCGGGTTATGGAACATGGGAAACATCTTGGATGCTAAAGATCCGAATATGGGTTCCGATTATGACAAAAAAGAAGTGGAATTGGTTTTGAAGCTAGGTCTTTTGTGCTCTCATTCTAACCCACGGGCTAGACCAAGTATGAGACAAGTGCTACATTATCTAAGAGACGATGCAAAGTTATCAGATTTGTCTCCATTAGACTTGTCCAGAAGTGGGATGATGATTGGGGGCCAAGACAAATTTAGTGAATTAGGGATGTTGTATTCTTCCTCTGTCTTTGAAGGGTTTGCCGATGGATCTTAATGAGGTGAGAAAGATTCGAATTCCCCACATTTAACTTACATATTGTTGCGCACAATCACCTTAGCTAGAGGATGTTTATAAAAAAAAGTGGCCGATACTTTACTTATTGTAAAAAGGGCCGCAAGCTTTGATTTGCCTCAGGGTCGGCTCTGCCGTCATCTTGGTTTGGTGAAGGCACTCCGTCTTCTTCACAAATCGGCAATTGAGCGTTGTTGATTACGTTGGGGTTGTTAATCATAATTTAAAATCAAATTTGTTTACAAAGAAACTAAATAAGTTAGTATACTAATCAAAACCAAACACACTAGTTCGAAGGAAATTAAATTTTAAACAAAGTGATGCAACGTCTGGAGATTTAATCTAGATAAACTTAAAGTTAAAACATTAATAAATAAAACATCAAACATAAAACTAGATTTAAGTGTCATTTTCCCATTCCTAAAAATTTCAAGGAATTTTACACCGTACACCTTAATTAAAGGGAATCGCCACTTCCAAAATATTGTTAATAAGATATCAGATAACAACCTTGAGCACACACCAACTTACTTTCATCAGTAAAGAACATAATTAGCCTAGAATTAGCAGCTTACATACAAAACACAAAAGGGTAAACTTCTAATTCAGATCATTTCCAAAATCCTAAAATGATCAGATTATATCTTTGGGCTCTCTCCAGAACTTCCAACTCTTGTAATGTAAACCTGACAGAACAACAAGAATATCAATCATCATATTTAGCATTTCTTGCCCTAAGTTAGTGTTAGGTAATAACTAACGGGTTTACAAACCTTGAAGACGGTAGGACGAACTAACTCGAAAACAAGGGCATCCCCATATGCTAGATTGTGAGCAACCGCAAAACCCATCCATCCACCACTAAGTCCAGTCTTTTTTGCTAAGTACACCGTCTCAAACTTCTCACCTTCTTCATCTATCAAAGTTATGACACCATCTTGTTTCTGGAGCTGAGATCTGCAGAAATGAGCTGGAAGACCCTGATTTGTAACAAAAGAATGGATTTCTTTTTTTGGTTAGATTATGACATTCACATGTACATGTATAAGATTCAGTTCTGAAAGAAACTAAACCATAGAAGAGACTTGATCAACCAGAAAGTCCCTAACTTGACCAATGTCCAAACAAAGACCCTAGACAGATCAAGAATGGCCCCAACACATTCTCTTAACTCTTCTTTAACTAACGAACGTATAAAGTTACAATTTTTTGCACCAACCCTAGGCTAATTTCATGGTTCTTGAAGGTTTATCATCTAAAAATATTTGGTTAGATAATGACACTCACATGTACATGTATAAGAATCAGTTCTAAAGAAACTAAACCATAGAAGAGACTTGATCAACCAGAAAGTCTCTAACTTGACCAATGCCCATACCAAGACCCTAGACAAATCAAGAACGGCACCAACACATTCTCTTAACTCTTCTTTAACTAACAAACGTAAACCTACAATTTTCTCCACCAACCCTAGGCTAGTTTCATGGTTCTTGAAGGTTTTTCGTCTCAAAACTATTTGCTTTAAAAGGAGATTCAGTAAAGTGATAGACTTTAAACAATCAGAACAGAAATTAAGCAATGTAAGTTACATATATATAAAGATTTTTTTGTGTATCAAAGTTGTTTTACCAGCCAGAAGCCACCAGAAACATGTGATTGAAGCATAGATTTTACGAAACTTGGGAAGCCATTCCCTAAATCAGCCTGCAATTTTTCAGCTTTTGAAATGGCCTCTTCTCTGATTTCTTCAGAAACATAAACCCGATTCGATAAATCTCTCCCCTTTCCCAACCTAAAGGAATCAAAGAGTGTTTATCTTGTAATCTTTTCAAAAAGAAGAAAGAGAAGATCTTTAGGAAATTTCACCTTCTGGGTATCTGTACTCGTTGAAGAACAACCTGTTTCGATTTAAAACAAAAATCAAAATCAAAAACCCCAATTTCATAAGAAGAGCTAAAACTCGAGAAAATTAGGAAAAAACTGAGAATCAAGAGACTTGCTTCTTTGTAAACAGGAGTATAAGAAGCATCTGAGAGACGGCTAGATCTACGAACAATCACCAGCTGTTTCTCTCTTGTCAGGAGATTTGATTTCTTCATCTGCCAAAAATTTAATAAAAAATCTAATTACAAAAATGTTCAACCGCTCAAATTTAGAGAAGAGAACGGATCAAAACCGGAGAAGTTTTGACAGATGTGGAACGGAGATTTTGACAGAGCCTTGGAAGATTCAGAGCTTCCATTCGTTTCTTGTTCTCTTCCACTCTTCTCAGTCGAAATTCTTCGTAAGGAGATTGTTTAGCGACAACCATTTTTTTTTTTTTTTGAAGTTTCCTCAGCAGCCAAACTGAGATTTCTTTTTTTTCTCTTCTTCTCTTTAAGAAGAAAACTATAGCCGACCGTTCGGAACTCAAAATTTTGAACTGTGGCAATGAGGGTTTCATAGAAAAGTCAAAAGTCAAAGAGAGGGTTTAGTGGACCGGACCAGATCAGACGATTTGAACCGGACCAAAGCTCTGAGCTCAATTTAATTACGCACCGTGTGCGGGTTATAAAATATTTTGGGAAAAATGCCTTAAAAATCCTCAATTTTTCCGTCTCGGCCACTTAGCTTTTTCGTTGCCATTATAAACCATCAACTTATGTTGACTTATTTGATTTAATCCCCAAATTTCATTTACCAAGCCAAATTACTCCCATCGTTAACTCGCTTAACAGATGGATTTGACGGGGTTAAATCCCGTTTAACGCAGTTAACCCAAACATCGTCGTTTTAAAAACATGAAACACTCAAATCGATTTATTCATCTAATCGATTCAACCCTAAATCATAAAATTCTCAAATCAATTTCTCCTTCTAAACCCAGATTCTCTCTCTTTCGATTGAAAAATCAATTTCTCTAATTTACTGTAAAGCTTGTCGTTGATCTTCACCTCTTCTCCAATGAGTTCAAGTTCTGAGAAATTTGATACCTCTGAGATTTCGGTTGAAAACACATTCGGAATACGTGGATTCCCGTCGGAGTGTGTGTGTGGATGTGATGTAGCGATCTTTACATCTAAGACTGCAAAGAATCCAAGACGTCCTTTCTTCAGGTGTTTAACCAAAAAAAATTATAAGTAGAGGAATGTGTGATCTTTTGTATCTGTTTAAGTGGGTTTTTCATGTTTTCTAAGTATAGGGAGGCGTGATGTTTTGTAACACTTCGGGAATTGTTTGTTTATATAATAGGATCATTTGTTTGAGTGGGTAGAGAAAGCAGTGCTAGAGGAGGTTGAAGAAGCTTTGCGGAAACTAGGAATCATTCAAAGTGAGATTTGCAAACGCAATTTCAAAGTTGAAGAGTTAAAGGCTATGGTGGAGGAATTGAAAGAAGAAGTTAAACGCACCCAAATCCAAGTGAAGAAGTGTAAGGTGATGAACAAATTGTGTATTGTGTCTCTTTGCTTTATCACCATTGTCATCATTGTCATTGTGTATGTAATGGTTGGTGAAGCAAATGAAAAGAAATTTGTTCTTGGCTAGTTTGAAGATCTGTTTTAAGACTTTGTAATGTGAGGATGAAATGGATAATGATGAGAGCTTTTTCTCTCTCGTTTGTCTCTCTTAGATCAAATGACCGTCTTTCTCGTTTGTCTTTCTTTTGAGTATGTTTTTCTCTTTTGAGTTTTTTTTGTATCCGAGAAAGATGAGAATGAGACAAAAGCACATAATAAGTCTCATGAAACAAAAGCACATAATAAGTCTCATAAAACTAAAGATCATAAATAACATAAGTCTCATTTTCACAAAAGCAGCCACGGTTCAAGAAGTAGCAAAACCAAAGTCTACAAAAACAGAAAAGAAGCAACCATGATCCAAGAAGTAGCAAAAGATAGTGTCTCATAGTCTTAAGAGAAAACAGAAAAAAGCCTCTCTAAGTTTCATCAGAGAAACCACCGCCCTAGTCCTTGTGCTTGTGATTCTTGCGCTTGAGATCCTTGCGCTTGTGATCCTTGCGCTTGTGATCCTTGTCCTTGTGAAAACCATTCTTGCGTTGTTCCTCCCTAAGTGTAGTTGGCAAATAAAAACCATGAACATTCATACCAATTCAAAGCATTCGGTATTTTCAAGACAACAATCAGTATTTTCCAAACAAAAGAAAACAAACCTGATCTTTTCTTGGTCGACCTCTTGGTTTCTTTGGTTCACTCGCAACAGTCGGTTTTGAACAAGATGTCTTATTGTGCCCTTCTTCCTTGCAGTTTGAACATGTTATAACTCTCAAGGAGCATGTTAACTTGATCTTCTTTGAATAAGAGGCAGTTTCATTACTTCCTTTACGCCTAGCATAGTTACTCGGTCTACCCGGATTTCCTAATCTCCATGGTGGTGGCAACACCGACAGTCTATTTGTTCTAGGCCATAACTTCATACCTTGAACAGGCTTGATACCTTGCTTGTATGTTTTCCTCCACATTATTGTTGTGTAATAATGAGACACAAAATCCTCAACCTTTTTTTCCTTTGCGAGGATAACACATGCGGCATGAATACATGGTATTCCAGTCATCTGCCATTTCCTAAAACCACAAGTTTCCTCTACCATATCCACACTATAACTATCACCACGATGCTCTATCTCATGTAAATCACCTACAACCATGAATCTCGTGCAATCCATAGAACCAGATATCATTTTTTCTATCTCCTCATGTGCTCTCCTTGTAAATCTTGTCTTCAATCTATTCGCAATAATAGCTCTCTTTACATTACGCACCATGCACTGTCTCCTAATATCCTCTAACAAGTCTAGTAAGAATTTTTTCCTCGCTTAACGAATGGTTCTATTAAAAGACTCACTGAGATTGTTCAAGTTATCATTACAACATGAACCTATTCTAAAGTAAGCTCTAGACCATGTATGCGGATTAGTCCTCTGTATAGAAGCATGCGCACCTGGACTGTAAAGCTCCAAAGCTTTCATATTCGCATCATAATCTCCTTTGGTGTAACTGCGTGCTATCTTCCAAAACAGTCTCTTCAACTCTACATCATTGCTGTCTTTCTTCCAGTTATCCATAATGTGTTTAGCACACATGCGATGTTCAGCTTCTGGAAGAATATTGCGGACAGCTTTCACTAAACCCTGCAAAATAAAACATCATTAATCGCCACCAAAAGGTACCATCACACTGAAATACGTTTAGTATCTAAACACTAATATACTAATCTTCTGTTTGTCGGATATGATAGCAACGTTTCTTCCATCATTTAGTCCCAAATCAGCAGTAAGATGGCTAACAAACCAGTCCCAATTCGTATCATTCTCTATTTCAACTACCACCCACGCAATAGGAACTATCCTATTATCTCCATCTCTTCCTACTGCAGCTAAAAGATGCCCCTTTATATCCCATTTAAGGAAAGCACCATCTAATCCTATAATAGACCTACAAGTCTGTTTCCAAGTATCTTTCTGTGATTTAAAACAAACATATAAACAATAGAACCTTTGTTTGCTTCCAACAGTTGGCCCAGGTATAGTCTCAATCTCCATAGTCGAGTCTTTGTTAGTCCGAAAGATTTCTGCCTGATAATCCCATACTCTTGCAAAATGGGATTCATGACTAGCTTTTCTCTCTCTCGCAAGCTTTGTCTTCGCTTTCCCACAACTATCTTCACTTACAATCAGATTGTATTCTCTCTTGATCTCAGCAGCCATTTCCCCTTTTGTAATTTTTGGATTCACTCTCAATCTCTCAGCAAACAACCAAGCAATTGTTGATCGCTTCAACAACTTCGAGTAACCTGATCTCACACAAATATGCTCATTCACGTAGACCTTTATTTGCATCTTTCGTTTTCTCTTCTCGTACGAGCAATAGACTCTCCACGGACAGTTATACTCAGTGTCTGAGCACTTTGCACCAAGCTTCATAGATGTCGACTTGTACATCTTAATGTCGTATCTTGTTTTCAATGAGTATCTCAGAAGCGCAAGCTTAAAATCATCTGCACAACCATAGGTTTTTCCCAACGCAAGTAGCTCCTCAGGATCTTCATTCTGTCTTGGCTCTGTATCTTCATCGTCGTCAGATGATAAAGGATCTGGAATTGTATTGTCATTCCATATATCATCTCCACTATCTCCATCAGTCTCAACATCGTCATTCCTTGCAGCCACTCCAAAGTCTGCTGCTAAATCTCGACAACCTTCTTCAATACCTATATTGTTTCCTTCGTTCTCCTCAGCTTCCTCATCACCATCATCAAAATCATCATCTGGAGCAACCGGGCAGTCATCTTCACTGACAGCCTCGTGCTCATCTCCATCACGAGCCTCATCACCATTATCAACTCTACTAGTCTGGGCTCCATTACCATTATACTCAACAACACCTGTAGCAGCATCTTCACCACCAGTAGCTTCTGCAGCAACATCCTCGCCACCAATAGATTCTGCAGAAGCATCCTCGCCACCAGTAGCTTTTGCAGCAGCTCTACTACTCTCGCCGCCGTTAATTTGTTTATGACTCCGTGTGGTTGTGTTATTCTTTCCCCCATCTATCCACGACGAAAATCCAAATGGGTGAGACGGAATTTGGAAAGAATTTGATTTCTGAAACAAAAGAGTGAGAGAATTGGGATTATGAAGAACAAGTGAGAGAGGATCTGGGTTATGAAGAACAAATGAGAGAGAAACTAGGTTTAGAAGGAGAAATCGATTTAGGGTTTTATACTTTACGGTTAGAATAGTTTAAATGAAGAAATCGATTAGGGTGTTTAATGTTTTTAAAACGACGATGTTTGGGTTAACTGCGATTTTAAACGGGATTTAACCCCGTCAAATCCATCTGTTAAGCGAGTTAACGATGAGAGTAATTTGGTTTGGTCAATGAAACTTGGGGATTAAATCAAATAAGTCAACATAAGTTGATGGTTTATAATGGCAACTAAGAAACTGGGGCTTTAAGCGGCCGAGACGGAAAAGTTGAGGATTTTTAAGGCATTTTTCCCAAAATATTTTATATGTTCAATATATAATTAATATTGTATATTGAAGTTGATTTATTTGTACATAATTAATTATGTATTAATAATAACATCATATGAATATTTAATAATAATAAAATAACGATAAATCAAATGAAAAAATGTTATAGATTTCAATAGAAATTGAAGATAAAAAAACCATTAATCAAGATTTTAAAATACTTTCTTAGATAAAAAGTGTAAATATGATAATTAAATAAACTAAAAAATATTAAAACATATAATAATTTATTTAATTTTTATGCTTGGCATGCACGCATGTGCATGTATAATTGTTTTTTATAGACAAAAATAGTTTTAATATTTAAATATTGATGAATTTTCTTATATATTATGAACATTATATTTTTATACATATACAGTTTTAGTGTTTAACAACAATTACACAAACGTTTCATTCGTTTTGTGTTTTTTGAAACTGATTTATTTTAAATTTTTTTATTTTTTCTACCGTTTACAGTGATATATAATTGCAAATGTAAAAAATATATATTAAATAATAATTAAATTCTTGTAATATATCTTGAATATTATCTATACTATGCTTTCTTTTCTCCTTACATAATATAATCTTGCCAATATATATATTTTAAGTATATATTTTTTTTTGACCTATTGCTAATTAAACAAAAACGGGTTCTACAATCTTTACTTATCATATGAGCGGGTAGATGGTTGGTCCGCACATTCGTGCATACCAACCACCTCACCGCTCCGAGGACAAATAGAGATTTAAAAAAAATATATAAATTGTTTAATAACTAAAATTAATTAAAATTGGACTGTAATTGAGGTTAACAAATTGTGCACGACAAGTTCACATGCGACTTTGACTTTTGAATAATTAATATTTATATCCACACACATATTTGTGAAAAAATCGAAATATGGCTTTTATGTGTTAAACAAAAAAAAACAAAGCATATGTTTTGTAATATATATTTTTATAATATATAGTTGAATTTTAAAAAGAAATAAATACGTATATTTATGCATGTAAGTATGAGTTAAAATAAGTGAATTGTAACACATTTTATCGTTTTTTATTTAATCAAAATTTTTTTTTATTTTTTTTTAAATTTTATGATATATGGTTTCAAATTACAATTTATATTAAATATTAACAAAAGTAACAAATAATTTTTTTTAAATTTAAAATATAATATTTGACTTTATCATGAAAATAAATATAGTACATTAGATAATCTATCAGTAATTTTCTTTTCAATAAAAATTATAATAAATATTTATTATAAAATTTGTGAAATCATATTATATAAATTCTCTGGTAGCTCTGAGCTCATCTCTTCGTCCAATATTGAGGAATTGGTTTGATGAAGAAAATAAATTTTCTTATAGTTGGCATGTGTTCATTATAAAATTTGAGCCGCACATGCGTTTATTATAAAATTTGCTTCTTAAGATTTTTAAATGACTCCGTAAAACAAAGCACGAGAGTGTTACGAAAAAAAAACTGTAGATATTTATTTTTATTTTTATTTCTACTTTTTATTCATATTTATTTTATCTTATTATAATGTTTTTTTTAACCCGGTAGAATTGATTCTCCTTGACTTGATTCTCCTCCATCGCCGCAGAAAATCAGATTCCCGCTATTAGGGATTCGGTTTTGCGGCTCTGTAGCTCGGAATTGAAGCTTCTCATCTTTTACAAACCCTTCTTTTCGTTTCTGAGATTCGGAATTTGAATCGGAATTCGAATTCAAAATCGAAACGGTTCTTGTTCTGGGAGTTTGGTTTTGGTGTTGTTGTTGTTGCGAGGGGGATGATGCTCCTCCTTTTTGACTCGGTTCGTAAACCCCATCATCGTTCCGTTTCTTCATCACCAGAGAGAACACGACGAGGTAAAGACCAAGGACAATAAGCGACGCGAGACCGACGGTGAAACCCAGAATTAGCCCAGCCTCTTTACCTTTCTTTCTCGAAACCACCGGCGAAATAAGCAAATTGATCAATCTCAGACATTTTTACTTGATTTTGAGAAAGGAGCATCGATGTTATCATATGTACTCTCAAAACAAGATTTGAAAAAAAAAACCTTTTTACTAGTACAAATCATGATTTGGTGCACGTGAGTCTGAGAAATTTCACTTCCTGGGAGTGTAAGTCTTTCACAATTTGGTTTTCATCATAGAGGCTATTTGCTACGGTGGTTAGGAGTAAATAGAATCTAGAATATGTATAAACTTCATCTAGATCTTCTTAAGTTTAATTTGTGGCTTAAGTAATAATTATCTCGATTGCAGGAACATCTCTAATTTTCTTTCAAACTTCATGACGTATTAGTAGGTCTCATAATCCCTATTTTAGCTAATTTTTAATATGTTTGTTCATGTACATTATTTGTGGTGAGCAAAGACCGAAGAGATGCAAAAAGGAGATGCCCTACCGATGAGAATTATGATCCGAGGACACTCTACCTTCCTCCTGATTTTGTGAAGAGATTAACCGGAGGCCAGGTAAGGGCACATGGAAATCTGCTTCAGTATATTTGATGAAGCTCCTTTTTAGTATTTTCTGGGTGAACTTGCAAAGGAACAAAGCAGAACTGAATCGTTATTGCTAATGTTTTCCAACTCTCAGCTCAACACAAACTTTGCAAAGCTTACTATGCCCTACTGAAGCAATAAAAGGTGATTGTAAAGCTGATTAAAAAGAATTTGGAAGGATTTCTACATGTTTAGGAAGGGCTTCCGAGATATTTTTTTTTATTTTTATTTTAGTTTGTCACTTGTTTGTCTTTCTAAAAATTAAATAAAAACTAAAATTGATGTCTTTGATGATTTAGTTTCTTTTACAAGTTCACTTTTATTCAATGGTAGTTCACATAAGCTTCACCAAAGATTTTCTAAAATATTCAAGCAAGCTTCTTAATTTAGGAATGGTTCAAACATATTTAGCAATGTCTTTCTAAATTTATATAAAATATTTCTAAAGACGTACACATTCTTTGATTTATAATACAAACTGTTACCATTAGTATATGTCCAATATGTGGCCCTTAAGTGTATTTAGAAATTAATTACAAAGACAAAGGCAAGCGAGTTTTCTTTAACATTAGAAATTTAGGAAACCGTTATACACATTTAGGAAGACTTTCCTAACACGTATAAATGCAATTTTTGTGTATTATATAAATATCAACTCACATTTAGGAAGGTTTTCCTAAGACGTATAAATGCAAACTTTGTGTCTATTTATACAACAAATCAAATTTGGTCAGATATGTCAACACAAAGTGAAAACTAAAAAAAACTTTTTATGTTTACTTGAATGTTTATAAAGTTTTTAAATAGTCATATAATTCATCCTAAAACTTCGGATTCACTTTGGAAGGTCTTTATAAATTCATAAATTAGCCACCCGGTTCTATAGGAAGGCGTTATACACATTTAGGAAGGTTTTCATAACACGTATAAAATTCAAACTTTTGTGTACCATTCAAAGAACAACTCAAATTTAGGAAGCCGTTATATACATTTAGGAATGATGTCCTAACACGAACATACTCAAACATTCAATCACTTACGTAAGCTCATTAGCGTTCTCTCATACCCAACCAAAAACCTAACCAAATTGTACTAAAGACAAAATATTTCAATTTATCAACTACAATTCGAGAAATAAATAAGCATTCACTGCATTCTCGATTGAACTAGTGTATTGTTTGTTGGTACAACTCATAAAAGCTGCATTATAAAGTTTAACATATTTTAGGACAGCGTTCCTAAATGTATAAGAAGATTTCCTAAAATAGGAACTAGATTTTGTGAAACCTAGATTTAGAGTAGTAGGTTAGTGTGAGTTTCAATGGTCATAACATTTAGGAATGCCTTCCTATAAACATTTAGGAAGGCCTTCCTAAAAGAGAAATGATTGACCAACAAAAAAATGTTCAATAAAGTCTTCCTAAAAGTTTATAAAAACTTCTGAAAATGTTAGAAAAGCTTCCTAAAATACTAAAACTTTTCAGTATATTTAGTATTTTTGATTCGGGAAGGCTTTCATAATTTTCTGGAATGACTTTTAATATTTTATGAAGGCCTTCATGAATCTTTAAAAAAAATGGTTAATCATTCTTGAGATTTAGTTTTTTAGGGTATCAAATGAAGCTTACACTGCTTAAATAACCAATAGATTGGTTTAAACTTAAAAGTGAACTTTTTGACGATTTATGAAGCTTTTCTGAAAGTTAAGGAAAGTTTTCTTATAGTTTAGGAAGTCTTTCCTAAATCGTTAAAAATCTGTCTAATGATTTTTTTTCTTCATGTAGATGCAAATAAGGATTTTTGGGTATCAAATGAAGCTTATACTGGCTTACATAACCAATAGATTGGTTTAAACTTAAAAGTGAACTTTTTGACGATTTATGAAGCTTTTCTGAAAGTTAAGGAATGTTTTCTTATAGTTTAGAAAGTCTTTCCTAAATCGTTAAATATCTGTCCAACGATTGTTTTTCTTCATGTAGATGCAAATATGGATGATTCATTCTCTTTAAAGATTTCACTGCCTTCATTGTTATACAAAATCAGAAATGAGCCGGCACAAGGAGCTACGATTGAAAACAAAAATTATCTTCATGTTTAAGAATGCCTTCCTAAGAAAAAGAAATACTGTATAGAGATTAAGATAGTTACCATGTAAGATTACTTACAATTTAGAAAACAAAAACAACAATCCTACATGTTTAGGAATGCCTTCTAAAAAAAAAAATTTGTTAAAAATATGCATACAGATAGTTACAAACATGAGGCTCGGAGAACTCACAGCTTCGCAAGTGATTTGTACATAACCAATAGACCAAAGTATCATTCGGTTAATTTGAGAAATTATTTGTTTATATAACGTGGATATGATTTTGTTTAGGAAACAATCCTACATGTTTAGGAAGACGTTCCTAAAGCATTTAAAATTATCTGTAAGAGATAAAAAAGTCAATCTATGATACAAATATGGAATCGAACTAGAGTATTAGAGATCTCATAGCTTAAGAAGTTAGTCATGTGCAGCCAATATGCCAAAGTTATCATTCTACATAGTTTCGTCCAATTTGCTCTTGTGTTTAGTATTGAGTACTACTCAATTAACTGAAAAATCGATTGATCTATTCAATTTCTGTAATTTTTCCGCTTTCAAGATCAAATTTTGAGCAAATCTACAACTAAAAAAATTAAGAACAACGATCAAAACCAAATAATTGTGTTTACAATGACTGAATAAAAATTTAGGAAGAACTTCTTAAAACGCATGAAAAACTTCCTAAAATTTTTGGATATGTTAATAAAAACTGTATTATAGGATCCATTTTTGAGGTCTTGCTCCTTCCAACGAAGGGAAGATTGAGAGTGCCTTGCAGAGAACTCCAGATAGTTCCCTGCAAATATCTCCATGTAACTGCGTTTCCATAAACATAAGCTTTAGCAAAAGCATATAGCACAAGACAAATCATATCATCAAAGACAAGAAGATTAAAACTCCACACAAAATCCTCTTAACAAGATAAATGGTTCTCTAAACATGTAAAATCGAAAGCAAGCATAAAAAGACGCTATATGATTCCAAAATATTCAATTTGAATTCAAACATCCTCATTGGTTCTTATGCTCCACAGTAGTTTGTGGGTTCATGCTTTCTAGATACAATACAACAACATTTAACATTTTCGGAAGGAATTTAAAAAGATCTCCTTCCTCCATTTATCTAAGATATATTTATTTCCAAGAGGGAAAAGGCTGTGATTGTTAATGAATATATGCAGGAGAAAGACATTGAAATCAGAAACACCTCGGCACTATCACCACCGTCCTTCACAGAAACCGGAACAGTTCCTAAGCTATTCCCGTTTTTCTGCCACAGGGATATCTTCTTATCATCTCCCGTACTCGCCACAACCAAATCTGCACCCCAGAAAACATAACATCAACACATGAAAGAAGAAATATCCTCCTTCCACTAAAACCAAATCACAGAAACATCAACTAGTCCGTCGATTTGTCGATTTGAATGAAATAGTAACGGAACTTCAGACACAACGATTTACCAAGCAACTTGTTCATTTCAATCAGCAGATGTTGACTAATTACATTCCTTGGAATACGATCCCTAAAGTGTACATCAATTCAACACTGAAATCAATCGGAACAGCAGATCACGGAATCTCTAGATTCATTCAAAAAAAAAACTCGGCTACATAACCTAAGATCAAAAGTTGAAATGGCAAATCACTACTTGAGTTACTTTGCTAATCGCTCACTAACAAAGCAGACTAGAGGAAAAATAAAGGAGAACCCAAACAAATGCGACTATGTTATGAACAAAGTTGTAAACCGAAAGAATAGAAAGGATAGAAGAAATAGATCGACTCTTTTATTGACTTTGCAAACGAAATACTCCAATATTCGATTACAAGAGAGACGATCACCAAATCACCATTGCCGAACCCCCAAGTTCTAACAATCCGAAGTTTTAACAGAAAATGGATAAAAGAAAACAAAAGTTAATCCCGAACTTATATACACGTTTAATTCGGATTAACAGCAAACCCTCCACTTGCTCCTGAGTCTTTGCCTTCTTACCAATTAGTCCAATTGGTTTTCTGTTGACTTGTCTTGACCCGAGACTCTCTTCTTTTTCTAATAATACGATATTCTGGGCATATCAATACCCGCCCCATTAAGACGAAGATTGTCCTCAAGCTTGAATTCAGGAAACTGTGTGTCCATGTCTTTAGCTAACACCCAAGTACACTCGTGTTGTGGTAAGTCAACCCACTGAATTAACACTTCCAAGAACCCTTCCTTATCGTAACGAGTCTCAAGAACCGTCTAAGGCTGTAACACAAATTCCCCTGCATCCGTGAATGTGTTAGGAAGAACAAAGACCTGAGAATCTTGTCCCACCACTGCTTTCAATTGTGACACGTGAAAAATATGATGTATTTTGGAACTGTCGGGTAACTTGAGACGATACGCTGCCTTGCCGATGCGTTCTAATACTTCGAAAGGGCCATAGAAACGCGCAGCTAATTTCTGACCCAAACGCCTGGTAACAGAATGCTGTCGATAAGGATGTAACTTCAAGAAGACTTTCGAACCCACATCAAATTCCACGTCTCTACCTCTCTTATCCGCCTGCCCTTTCATGATGTCTTGTGCCTTTGACAGGGAAGCTTTGATCTCAGCTAACATCTCATCACGCTCCTTCAGCATGACCTCCAACTCAAAATTCTTTGTAGATCCTTCCTCAAACGATAAGAGTTGCGGAGGATCGCGCCCATAAACCACCTTAAAAGGAGTGGTGTTTAGAGCTGTATAGAACGACGTGTTGTACCAAATTTCGAACCACGCCAAGTACTTGAACCACGTTTTAGGATGAGCGGAAGCAAAACATCGCATATACGTTTCTAGGCAACGATTCAACACCTCCGTTTGACCATCTGTTTGTGGATGAAACGCTGAACTGAATTTTAGTTTTGTCCCCGACAACCTGAAGCTCTCTTTCCAAAACGAAGTCAAAAAGATCTTGTCTCTATCCGAAACTATCGACGCGGGATATCCATGCAGCTTAACAATTTCCTCCACAAATTTTGTTGCTACATCAGCAGCTGTGAAAGGATGCTTCAAGCCGATAAAATGGCCATACTTGCTCAATCTATCGACCACCACAAAGTTAACATTCATACCACCAGATTTGGGTAATCCTTCAATGAAATCCATACTGATATCTTGCAAAATCTGCGACGGAATTGGTAACGGTTGAAGCAGTTCAGCAGGGGCTAAAGTTGAATATTTGTGTGTTTGGCACACCGTACACTCTGCAATGTATCGCTGAATGCATCTGCGCATTTGTGTCCAATGGAACACTTGTTGAATTCGTTTCATGGTTTGTAGGACTTCTGAATGACCCCCCATAAGGCCGTTATGAAACTCCTGAAGTATTAACGGTATGAACTTCGAGTTTGCAGGAATGAGCAGCCGCTTCTTATAACGCACTCGACCCTCAAGCACCACCAACCCCTTCTTAACTGTTTCACCAGAGAATATGCGATTCTTAAGCTGATTCAAATGGACGTCCCCATCAATTTCAGAATATAAATCTTGTAGTTGAATAGCCTGAGGAACCGTAAGTGACAATAACTGGGAATGTCCCTCTTCCACTTCACTCGATAGCATCCGAGACAACCCATCTGCAGCTTTATTATCAACTCCTGGTTTATACACGATGTCAAATTGATAGCCCAACAATCATGTTAACCATTTGTGATATTCCATTGAGACTTCCCTTTGCTCCAAGAGAAATTTCAGACTCTTTTGGTCTGTGTGTACCACAAAACGTCTCCCCACTAATAGTGCTTCCATTTCTGAACCGCAAACACAATAGCCATCAACTCACGTTCATCAATTGGCTTCAACTGTTCACGAGGAGATAACCCATAGCTAAAATACGCTATTGGTTTCTTGTTCTGCATTAACACAGCTCCTAATCCAAAGCCAGACGCATCAGTTTCCAATACAAATGTCTCTGAAAAATTCGGTAATGCTAACACCGGGGCAGAGATCGTAGCTTGTTTAAGCTCGTCAAAAGCGTTTTGAGCTGCAAAGGACCATTGAAAGCTTTCTTTGGTTTTGCAATCAGGCCATATCCTTGCACAAAGTGCCTGTAATAGCCAGTGAGTCCTAAAAATCCCCTCAACTGTTTAACTGTTTTTGGAGTTGGCCAGATACGCATTGCTTCCGTCTTACTCGGATGGTTGCTACCCCTTTTTCGGAAATAATGTGTCCAAGATAATCAACTTGAAGCTGTCCAAATAAACACTTCTTCTTATTAGCGAATAGTTGATGCTTGGCAAAGACTTTCATCACCACCATCAGATGTTCTCTATGCGCCAAGACTGATTTGCTGAAGACTAGTATGTCATCAAAAAAGACAAGCACAAACTTGCGCAGATAAGGCCTGAAAATCTCATTCATCAGAGATTGAAACGTAGCAGGTGAATTTGATAGCCCAAACGGCATTACCAAGAATTCATAATGACCTTCATGTGTTCTGAAAGCGGTCTTCTCAATATCCTGCTCCTTCATCCTTATCTGATGATATCCTGATCCCAAATCGAGCTTAGAGAATATCACCGCACCGTGTAATTCATCAAGCAGCTGATCGATGATGGGAATGAGAAACTTATCCGGAATTGTAGCTCTGTTTAATGTTCTATAATCAACGCAGAACCGCCACGAGAGATCTTTCTTGCGTACCTAGAGCACTTGACTAGAGAAGGGACTCTTACTGGGCCGAATAATTCCCGTATGTCAAATTTCTGTGACCATCTATTTACTTCTTTGCTAGCATGAGGATATATGTAAGGTCTAACAGAAATCGCCGTAACCCCATGAGTTAGATGTATCGAATGCTCATTCCCTCTGATTGGTGGTAAACCTTTTGGCACATCAAAAATGTTTTGAAAGTTGTCCAATAACTCTGTAATCTCCACTGGTATAGCATTTTGATGTTCCACCGAGATAGAATGATTCTGGAATTCCAATGGAACTCCTTTGTAATGAATCGTTGTCGTCGAAGACATTGCTTTGAAGGACAATTTCTAAGTATGCAAGTCCGGATCTCCTTCAAGAAGAACTATTCGACCGTTATAAGTGAACATGAATTCATGACAATTCCAATCCACCATGCATTTACCCAAGGTTCTCAGCCACTGTACCCCGAGAATGATATATGCTCCTCCAAGTTCCAAAGTGACAAAATCGCTAACAAACTCCAAACCTTGCGTCCCAAACTCAACTTGAGGACAAACCCCGAGACCTTCCACTGTCACACCAGTACCCAACAACACTTGTAAACCACTTGTTTGTAGAAGTTTCAGCTTCGCTTGAGTCACCACGTGTGGGGCTACAAAGTTATGAGTAGCACCACTATCTAACATGATGATGACATCCGTTTTGCCAATGTTACCTCTCATTTTCGTTATTGTTGGGGAGTCAACGCCTAGAAATGCATTTAAGGACAGAGTCATTAGCTGTTGTTCGGAGGGACCGATTTTGATATGATACTGGACAAGTCATGGAGCTTCGAGCATGGAAAGGAGCCTATGGAGCAGTTTGAAGCAGAGCTAGAACCTGAGGAGCAGCTCGAACCTGAGCTAGGAGGAGAAGAAGCTTTGAACGTGCCTACTGGTCCCATGACACGTTCAAAGACTAAGCTATTCAATCAAGCCATTGGAGAACTTCTCAATCAAACCCTCAAACCAAACGATCAAGACAGCATACAAGAAGGTATAACTTGTCAAAACACTTTGGTGTTGATTCAAGTTATATATAGCCAAACTACCTAGTCAGCTACAACGTCAAGCTATATAGTCAAGCTACATAGTCAGCTACATCATCAAGCTATATAGCCAAGCTACCTAACCAGCTACATCATCGAACTATATGTTTTAACAATTGGGTAAGTGTTGGGTTTATGCTCTTTTTCCCTTGTCAAGTTTTGTCCTATTGGGTTTTCTTGACAAGGTTTTTAATGAGGTATTCCCAGCGCTTTCTAATGGCCCAATTGTTAAATCAGAAGCTCATGGCCATCAAGGATTTCGTCCAAGACCAAGAAAAGAGCTGTTGGGCGTCCCAACCACTTTATTTATTGTTGTTTCTTTCTAGACAATGAATGTTTAGTTTCTGTTTCTTTATAAACCCTGTAAACCATTTTCTGTAATTTTTATCTATCTTCTTTTATAAAAAAACTTCTTTTGAATTTAGATCTCAGTTTATTGGTGAGTAATATCCAGTAGACAAATTCGAATTCTTGTGTGTCATATCAAGAATTCAACCCGGTTTACTTGAGGAAATCCGCAGCCTCTAAGTAAAGCCATTCGATTCACCCATTCAACTCAGTTCTTCACAGATCTGCTACAGCAAGTTTCAATCCCCTTAACTTCAGATTGGTGAATCCTAGGAGGTTTACATTAAGTGGTATCAGAGTTATACAGTCTGCAAGTTAAGTTTTTTTTCTTTAATTTTCGTTTCTGTTCATTCCCCTATGCGCAGATCTGTTATTTTTGAACCCAAAAGTTGTGTAGATCTGTGTCTGGCGACTTCTGTGTTTGTTTTAATCTATCAATCTGGTAGATCTGTTCACTCTGGGTCTCAGGCTGCTTAGATCTGTTCTCTGCATTTTCTGGGTTCGTTTTCACTGTTCATCTTCCCAAAAACGAGATCTGTTGCTAAGATTGCAGAAAACCTGTTCTATATTAATCTGTTTGAGCTTAGTGATATTTTCTTTTAAGAAGTGATTTCTTTAGAACTTTTTACTGGTGTTTTGTGTCTTCTGTTTCAGAAAACATGCCTGGATCAGAAGATGAGGAAGAAGCTAGCAACACCAGGAGCAATAAACTGCTTTTTGAAGCTCTTACTGCTTGAATGAAAAATATGATGGCCGCTGGAATGGAAACTCTTAGAGAAGAATTTTGACAGAATACAAATCAGGAGCAGAGGCGTGATGAGCCTAGAAGAAGACAAGAGAGGTCTCCAGAGAGAGAAAGAGAACCACGCAGACAACCAAGAGATGAAGCAACAGATGATTACTATAGTCATCACAGTGGTTCTTCTCATCACAGCCAGAGGAGACAGAGAAGGTTTAGAGAAAACAGGGGTCATCAACAAGATAATTCCGGTGGTCTTAAACTCAGAATACCACCATTCCATGGCAAAAACGATCCAGATGCTTATTTGGAGTGGGAAAAGAAGATTGAGTTGGTGTTTAACTGTCAGCATTATACTGAGATCAATAGAGTGAGAGTAGCTGCTACAGAGTTTTATGACTACGCTCTCAGCTGGTGGGATCAGTTAGTCACTTCAAGAAGGCGAAATCAAGAGTACCCTGTAAAAATTTGGACATAAATGAAGACCATAATGAGAAAACGGTTTGTTCCAAGTCATTACCATAGAGAATTACATCAGAAACTGAGACAACTTGTTCAAGGAAGCAGAAGTGTAGAAGACTACTTTCAAGAGATGGAAACTCTGATGTTGCGTGCTGATATATCTGAAGACAGAGAAGCGACCATGTCTAGATTCATGGGAGGGCTGAATAGAGACATTCAAGACAGATTAGAGATGCAACATTACTTAGAGTTGGAAGAATTACTTCATAAAGCTCTTCTGGTGGAACAGCAGCTCAAGAGAAGAGGATCTTCAAGACCAACATATGGGGCTGGAACAGCTACTACAAGATCTAACTTCCGCAGAGAAGAGAAACCAAGCTATCCAAGAGACATCAAGCAGCCTGCAAATTCCAGAGAAGAAAACAAGCCATATGCTGCAGTTCAAGATTTCAAAGGCAAAGCTGTTGCTGATGCATCCAGAACTCGTGATGTTAAGTGCTTTAAGTGTCAAGGTAGAGGGCATTATGCCAATGAATGCATTAACAAGAAGGTTATGATTCTCCTTGATAATGGAGAGTTTGAGTCTGAAGATGAGAAATCAGAAGCTGAGATAGTTTCAGATGAATATAAAGAAGAACCAGTCAAAGGAGAATTACTAGTAGCCAGAAGATCTTTGAGCCTACAAACAAGTAATGAGGAGCAAGAACAGAGAGAGAATCTGTTTCATACTCGTTGCAAAGTTCAGGGTAAGGTCTGTAGCTTGATCATTGATGGAGGCAGCTGCACTAATGTAGCAAGTGATGTGATGGTCAAGAAGCTGGGGTTAAAGGTCAGAAAGCATCCAAAGCCATACAAGCTTCAGTGGCTCAATGACAGTGGAGAAATGAAAGTAAACAGTCAAGTGATGGTTCCTTTATCTATTGGCAAGTATGAGGATGAAGTTCTATGTGATGTTTTGCCTATGGAGGCAGGGCACATTCTGCTTGGTAGACCTTGGCAATCTGATCGTAAAGTGATCCATGATGGTTATACTAATCCTCATACCTTTGAGTTTAACGACAGGAAGACTATACTGCTTCCTATGACACCAAACGAGGTATATGCAGATCAAATACATCTTAAACGCAAGGAAGAGCAGGTATCAAAACATTCAAACTTCTTTGTTAAATCAAATGTTGTTAAGAAAGCTCTACTTGCAAAGAAACCAATGCTGTTATTTGTGTATAAGGAAGCTCTTATGAGCTTAACTGATCTTGCACCGGTGCTGCCGAGTGAGATGGTCTCTCTTTTGCAGGACTATGAGGACGTGTTCCCTGAAGATAATCCAGTGGGATTGCCACCTATAAGAGGCATTGAACATCATATCGATTTCGTCCCTGGAGCCTCTCTTCCAAACCGTCCAGCATACAGAACAAACCCTGTGGAGACAAAGGAGCTGCAAAAACAAGTAGAGGAACTAATGGAGAAGGGACATATCAGAGAAAGCATGAGTCCCTGCGTTGTACCTGTTCTGCTTGTGCCAAAGAAAGATGGCAGCTGACGCATGTGCGTTGATTGCAGAGCAATCAATAATATCATGGTGAAGTATCGACATCCTATACCTAGATTAGATGACATGCTTGACGAATTATATGGTTCTTGCATCTTTTCTAAGATTGATTTAAAAAGTGGATACCACCAAATTAGAATGAAAGAAGGTGATGAGTGGAAAACAGCTTTTAAAACTAAACATGGGCTGTATGAATGGTTAGTTATGCCATTTGGGCTAACAAATGCACCTAGTACTTTCATGAGACTGATGAATCATGTTCTTAGAACATTCATAGGCGTGTTTGTTGTTGTTTACTTTGATGATATATTAGTTTACAGCAAAAGCCTAGATAAACATGTTGAGCATTTGAATTCTGTTTTAAGCGTGCTTAGAAAAGAAAAGCTTTATGCTAATCTTAAGAAATGCACATTCTGCACAGATAACCTTGTGTTTTTAGGCTTTGTTGTAAGTGCAGAAAGAGTTAAAGTGGATGAAGAAAAGGTTAAAGCAATCAGTGATTGGCCAAGTCCCAAGACAGTAGGCGAGGTGAGAAGTTTTCATGGCCTTGCTGGGTTTTACAGGAGGTTTGTGAAGGACTTTAGCACGCTGGCAGCTCCTCTCACTAAGGTTATAAAAAAGGACGTGGGTTTTAAGTGGGAACAAGCACAGGAAGATGCATTACAATCCCTTAAAGAGAAGCTTACTCATGCTCCTGTTTTAACTTTACCAGATTTTCTTAAAACTTTTGAGATAGAATGTGATGCTTCTGGTATAGGCATTGGAGCTGTTTTGATGCAGGATAAGAAGCCCATAGCATTTTTCAGTGAGAAGCTTGGAGGGGCAATGCTAAACTATCCTACTTATGATAAGGAGTTGTATGCTTTGGTGAGAGCATTACAAACGTGGCAGCACTATCTCTGGCCTAAGGAGTTCGTTATACACACTGATCATGAGTCCCTTAAGCAACTCAAAGGCCAGCAGAAGCTCAACAAGAGGCACGCCAGGTGGGTTGAATTCATAGAAACCTTTCCCTATGTCATCAAGTACAAACAAGGTAAGGACAATGTAGTTGCAGATGCATTGTCTCGAAGGTATGTTTTACTGTCTACTCTTGATGCTAAGCTATTAGGTTTGAACAGCTTAAACACTTATATGCAATTGATTCTGATTTTCAAGAAGTTTACAAGTCTTGTGAAAAGTTTGCTTCAGGGCATTACTTTAGACAAGATGGATTTCTTTTCTTTGATAATCGTGTATGTGTTCCTAACTGCTCTGTTCGAGATTTGTTTATAAGGGAAGCTCACGGTGGAGGCCTGATGGGGCACTTTGGTATTGCTAAAACACTTAAAGTGATGCAGGATCACTTCCATTGGCCTCACATGAAAAGGGATGTGGAAAGAATCTGTGACAGGTGCACAACATGTAAACAAGCTAAGTCTAGGGTCCAACCTCACGGTTTGTATACCCCTCTGCCTATTCCTTCTCATCCATGGACTGATATATCTATGGATTTTATGCTTGAATTGCCTAGAACTAGGACTGGAAAAGACTCTATTTTCGTGGTAGTTGATAGATTTTCTAAGATGGCACATTTTATTGCTTGTCATAAAACAGATGATGCATCTCATGTAGCAGACTTGTTCTTTAAGGAAATCATTCGTTTACATGGCATGCCTAGAACTATTGTTTCTGATAGAGATACCAAGTTTCTTAGCTATTTCTGGAAAACATTGTGGTCTAAGCTAGGAACTAAACTGTTATTTTCAACAACATGTCATCCCCAAACTGATGGGCAAACAAAAGTTGTTAATAGAACTTTGGGAACTCTATTGCATGATTTGATTAAAAAGAACCTGAAAACTTGGGAAGATTGCTTGCCTCATATAGAATTTGCATATAATCATGCTATGCATTCTGCATCTAAGTTTTCTCCATTTCAGATTGTTTATGGCTTTAACCCATTATCACCTTTGGATCTAATGCCTTTACCTTTGAGTGAAAGAGTTAGCATAGATGGGAAAAAGAAAGCTGAATTGGTTAAACAAATTCATGAGAAAGCCAAGAAGAACATAGAAGAGAAAACAAAGAAGTATGTCAAACAAGCAAACAAAGGCAGGAGTGGCATGATCTTTGAAGTTGGCGAGCAAGTATGAGTTCATTTGAGGAAGGAACGATTCCCTGCTGAGAGGAAGTCTAAGCTAATACCAAGGATCGATGGTCCTTTCACAATCACAAGGCGACTAAGCGACAATGCTTATCAGCTGGATCTCCAAGGTAAGTATAATGTAAGCTCTAGTTTTAATGTTTATGATCTTGTTCCTTATATTGCAGATGAAACGGATTTGAGGTCAAATCCTTTTCAAGTGGGAGAGGATGATATGATACTGGACAAGTCATGGAGCTTAGAGCATGGAAATGAGCCTATGGAGCAGTTTGAAGCAGAGCTAGAACCTGAGGAGCAGCTCGAACCTGAGCTAGGAGGAGAAGAAGCTTTGACCGTGCCTACTGGTCCCATGACACGTTCAAAGACTAAGCTATTCAATCAAGCCATTGGAGGACTTCTCAATCAAACCCTCAAACCAAACGATCAAGACAGCATACAAGAAGATATAACTTGTCAAAACACTTTGGTGTTGATTCAAGTTATATATAGCCAAACTACCTAGTCAGCTACAACGTCAAGCTATATAGTCAAGCTACATAGTCAGCTACATCATCAAGCTATATAGCCAAGCTACCTAACCAGCTACATCATCGAACTATATGTTTTAACAATTGGGTAAGTGTTGGGTTTATGCTCTTTTTCCCTTGTCAAGTTTTGTCCTATTGGGTTTTCTTGACAAGGTTTTTAATGAGGTATTCCCAGCGCTTTCTAATGGCCCAATTGTTAAATCAGAAGCTCATGGCCATCAAGGATTTCGTCCAAGACCAAGAAAAGAGCTGTTGGGCGTCCCAACCACTTTATTTATTGTTGTTTCTTTCTAGACAATGAATGTTTAGTTTCTGTTTCTTTATAAACCCTGTAAACCATTTTCTGTAATTTTTATCTATCTTCTTTTATAAAAAAACTTCTTTTGAATTTAGATCTCAGTTTATTGGTGAGTAATATCCAGTAGACAAATTCGAATTCTTGTGTGTCATATCAAGAATTCAACCCGGTTTACTTGAGGAAATCCGCAGCCTCTAAGTAAAGCCATTCGATTCACCCATTCAACTCAGTTCTTCACAGATCTGCTACAGCAAGTTTCAATCCCCTTAACTTCAGATTGGTGAATCCTAGGAGGTTTACATTAGATTTCTTCCAGGACATCTCCCAATTCATCTTCGAACACCTCCACTGTAAACCCTTCCAATATTGTTAGCACTTGAAGGCTTTTATTCGGGCAGTTGAGGATATAGTCTCTTGACCACTTTGCAGGGCACTTGAAACACAGACCCAATCTCTTCCTCCCTTTCAACTGTTCTCGGTTATACATATATTGAGGTCTTGAAGATTGTTGTTCTGACACAGCTACACTCAACTTTTCATCCTTAGACTGCGACTGAGGAGAAATCCCTTGCTTCGAACTATTGTAATTCGAAGAAGAGCGCAGCGGTATAAAGTTGGGAGGCCGTTAATTGTTGCCCTGTGGCTGATGTCCGCTGCTTAGAGCCTGACATAACACGCTGGATTCAATTTTTAACACCTATGTTGAGTTATCCCATGTGGCTCTTTGATCTTGATGACCTCTTGCATCTCTGGTTTCAGTCCGTTGTAAAAAACATCGACCAATGTCTTCTCATCCAGATTCGGAACAACCGTAGCCAACTCTTCAAACTCATTGACGTATGCGGTAATAGATCCCAACTGTTTGATGCTGAAAAATCTTTTACCCGGTTCCTCCTCCAAACTACCACTGAACCTGTCAATCAAACGTCTCTTAAACTGAAGTCAATCTGTAAACGGTGCAGTTTCCATCTTCCCGTTAAACCAATTCAGTACTGGACCTTCGAGGCTGACTGACACTATCTGAAGACGTGCTTCCCCCACATAATTTCCCAACCTTAAAAATCTTTCAACTCTAGCAATCCAACTATACGGATGTGTGCCATCAAAGATCGGCATATCCACTTTCCGTAGCAAGTTTCTCACGATTCTCTAAAGCATTAGCCACAGACCGATAACCTAATGTTGTATCTCCTCCGTCATGCTCTAAGGAAGGATTAGGTACCTGAGATGTATCGGCTGATTTCCTTGTGATTTCTCCACCCGCGCCAACATCTGAGTGATTAGTTGGATGCTACCATCGAGCTTTTCAAACTTCTGATCCAACGAATCTAATCGCGTCTCCACCGTTGAGAATCGAGTTTGATTTGTCGTATACTCCCGATTAAGACGAGCCCAACCCCCTCTGACCACCGCGACATGTTGAGCCAGATCCTGAACCGTCTCTTGTATCTCGTTCGGCAATTGTTCGGATTCTTCCAAAGATCCCATCGCGAAGCTTCGATCAAGTCACCGCACCAATTTGTTATGAACAAAGTTGTAAACCGAAAGAATAGAAAGGATAGAAGGAATAGATCGACTCTTTTATTGACTTTGCAAACGAAATACTCCAATATTCGATTACAAGAGAGACGATTACCAACTCGCCATTGCCGAACCCCCAAGTTCTAACAATCCGGAGTTTTAACAGAAAATGGATAAAAGAAAACAAAAGTTAATCCTGAACTTATATACACGTTTAATTCGGATTAACAGCAAACCCTCCACTTGCTCCCGAGTCTTTGCCTTCTTACCAATTAGTCCAATTGGTTTTCTGTTGACTTGTCTTGACCCGAGACTCTCTTCCTTTTCCGGTAATACGATTTTCTGGGCATATCAGACTAATTGGAGATTGCTTACTCGTATGATTGCAAACCCACATTTCCCGTCCTATTCACAAGCAATCACACACTATATAACCGAGAAAAGCTGTAGAAAAAACGAAATGCGTACCGAATGAGATGCAGTTGCATCAGAAATCGCAGCCGATTCCGAAACAGTGTGAGGTTCCATTAGGACGCAATCGATTTCGCGTCAATCATTTGTTTCAAGATCTCTACCTGACGGTTCGATCCCATAAGAGATTCTCCGAAGCTCGCACATAACCGTTCTTCTTGGATCAGTTGATTTCACTGCAAATGGAAACGGCGAAGAATAAACCCTTCCTCAAGTCTCTGATAACAAGCTGCTAATGAAGCATCATAGCATTTTACCCCCAAATCCTGGAATCTGCAGAAACGAAAGAGTGCAGACAAGTATACAGATGAGTGTGTGGTATGAATGGAAGTTATATGAGATAATCCGATGATGAAAGGAGACTTTATCGGATCGGAGATGATACTATCAGAGACTTGATCGGAGATGATAACAATCGGAGACTTGATCGGCGAATGTCGTGGGAGTTTTAGTCGATGATGAGAATTCTAAAAGAGGTTTTTGGTTTGAGACATTCAAAAAACTAATTGTGTTTAGAATGACTGCATAAAAATATAGGAACGTCTTCCTGTAACATTTGAATGCCATCACAAAACAGAAACATAAGATGCCAATACGAAATAGAAACATTTTATACAATGGCTAGATTTTGTTTTCTTCACTTTCAAAAGCTTTTGAAGCAAATCGTCAGTTGCTTTGGCAAATACACTAGTAAGAATTTCAGGAATATCTTCCTAAAACATTAAGAACATTTCCTGAATTTCATATTCGGGAAGGCCTTCTTAATTTTCAGTAAGAATTCTTAATATTTTAAGAAGGTCTTCATAAATTGTTAAAAAACATTCTAAGTGAAAGACACCCTTTTGATTGTTGTTGTCTTTGACCCTCCTAAGATTGATAATGTGAAGGCTTTAATTTTATTTGATCAAGTAGTAATTAATATACAATTTAGGATGACGTTCCTAAATTTGTAAAAGTTCTTTCTAAAAAATAAAATAAAATCTTCTAAAATAAGAAAAAGTTTCAGATATGTTTTTAAAAAATCATATTTTTAGTATAGTTTCTCTTGCTAAAAACGCTTTAGTTGGACTTTTTTAAGTTTTAATGAAGTTTATGTTGGCTAAAAAAAAATAGTATAGTCTCTCTAAAAGTTTAAAAATGTTCTTAAATCTTTAAAAAGGTTTTTCGAATACAGTTAAACATCACACTGTCATAGTTTTTAAAATGTTGTGTGTTTGTGAATAACTTGTCATCTTACTTATATAGCTTCTTTAGTAACCATTTATGCACTTTTGTAGATAGAAAATATGGAGGATCCATTCCCTTCTAAGATTACACGTCCTCTTTTGTTGTACAAAATCGAAGAGGAGCCATAATGATTATTTGTGATAAATCAGTTCTCCACTTTAACGTTATTGCTACTGCAAAAGAAATACTTGAAAACTACAAATTCATTTCAGACTTATGACTTGTTTGTGAAAGTCTTAAACAAGTTTGTGTCGATTTCTGGAAGGTCTTTCTAAATATATATGATTGTTTCCTAAATTTTTACATGTAATAGAATTAGTATATTTTTTTTAGTGGATCACAAAATAAACAGAATATCATCTAATATATAGTTCAAATAGACTCATAACCACGATCAAACCACAAAAATAAGAGAATAATCGTGTTCAGAATATCAGAATAAAAAGTCAGGAAAGCATTCCTAAAACATATGAAAAGCTTCCTAAATCCTTGTAAAATGTATATCCGAGCTGCATCCAGCAAACCCATAATCAATTTTCTTCAATACTAAAATTGTCTTACTTGAATCTGATAATCTGGGCAGCTGAACAATGCTTGATTTCACCACAACTTCACCTTCTTTTTTAAAAAGTTACCTAATCAAAAACCCATATGATCACATATATGATTCATATGTGTCTTAGTAAACAGAAAAGCCTGCAGATTCTATCAAAAGTTGTCATCATATCAATTTGTTTAAAACCTTCACATCTATAGAATGACCAATATCTAAGATTCTGAATCATTGGAATTATTACTTTTATTCAAAGAAATACTACAAGGTTTGTACGTATGTATTCAAGATCCATTATAGCTAAAAGAATCTAAGTGAGAAACTAACATCTTCTCGAGATAGTCACGAGAATATCAGACATACCATTCGCATCATAACACAAAAATGATACGAATCTCTAGAATCTTAGGATTTTAGTAACAAGTCATATAATCTCTAGAATTTGTTATCCGAGAAGCGAAGTTTGTTAGAACCCAAGCCGCCTCAAACTAGAAACAAACATGGAACATCGGAATCAGAGATTACAATATGAATTGATGGGGACTTTTCTTCTAAAACCTAAAGCTTGGGTAAATTGTCCTTCTTAAGAAACTCAACGAAGCGAGGCACAACTCCATATTATATCACTTTGTCGATAGGAGGACCCTCTAGAGAAAAATATAAGAGCACAAAAATCAAAGAAACATTCGAGTATGTCAAATCGATCAAGAAAACAAAGAAGTAAGAAGATGAAACTTACCTATCGATAGATCAATCCTAAACTGGGTAGTGGACTCGAGCTGCAACGAAGGCTCATCCGACCAAACCCCGGCGACCATTGATAGATTCTCCAGCTACGAGTGTTGAAAAGGGCTAATCAATTGAAACCCAGAATTGACTAATCCAACACAAAATCAGCAGAGAATGATAAACCTGTGAGATTGTGAAACTCCGGCTTACCTTCTTCTCAGCGGAGGCGGCGGATTCAGGAGCGAAATCTTGCATACCGTCGCGCCGCTTCTTCATCAAGCTTTCCTCGCGTTTGATTTCGACCAAATTTTCCTCTCTTCTTCTTCTTCCTCCGCATTCACAGTGACCTTGTATCCGTTTCGACGGACCTTTGTCCTCTCGTTCAGTCTCAGCAACATGGCTTTTCTCTCCTCTTCGACCTCTCCAAAGAAATTGAATCAAAGCAAAGGGAAATTCACTCACAAAGCTGGAGAGAAACCCTGTAAATCTCGACTGCAAAGTGAAAGAGGGAGAGGGATCGCAAACAAAATTCCTCTGATCTTGTTCTTAAAACGTTCAGATCAATAATGCTCATTTCGTATTTTTCTCTTTTTTTGGTAAAAAAGTTTATTATCTAAACGAAGGCAATATAGTCATTGGTTTAATCAAAGATGTTATGGATGGAAAATTTTTAGTGCGTGTGGTATTTGTGGAATAGAAACTAGTTTTGATGGTATTCTAAAGAATTTCTCTATTTACTATCATATTGGGTAATATATTATCATTTTTTATATAAAAATATAATATATATTGGTTGTTAAATTTTTGTAATCATATTTTATGTAATTTATTAAGAATATATGTAAAACAAATTGAAATCATAATAATTATTATTTTATGTTAATTTAAATTTATTAATTTTAGTGTTATAATCTAGTGTATTCATGTTTTAATTTCATAATTTATTTAATTTTAACTCAATCAATCAAAACATTTTGTTTATTTTAGGAAATTTGACATGTCACATTTACATGTCATCATTAAAATGCATTAACTTTCAATGTGAAGGTGACAAATAAGCATTTTTCATTAAAAGTGATTTTCAAATAATATGAAGTAGGATAACTTCATTTTTAATTTTTTTTTATTTCACATATTTACTTATTTTCATATATGTTTCCTCTTTCTTTTTATCTCTTTCTTTCATTATTCACAAGGGAATTTAGCAAAACTAACAAAATAATAATATTAAATGCATTAACTATATTAAATTTGTGGCTATAATATACTTTATATTATGTATTAAATACAAAATTGTCCTCCGTCCGAATCAAATGAGAGAGAGATGATTGATGAGATAGTATTGATGCAAATAAGGTCAACACGCAAGCGTCATATACTATATACACATAATTGGAAATAGTATTCATGTTCAACTTCGTTTTAGTATAATAGTACGCTAATGTAAATAGTTTAGTTGTTTGCATGGTGTATTTGTCCAACAATAGGCTCTTGATATTGGCAAGACTAAGACGAATCTGAAGAGAGGTATGTCAGTTTGTAATGATGATTTCTCATTTTGTGTCGCAAACATATAAATCATTTTGGACAAATTAGTTGCATTAGCGTCCTATTCTACTAAAACGAAGTTGAACAAGAATACTAGTTTCAATTGCGTGTTAAGGTTGTTTTTGGTATTGCTATTTGCACTAGCGTTCCATACTATTAAAACGATGTTTAACATTAATATTATTTACGATTGCGTACATATAGTATAGGACGTCAACGTGTTGCTTCCTCTCTACACTTTGGTTTTAGCAGCACAAAAAGAGAAAAATTAGAATTTTTGATTATTGGGTTTATTACACCAATATGTAACTATATTTTTCACACTTTTTTTCCAATATGGCTATTACATTAAAAAGCTATATTCACAAATGTAAAAAAAAAAAATCATTTTTCTTTCTCTTACTTTTTTTTCTCTTTGTTCATTGTTCTTTTTCTCTTTATTTTTTTTTTCTTTCTTTTCTATCGTCTTTATCTTTCTCTTTCTCTTCCTATTCAAAAAGTTAAGGTTTTTGGTTATTGAGTTTTTTTTTTGTACTCAATTTTTTTTGTATTTTGTAAGGAATAAATTATAGGAAAATGAGAGCTATAATATATATGAGTAGATCGTGATATAAACAAGTATTTGACAAATGGTTGTTTTGGTGAATAAACAAAATATAAAAAAAATTAAGAGAATAACCAAAATTTTACAGAGAAATATGAAGAGGTAGAAAGAGAAAATAGTTAGATTGTAGGTTTTGTTTTATTTTTTGGTTATTGAGAAAAAATCTCTTTGACAAATTGGATTTTTATTTATCAGTCAAATGAATATCCATATATGATTCTATACCCCTAAATTCTGAATTTCCTAAAATTCCCTTAAATTTCATCAACCGTATGTCCAAATTATAGAAAAGATTTCTAAAAAATATTTTGTTGCTGAAACAACGACAAATTGAAATATATTACTGTTACTAAAATATCACACTATTTATTACGGATATAATTTTTTCATTAAAAAGACACCTAAAGTAAATAGAAATCCATATAAAACAAGCACAAATCAGAAATTTATAGATTAAAAAAGAATAACAAAATTTGAAAAAGCACCAAATTCAATATATTTTTTAGTTTTAAAAATTGTTGAGCTCCATAAAATTTTAGTTACTGCTTTTTAAGTATTACTATGAAAATTTTCATCTTGTCACATAATTATTTACAATTAATTTTCTTTATGAATATTATTCTATAAGAATTTTCTCAAAACTGATCATTATTATATTTTTATCAATTATATCCCATGTTCAAAATTTTGCTAGGCGTTAATCGGGCGCTCGGATCAAGCCTAGCGCCTAGCGAAAAAATCGGAGATTATTCGAGGATTAATCGGGGATTAGTTTTAAGGTTTTTTAATTTAGTTAATATAAAAATAATTATATGATGTTAGATATAATATATTATATTGAAAAAATATTAGTAGAATTTTTTACTAAAATAAAATCTACAAAATTCATCATTAGTCAACATTTTCTATGTATATTGTACAAATATTTATATTAATAATATACTATTGTTTTTCGTTGTTGGACTTTGTGGCTTTGTTGAGATGATTGTCCAGCCATGTGTCAGCTTTGTGTAGGTAAATTACCAAAAAAAACTGAGGTGATGAGTTTTTCATTTTCTCCCACATCGACTATGATACAAAGAAAGGATAAAAATCTTTTAGTATAAATAAACTATACTATCTCTACATTTATGATAACAAGTGAACAGGCCCGGTTCTAGCCATGTGCTAGAGGTGCATTTGCACTGGGTCTTTAATTTTTTTTACAGTTTTTAGTTAGATTTTAGGGTCCATTTAAAAAAATTTAGGGCCCATTAAAAAAATTTTAGAACTTTTTTTACCAATTCTATTTATAAAACTGTAAAATTGCACAAGGTCCATACAATCTTTGGGCCGGGCCTGCAAGTGAGCTTTGTGTTGAAACCCATTTTGTAATAAAATCGGTTATTAAAAGTTTTAATTAACCTAAACTAAAACTAAAGGAAAAGAAATACAAAAACTAAAAACTTATTAAAAAGGTAAATTATCCGGGTCAATTTCTAGTAAAAATAAATGGCGAGGGGGCACCTAAAAAAAAGGAAAATAGAACGTGTGTTGAATGACATGACAAAAAAAAAAAAAATAACGTGTGTAGAATCTAATCAAACGGTCAGGATTAAATCTCAAAATTTATCATCCTCTTCTTAAAAACCTAGGGCAACCTCATAAAGCCGACACATCTATACAGTTTCTATTGTATACTTTGGAAGAAAAAAAACCCCTAATTTCGATCTAATCCAGCTTCGCCATTAATAGCAACCACAAAACTCTTCAAACACCAGTTTCACCAATCACACAAACGCACTAATGGCCGACACGAAGGTCCGATCCCCGGAAACTACGGCGGTTGAGGAGAACCAACGAATAACATCTCCGGCGGCTGCGCCGCCACAACAGCCACATTGGATGGCGATGAGATATCCATCGGCGATGGTAATGCCGCATCATATGATGTATGCGCCGCCTCCTTACTCTCCTTATCACCACAATCACCATCATCAGTATCAGCATCATCAATCTCGTGGTAATAAGCATCAAAACGCTTCAAACGTTGAGAATAAGACCGTTTGGGTCGGTGATTTGCTTCATTGGATGGATGAGAGTTATCTTAATTCTTGCTTTTCTTCCGCTGGAGAGGTTTGGTTTTTACTCTTGTTCTGTCTTTACTTATATGTGTGTGTCTCTCTCGTTTTTAAAGTTGTTGACTTTTGTAATTTCGATGTTAGTTGAACCTGGATAATAGTTTAGGTAGGTTTTGTTAGAATAAAGTTTGATTCTTTGGAGGGTTTTCATGCCGAATTTATGATAATACCGAAAGTGTCGCTCTTTATGTCTCTGCTTAGTGTTTTTTAATATACCCAAATCTTCGTTTTTAATTTGTTGACTTTTGAAATTTCGATGTTAGTTGAAGCTGGACAATAGTTTGATTCTTTGGAGGGTTTTGGTTGCCTAATCTATGATAATACTGAAAGTGTCTAATTTCATTTTCATTTTCATTTTCGCATCCTCTCTTTTCTCTCTTTATGTATCTGTTTATTGTTTTCATATATCCAAGTCTTCGTTTTTAAATTTGTTTACTTTTAATGTTTTGATGTTAGTTGAAGCTGGACAATAGTTTTGGACCTTTTGGTAGCTTTTGTTAGAATAAAGTTTGATTTTTTGGATGGTTTTGTTAGCTTGTGTACACAGTGCTCGATTCCATTTTCATTTCTCAATATGTTATTCTTTGAAGTATGTCTTATGGTTATTTACATTGAATTCATTTGTTCTGAATCTGTTAACTTATGTGTTTACTTGTTATGATGTAGATGTCGTCGGTTAAGGTTATCCGAAACAAGCACACTGGTTTGTCTGAGGGCTATGGATTTGTGGAATTTGATTCCCACGATGTCGCTGAGAAGGTTTTGCAGGATTTTAATGGCGTAACTATGTTAAAATCCGACCAGCCATTCCGTTTAAACTGGGCAAGTTTTAGCACCGGTGAAAAGCGGTTAGAGAATGGTCCTGATCACTCTATATTCGTGGGGGACTTAGCGCCAGAAGTCACTGACGCTCTGTTGCTTAAAACATTCGTCGATAAGTACCCATCTGTCAAGACCGCGAAAGTCGTCATAGATGGCAATACTGGTCGATCGAAGGGTTATGGCTTTGTGAGATTTGGAGATGATAATGAGAGGAGCAAAGCCATGTTGGAGATGAACGGTGTGAAATTTTGTAGCAGGGCTATGCGGATTGGTCCTGCAACTCCAAGGAAGCCAAATGGTTATCACCAACAAGGTATTTTTATCTGACTCTGTATCTTTGTATATGAAATCATGCGTTTTAAACGTCTTTCCAGGCTTCTGATTACTCATGGTCTCTGCCATGATTAACTTGTCTCACCAAGTTTAGATTGTTTTTAGAATGATTGATTGAGAATTTCTAATGGAATTCAGCAGACTTGTATTTTCCTGTAAAGCAACAAGTACATGTGAGGAATCTTCAATGTTCTTGTTACTTACTTCAGATATCTTAATATCTTTTTGCTTTGGCAGGTGGGTATATGTTGAATGGTGCATTGGCTCGACATGATGGGGACTCATTGAACACAACAGTAATTTTTATTTCCTTGTATCACCTTGGGGTCTCTGTTTTTCATGATTGTGACTATGGGAAGGTGAGTATAATCTTCACTTTTCCATGTTTATATCGCAGATATTTGTTGGAGGTCTTGACTCTAGTGTCACTGACGAAGATCTTAGACAACCTTTTGCTGTTTTTGGCGAAATAGCCTCTGTCAAGATACCTATTGGCAAAGGATGCGGATTTATTCAGTTTGTGAACAGGTACCATTTATACAGTAGTGAAAGCTAGGAATTGTGGATGTTAAGTTGATTACTTTAATCCTCTTTCTCGCCCTTAATTGAATTGGTGGTACTCAACATTTGTTGCAGAGACAATGCAGAGGAGGCTTTGGAGAAATTAAATGGTTCTGTGATTGGAAAACAAACCGTTCGCCTTTCTTGGGGTCGTAATCCAGGCAATAAACAGGTAACGGTTCTCGATCTTGCGTAGATTTACAATTTATCGTCTTCGAAAGTACTTTCTGTAACAAATATTTCATCTATTATTTGGTTGTATGCTTCCAAGAGTTCTTAAAACCAGTGAGGTTGTAAACGTATTTCGGTTCAGTTCAAGATTAAGCATTTCGGTTTGCATTCGGTTTATATTGCCCACCCGTTGTTTCTCATATCTGATTAAAGATGTAATGGTTCTTTGCAGCCTAGAGGCGAGTATGGAGACCAATGGGTTGAACCATACTATGGAGGACAGTATTACAACGGTTATGGGTACATGTTACCGCCACCCGTTGACCCGAGAATGTATGCTGCTGCGCCATACGGAGGTTATCCGGTGTACGGTGGTCATCAGCAACAACAACAAGTAAGCTGAGAGAGAACAATAAAACAAGTTAGTAGGTAAGTAAGAGGCAAAAGATGTCTTCTTCTCTCTCTCTCCCTCTCTCTCTCCATGGTTAGCCCTTGGGCAACGATTTTTGATAAAACCATAGTGCTACTTCATTTTATTTAGGGATTTTTGATTGGATTGATTGATTTGATTTGATTATCAGATGGTTATTCTATGATTGAGTTTATCTATGATTGAGTTTTGTGGTTTGGGGATGTGATAATTCTGCTTTTTAGTTATTTCATAATACTTGGTCCATAAAATTACATTACTCAAACGAATCACATAAAAGATAAGATAATATATACTAAGATAAGAGATTCGTTTGGCCTAGTTTTAAAGTTACATATAGACGAATCAAAGTTAACATAAAAGATAAAGATACTATACTGTACTAGGATAATAAATTCAAGAAATAATATGGTGGATGACGATGTTTGGGAAGAAAGTTAGCAAATAGACAATGACACAAAGGAATTACATTTGGCGAAAATGTCTATCACCATACAAGAGAAGGCATGACGGTTTTACTAAAAATTCCTAATTGTGGCGGTGATGGTAAATACTTTGGATTACCAGAACAATTCGGTCAGAAAAAAAGAAATAAATGTTTCAGTTCATTAAAAACAATGTCATACAAAAAATTTCACAGGTTGGCAAACAAGGTTTTTATCAACTGCTCGAAAGGAAACACTCATCAAATTGGTGGCATTTGCGATGTCAGTTTATTCGATGAGTTGTTTTCAATTACCAATGAAACTCTGATCGGAACTGGATAGTCTTATGTCTAAGTTCTGGTGGGGAAGTTCACCGGAAAAGCGAAAAATGTCTTGGGTTTCATGGAAGAAATTAGCGACATCTAAATATGAAGGGGGTATGAGATTTGGCAAAAAAATATATATGGAAAGCGGAGATCCAGGAACGTTAAAACATTTCGTATGGAGAATTTGCTCTCGGGCTATTGGTATAAAAGCCAACCTACACGTGAGACATATTCTTGTTGATCTGCAATGTTCACGATGTTGTGCAAATGATGAGACTAGTGATCATCTTTTCTTTTCATGTCCTTATGCTGAGACAATGTGAAGATTATCTAGGATTCCTCTACAATCTCTTATTGCGCAAAATACAATAGTAGGAGATAAAATCTCATTTCTTCTCTCACTGCATTGCAATAAGAATCATCCGGGAGAATTATGGCTACTACCTTTTTAGATTTTATGACAATTATGGAAGAGTTGAAATGATTAAATCTCTAACCGTCAGAACATCACTACTGAAGACCTTTTCATTCGTACAAAGGAAAGTGTATAAGAATGGAAGCTGGCAAATAAAATGGAGGACAGTTCCCCAAATCAAAATTCTACTAGGAAATCAACCCATGGATTATGGTCTAGTCCTTCACCAGGTTGGACTAAACGTAACTATGATGCTTCACATTATATTGGGAATCAATGTTCTGGTCTAGGATGGCTTCTACGAAACAATCATGGAATATTTTTAGGAGGAGGAAAAGACAAGTTTGAAGGTCGTTACACACCCGAGGAGGCTGAATGTCCTGCCCTGATTTGGGCACTGCAATCTTGTTGGGGTTTAGGATATACTAAAATCGTGTTTGAAGGAGATAATATCAATATAGTTCGACTACTCAACAGCGAGACATAAAATTTAAAGCTTCTGCATTACGTAAACACAATACAAGGATGGACGGCAATGTTTGTGGATATCAAATTTGCATATCGTCAAAAATCATCAAATCAGTGCACATATTTACTAGGAAAGAAATGGGTAACTTCAATGTATCCATGGAGTTTGTACCACATTTGTTCAAATTTTCTAAGGGATTTTGTATCATACGATTGTAACAACATTAATCAATAAAAAATTTAGAAGGCAAAAATAAAAATAAAAAATAATAATACATCCACAATACGATATGTACGTATACATCATTATAGAGTAATAATAACTTATAAATTAGTTCTGTAATATAATATGTAGATATTTAACAATCTAAATTACATTGGTTCATCATACTTCTATTATCATTGATTTCTACGCTTTCATAACATACTTCAATTTACGGTATCCAACCCTAAAATTGCATGTTATGAAACCTACGTGGATCTTTGTAGGTTTGTATGATAGATTGTTAATGTCTTAATGTCTTAATTGCGTTTATTTTTATGCTTCAATTCTCGTGGTTGTTCTAAATTACGCATTTATTCGCATATGTTGAGACAAATTTGAAACTCAATGTAACATCAGTCAATTTTTTGGAAATTATAGCATGCTTTTCATTTAACCTTTCATTCAAAATATCTATTTTAAATAAAAAATAATCTTATTCATAACTCAAATCTCAAAAAGTCTTAATTATAAACTAATTCTAATCATACTTATCGGATTTTCAACTCAGAATCAGTTTTTCGCTTAAGACCTTCTATTTCAAAAAGAGTTTTTTATACTGCCATAAAGTGAAAGTGTGTCTTTTTGTTATTGGACCTCAGAGTTTTCCCTTATCCGAAAGCGTGTTCTTCGTTAAGAATTTCCAGATCGGAGTGAAGAAAGATTTTCGTTGGGGCTTTCATATTGATTCCTTTTGGATTTGAGAAAAGGTTTCGGTATCGAGAGAAGAATTAATCGGAATTGTACGGTGGTTTTTTCATGTCATCAAACATAGAGAAAGTTTTGATGGATCTCTCTTTGGAGGAAGATGATGTTCCGTTCGAAATTCCTGATCTTCCACAGTTCTATTCCTGTGGTGATAACGTGAAGAGTATAATCGGGCGTTTGCTAAATCCCGATTGCCAGAAGATGTCCAAGTTCATTTTAGAGATGCCCAAAAAATGGAAACTCTATAACAGAGTTAGAGGGGTAGCTCTTTCGAGCGATAGGTTTCAGTTCTTCTTCAAGCATGAAATCGATATGGAGGAGACTCTTAAAGAAGCTGTTTTTTTCTTCAACGAGTGGGCAATTGTTATTGATCGTTGGGTTGAGTACCCACCTGAAGACTATCTTCGTTACCTTCCGGTTTGGGTGCAAATGAGGAACGTGCCAGTCAACAATTACACTTTGGTGTCTATTACTGCGTTTGGTGAGTTTGCAGGACGAGTTATAGAAGCTGCTTTTGATCCGTCCGTTCCTCAAAGCGATGCTTATGTCAGAGTCAGAATTTTATTGGATGTTACAAAGCCGATGAGAAGATCAAAGGTGATTACTCTGCGATCAAAGGAACAAGTTAAAATTCTCTATTTCTATGAGAAAATCTAGAAAAGGTGTATTGAATGTCAGATGCTTACTCATGATAGAGCAAGATGTCCGAGAGTTGCTCGGTTGAATCAAGGAAAAGTGGCTGAAATAAGTAAAAATTCTTCAAACATTGCCAAAAATCTCCAATCCATTCTGAAGGAGTGTGATCCGTTATTTGGAGTGTTAGAAGATAACCAGATCTCTGTTGATCCGGTGTCTGGAAGACCTCAAATTGCAGAGGAGGTTTTGGATGTTATGCGTCAATATTTGGTCGGAGCTGAAGGACCTGAAAGGAAAGCAAGAGAGCTTAGAGTTAAAAAATCAGTGTTGGATGCTATGGCTGATCCAATTTCTCAAAATACTCTTTTGAGACTGGAAGCTCCTCCGTTAGTTTCAGCAGATGTGGATAAGGGAAAGGGTCTGGTTTTTGATTATTCTGAGAAGTTACAAGGCAATTGTACGGGGAGAAACAACCAGGCGACAGAGAAGATGATGGGTTCAGGCATAAGAGCTGGAAATGCTATGTCAAGGGTTCCTTTATCTGATGTTATGAGATCGGAAGGGATGGAGGCTAATTTTATTTCCCTGGAGCATCCATTTCAGTTTGACTCTACGGTAAGAACTAGTTTCTCTGAGGCTGGTTCTTCCGAAGCTATACTGAAGTCGGGTAAACCGAGGAAACGTCCATATAAGAGCCGAAGAAAGAAATCTGAGATGATTATGCTCAAACAAAATGAGAATGTTTTGGAGGAAGTGCCTGTTCGTGCAGTAAAGAGGAAGTTATCAGAAAGTGGAGATGCTCAGTTACCCGATACAAGACGTATCAAACCTTTGATGGTCCCAAGTGAGGGACCGTCTAGTTTTTAATGAGCATTATCTGCTGGAATTGTCAGGGCTTGGGACGGTCTCAAGACCTGACGATTCCTAGACTTCAGGAGATGCGTAAAGAACATTTTCCTGAAGTTTTGTTCTTGATGGAAACTATGCATAAGAGGAACGCTTTAGTTGATTTTCAAGTATGGTTGGGGTATGAAAGGGTGTATACAGTGGATCCAGTGGGCAAGAGTGGTGGTTTAGCTGTTTTCTGGAAAAGGTTGGTCGATGTAGATATTAAGTATGCGGATAAGAATCTAGTTGATTTTGGTATCCAGTTTGGGGATTCGAGTTTTTTCGTATCTTGTATATATGGTGATCCGGACTACGATTTGGGAAAGGCTTAACAGAATTGGAACCCAGAGAAAAGAAGGTTGGTGTATGCTAGGTGATTTCAATGAGATAAGCCAAAACTCAGATAAAATAGGAGCAATCAGAAGAAGTCACAAATCGTTCGAAGTGATTAATGATATGCTACATATTTGTGACATGAGGTTATTACCGAGCCAAGGTAATCCATTTACTTGGGGAGGTAAAAGGGGAGATTTTTGGATCCAGAGTAAACTTGATAAGTGCTATGCAAATCAAGAGTGGTTAAAGAAGTTTCCGGCGGCTAATCAAACGTTTCTGGATAAGCGAGGTTCTGATCACCGTCCTGTGTTGGTAAGGTTGTTATTCAGTCAAAAAGTTTACAAAGACAATTTCAAGTTTGATAAAAGACTGTTCAATAAACCGAGAGTAAGGGAGTCTATTGTAAGGGCTTGGAATGCAAATCAAAGAGGCCTGAACCTCTCTGTATCTGCGCGCATTCATAGCTGTCGTAAAGCTCTGAGTTCCTGGAAAAGGCAGAACAACCTAAACTCTAGAGACAGGATTCTTAAAGCTCAAGTGGGGCTAGAAACAGAGCAGTCTTCAAGCTTTCCACGGTAGAGAAGAAGAATCCTATTGGAGCCAGAAGTGCAAACATAAATGGCTCCATGAGGGTGATAAAAAACTAAAGTCTACCATGCCTCAGTGAAAGATAATAGAGGAAAGTTAGGACTTCCAATGCTCCTCGATATAAATGGGAATGAGCAGAGATCAGAAGCTTCGAAGAGGGAAGTAGCGAGTGCTTATTTTTCTGATCTTTTCAAATCTTCTCAGATGGAAAACGTGCAAGAGTTTTTCCAAGACTTAGCCCCTAGAGTAACTTTACAGATGAATGAGCGACTGACAAAAGGGGTATCAAAAGAGGAAATAGAGGAAGCTGTTTTTGCAATCAAATCCTCAAGTGCACCAGGAGCTGATGGTATGACGGGTTTCTTCTTCCAGAATTACTGGGACGTTGTGGGAGCAAAAGTGATTGAAGAGATTCAGCTTTTCTTTGTTTCTGGTTCCTTTCCAGTGGAATGGAATTATACCTTGTTGTGTCTTCTTCCAAAGACGGTAAAAGCAAAGAAAATGAGTGATCTCAGGCCTATCAGCTTATGTTCTGTTTTTTACAAGATAATCTCCAACATTTTGGTGAAGAGATTACAACCTTTCCTGGCCGATATTGTATCCCAGACGCAGTCAGCTTTTGTACCAGAGAGATTGATTTCGGACAACATCATAATAGCTCATGAATTGGTTCATGGGCTCAGAACCCATCCGTCTATCTCAAAAGAATATATGGCCATGAAATCGGACATGTCGAAAGCGTATGATAGGGTGGAGTGGTCATATCTGAGAGGGCTTCTTCTTGCTCTTGGGTTTGATAAGAAGTGGGTGGATTGGGTAAAGTTTTGCGTCACGACGGTAACCTTTTCTGTTCTAATAAATGATCAGCCGTTCGGCCTCATTAAGCCATCCCGAGGTTTGAGACAGGGAGATCCTCTCTCTCCCTCGCTCTTTGTTTTGTGTACGGAAGGGTTAACTCATCTTCTTAATAGAGCTGAGCAAGCGGGTTTAATTACGGGTCTTCGTCTTTCGGATTTTGGCCCGGCAATTCACCATATGCTATTCGCGGATGACAATCTTTTTGTTTGTGGTGAATGCAAGGAGTTAAAGAGGATTCTAAAAGTTTATGGTGAAGCTACAGGACAAGTTGTTAATCTGTCTAAATCATCCCTTACCTTTGGTGCGAATGTGGATGAAAATTTGAAAGGAATTCTGAAAGAGGTATTTGGCATTTTCGGTGAAGGTGGAGCGGGCAGTTATCTGGGTCTCCCTGAATGCTTCAGTGGTTCAAAAGCTGAACTCCTCGGCTTTATTCAAGACAGATTAAGATCAAAGTTAACAGGGTGGTTTGCTCGAAGCTTATCTCTTGGAGGTAAAGAAATTCTCCTCAAAGCTGTGGCACTTGCGATGCCAGTCTATGCCATGAGCTGTTTCAAACTGCCAAAATCGACTATAAAAAATCTCACTGGTGCTATGTCAGATTTTTGGTGTAATGCGGTTGATTATAAAAAGAAGGTCCATTGGTTAAGTTGGGAGAAACTCTGTCTTCCTAAACCTTTAGGTGGCTTAGGGTTTAAGGACATCGAAACCTTCAATCAAGCTCTCTTGGCCAAACAAGCCTGGAGAATCCTTCAGGATCCTGATTGTTTGTTTTCCAAAGTAATGAAAAGCCGTTATTTCAACCACATTAAGTTCTTAGAAGCTTCCCTGGGTGACATACCTTTTTTGCCTGGAGAAGTATTCTATTTGGAAGAGATTTACTGGTAGAAGACATTACAAAAAAGATGGGCAATGGGAAATCGATCAGAGTTTGGGTCGATCCATGGTTAGTTGACGGAACTCCCAGAGTGCCATGGATGAAAAATTGCTTAGTGGATCTCTACTTGACTGTGGACAAACTGATGCTTGATAATTATTCCAGGTGGAATTATGATATGCTGGAAGATCTTTTTTTTCCAAGGGATATAGAGCTCATTCTACGGATCAAGCCATTGGGTGACCAAAACGACTATTGGATCTGGAAATATAACAAATGTGGTGATTTTTCAGTGAAATCAGCGTACTGGGTTGCTCATACATCTAATAAAAAGGAGCTCTTTGCAGAAGCTGCCATGCTTCCCTCGCTGAATGGCTTGAAAGAGAAAGCTTGGAATCTTTCTACAGCCCCAAAAATTAAAGCGTTTGTGTGGAGGGTCCTTAGTGATGCAGTCCCGGCTGTGGACAATATCATCAGGAGAGGAATGAAAGTTGACCCTAGATGCCAATTTTGTGGGGGCGAGGGCGAATCATCTAATCACGTCCTTTTCACTTGTACTGTGGAGAGACAGGTATGGGCTCTCTCTGATTTTCCTCTGCCTCAAGGAGGTTTCCATACGGATCCGGTTTACGTGAACCTGCATTATATCATGTCAATGGGGAAAAATATTAGAGTTCCTTTGGTCATTAGAAGATCTTTCCCTTGGATTGTGTGGTTCCTTTGAAAAAACAGAAATAAGTTTTTGTTTGAAGGAAAGTATTTCTGTCCATTAGACACGATTGGAAAAATCAAGCAAAGAAGCTAATATTTGGTTTTTAGCTCAAGAACTGGGTTCAGAGTCGAAGCTACCCTTTGTTTCAGGTAGAACAAAGAAAGGAGTGCAGTGGAAACCACCTCATCAAAACTAGCTTAAATGTAATGTGGGTGTTTCTTGGCACAGTTCCAAAAAACTTGCGGGATGTGCTTGGGTGTTAAGAAATCATGATGGTGAGGTCATGATGCATAGTAGGAGAGCAATGACTGTTGTAAAAAGTTTACACAGTGCTAAGCTCCTTTGTTTAGTATGGGCGATTGAAAGTATGGGGTCTCATAAGCTCAATAAGGTTATTTTTGCAGTTGAGGCTTTTGACTTAGTTGGTGTTTTGTTAAGACCAAAGGCGTGGCCTGCTTTTAAGGAGGAGTTTTTCTTTCTTAAGAAGGTTTTGGTTAATATTGTGGATTGGAAAGTGGAGATGGAAGTTAGGCATAGGAATAGAGGGGCTTTTCTCATTGCTCAAAGTGTTACTAGGGAGAATCGTTTACAGTCTTATGTGGCATCTGGTCCTCCTTGGTGGTTTCGTTTGATATTTGATTTTGAGAAAGCTAATGCGTCTGTTTCTTTTCTAATGTGAAGTTTCGGGTTTATGTTGGTGCTGCAGAATTTTTTGGGTAAATAGGAGGTTAGTTAGTGCTAACTTTTCTTTCTGCGGTTTGTAAGCCTTTGTTGGGCCTGTAATCGAAACTTGTTTTCTAATATATTAATCAGTTGGAAAAAAAAAAAACTAATTCTAATCGACCAAGCATTTTTCCCCTTTTTTCTCTAACCTAAAACGCTCCCCCTTCTCTCTAACTTAAATCTCGCAGCCACCTTTTCCCATAACCAGCTCCGGTGGCTTTCTCAGTACCAGAGTTGGAGTTTCTACTTTCTGATTGTTTTTTCTGGTCTAATTCACCTTGTTATGGATCCGCTTCTCCCATAACAAGATGAATTCGATTTTATGGGGTTTATTTTTTTAGATATGGTCATATCTAGGTGGAATTAAGGCTGAATGCGCTAGATTCCTTGGATCGACGATGCGACTCGCTGCAAACGCCTTAGTTTTTCGATTCTTTCCCTAGATCCATATGCTAGATCTGTAGTCCGGTGGTTAGATCTTCGTGCGTTTACCGGCGTTTCTTCCCTCTATTTCAATGGAGGCAGGTTTGGGTTCTCTCCGGTTCGATCTTTCACCATTCTTCTTCCTTGGAGTTTGGCGCTACCCAGATTGTATCATTCGCTCCCTGACTCTACTTTACTGATCTGATCGAGATCTCTTTCAAAGCTTCTATCTAGGTGTGTAATAGTCGTGGTCATCGACTCTGCCGCTTCCGGGAGACTTCGCGTTTATGTCTTGCTGGCTATGAAGTTTTGATTTGTTAGAATCGAAAAGTAGGCTTTTGGGAGGAATATGTTATCGATGGTTGGTCGTGGGCCTCTTCTGTAAGTTTTGGTTCTCCAAAAGTAAGGAAGGTTCGTTAGTTAGCTGTTTGTGAGGTCTCAGTCCTAGATTAAACAGTTATAAGTCGTTTTTTGTTTTAGATTAAGAACATTTGTGGTTTTAGTATTATCGGCTTTGTAATCTTAGTTTAGTATACTTCCTTTTCATAGGGCATTGTTTCTAGGGACACTTCGGTTTCTGCAGGCTTTGATTCCGAAAATTTAATGTTCTTATGCCGGCTATGTATTATTCAATGTTCTTAATGAAAAACTTCAGATGACCACAAAAAAAACGAATTCTAAATTTGAAAACTAAAAGTTAAAAACAATAAAGTCTTAAAGTATAAAATGAAAAAGTGCACTCCAAAATCAAACATCACACTAAATTGGAATCATTGATGTTCTTCCTACGCACCTACAAGAGAAAAGAGAGATCGGGATGAATGTGTAATTTAGAACAACCACGAGAATGCTCTTGTGGGTCCGCCAAACACAATACAACGTCTATCGCCAGCCAAAGGCCAAGACGAGCAAGCAATCATGACTCTCAAATAAACAATCAACAATCAAGACTTGATCTAATAGGTAAGGTGTTATCTCGCCTCATGCAAAGCACATTTTGCGGTTCTCATTGTCGTTCAGCTTGGATGTTTTACACCTCTGTCTTAAAGATGCATCTCCAGCTCTGCTAAATGCAATACAGTTGGCTCGTCAGCCAGTCGTGATACAAGGCAAAATTTATATCCGCGACCAATACACACAATAAAAAAGTGGGTATTCTTACCACATTTACGGCTCCTAATGCGGCTCATCCGCTATGTGCTCTCTAGCATGCTCACAAATACACAATTCTCAACAAACAAACAAGCACTTTAAGCAACAAGCAGCCAAATTAGTCCATGTCCTATTTCTAAGTTCATATATATATGTATATTTATATGGTGCTAGCAGACAACGCGCAACTACATGTTACGATCTAAAGCGTAATATGTAAATATGTTCAGCCTAATCCTAGGCTAGAAACGGAATGTGGAAGTAAGGCGAAAGGAAAAGAAGAAACACATCCTCGCCTTTGCCTAGATTAGATGGGGATTAGGAATGGAGCTAGGAAGAAGAGATCAAATCTAACAATGAAGGGAAGCAGCAAACTCTAGGAAGTAGATGCTATGGGCTGGCTGGCGGACGGTGGCTTCCTCTCATGCGGCAGCGGCTTCTCATGGTGGCGATAGGGGGCCTTAGGGCAGTGTGGGAGCTAAGAGTTTGAGAAGGGGGCTCAGGCTCTGGGTATTTATGATTTTAAGATTATTATTTTTCTCCGCTCCTGCATTTATAGAAAAAGGGTTTTTTGCAAACTAACCATATTGAAAAAGTTTTAAAGAATATAGCCATACTGTTTAAATAAGTAACTGAATAACCAAGGTAGAATGTGAAATGGCGAAGTGTCCTCCTCATTTAGGTGGAAAAGTTTATTGGCGAAATCTTTGGGTGACGTCATAAACCTACATTCGCGTAGCATTTTCCAGACACCAACCTAACATGTCTTGTTTATACCAAAACAAGTTGTAAATAATGACAACGGTGACAATACTACTCCTTCTAAAATTATTTATATTCTATTTTCAATATTGGTCCATACTATGTTATGGCTTACTATTATTATGCGTAAAATATAGTTTAGCACTACCGTAAATACATAACCGAATAGTACATATACATTATGTTATATTTTACATTTGACAATGTATGGTACCACAACTATGATGAATACATTTTACTCCACGATTCAAATGTTGTTCGACAGCGTACTATACCCAACTATGAAGACAAGTATGAAAGTGATGCAGAGGTTTTAACCCTATAAAAGCTACCGCAAGTGCACAGCAAATGATGTAGTATTTAGGGATCGAATCCACAAATTCCAATGGTCACACTACGATTCTTTAGACCAAAATTAAGCTAAGACAAAAGATGTGGTTTGTTGTTGCAATGTAAAACGAAAATAGCAATGAAAGCGATGTAAAATTCAATTAAACGAAGCGTTAGGTCAAGGGCAATTCGCAGGAATTTGGAGATCATGAATCAGACAATTATTCAGGGAATATATTAGCACAGTCTTGAACTCAAACATAAATGTATAACCAATCCACCGTCGTGGTATCAATCACTTTATCTAGCAACCTAAGTATCTAAACTGTCGTTTGAACTTAGAATTCTAAACAAGCATTAACGAGCAAGTTCAATTTGTTCACGGATTGTCTTAGCATCAGCTTTCGTTGGCTAAGGACAATCCGCTCACCTATCTTCTTTCAAGCAATCTATAACACTTTTGATGAATAGATTAAACTCTAAATCATAGAGTAAGTGATCAATTCAGTCTAAGCAATGAACACAACTATAGGTGAAGACACCATATGATAATTCCCTAACTATGTCTAATTCAATGATTCCTAAATTCTCTTGAAACCCTAAACCTAACTATGAAACTACTCAGCCATGGATGCAGAAAAACAACAAGGAGAAGAAGAAAAACTCATAATCAATAAAATAGAAATCCAAAGGGGTTCAGAAATCTTCTCAGAGATGTAGAGTCAGAGATTCGTCTCCCCGAAGCTTACAAAGCAAAAAACCTAAATATCTCAATAGAATAGAAAGCGTTGCCTAAACAATGGCCAAAATAAGTATAAATAGGTCTAATCACGTTCTTGGTCGAAATCCTTCCAAACCCGAGTCAAAATAGGAAAACCCGAAATTTCCTTTTTTATGCTTTAATGAACCGGTTGGTTTGGACAGTATTCACGAAAACTACCATAACTTCATATCGCACCGTTGGATCGACTTCAAACCACTTCCAAATGAAAGCTAACTCAATGATAAAGTTTGTGTCCAACATATAGCTCGATCCATCGGTGGGAAGTGCCTCAACGAATACCAAACTTCAGACCGCTCTGCATGGTTCTGCATCTTCATATGTCCGTTTGCAGCCAAATTGACTCATTTTCTTCCAAAGCGACCTAAAACCTGAAAAGACTCGATAAAGGAATAAAAGACTATAAAAACACACTTTGACTTGAAAAACTATTGAAAACATTGGGTTAGAATGCGGGAAAAACACAACATATCAACTCCCCCAGACTTAGTCTTTTGCTTGTCCTCAAGCAAACTACTAAGAATAGAGTCGAAGTTTGAAAAGAGAAACTCACCACATCTTTAGAACGCCACATTGACCAACACTCTTGAATCCACATACCGCAGAGCCAACATTAGATAGTGTTTCATCATACTTACCACAAGCTTAGCAATCTCCCAAATACGGTCCAAACCCCTTAGAGAAATTCAAATCCACAATTCGAAACCCATTTAATCAATTAAGCGTGCAGTCTCATCAAGGGAGTATCGATCAAAGAACTTATAGATTCTTTCCCTTCCAAGCTCCTGAACACACATAAAGTATTCGCACAATCTCTCTTATTTTCTCTTCCCTTAGTCGATTTCTCCCTACTTTTCTAGGGTATCATTTTATTTTTTCTATCGACTTGCTTTTCCTCTCTTTTCTATAGATCAAGAACGGTGCAACTCACTTTTGTGTTCCTTGTGAGGAGACGCTTTCATGAGTGTAAGCTCGCCTTCATAGTCCTTTTTATGGAACTCAGAATGTCGTTCTTAAACTTAGACTTCTTTATTTTCTTTTTCTTTTAGGGAAGATCAAAGAGAGATTGTGACAAAACTTATATGTAAAGTGCTGGAAGAGGAATCAGGTTCGAAGTATACCAAGCCCCAAGATGAGAAATTAAGGTTCATTTTGTTCGGAGTCAACCCTGAATTTTTCGAACTCTCCAGAAATCTGAACTTTCTCTGTTAGATTGATCCATTCACAGTGTTTTACCTAGTAAAATCTGCAATCAACTGATGTGGCAATGGTCATTCAAGTGTCAATGCAAAGTGGTTAGTTCCAAGAAAAGCTCATAGTTTCAACATAGTTTTGACTCAATAAAACAATTTGGACTGACTAAAAAAAACCATCAAAATGACTCAAGATAAACCAAAAGAAAGAAAGTGATGTTAGTTAGGGATGAACATCCTCCCCCAGACTTAAATCACACTGTCCACAGTGTGAAAAAAGAGAGAAAAGGATGGTAAGGATGAAGAAACAAGTAAGGGATGAGAGAACTTACCTGTTAATGGGCGAATGGGAGGTGATGGTGGGTTTTAGAGTGCTAGAAACAGAAAGAGCACAAAAATTCGTGTGGAATGCACCCAAAAATCGCTCAAAACCGTTAAGAATTGAAGAAGTTATGGATTTGTGAACTTTTGTCAAAATCAGAACGATCGATCTAAAATCTCCTGGCCTGGATCGATCGATCTAAAATCCTTCTGGCTGATCCGCACACACGGATTGATCGATCTACGCCTGGATCGATCGATCGAAAAACCCTCTGGCCGATCTGGATCGATCGATCTAAAAACTCTCGGACCGATCAGCACAAATGGATCGATCGATGTGGATCGATCGATCTAAAATCTCTCGGGCCGATCTGCACAAACGGATCGATCGATTCCACGCCTGGATCGATCGATCTAGAAACCCTTTGGCTGATCTGGATCGATCGATCACTCCAAGATCGATCGATCTAAAATCTCTCGGGCCGATCTGCACAAATAGATCGATCTAACCTGTCTGATTTTTTTTTTTTTTTTTTTTTTTTTTTTTTTTTTTTTTAAAGAAGACCCTAAAACACTTAAAATCAAAACTAAAAGTTAGAAAACAAAAGTAAAACGAAAGTATGTACACTTACCAGTGGGTTGCCTCCCACCAAGCGCTTGTTTATAGTCATTAGCTCGACTTTGGATGTTGGAGTTAGTCAGGTGGAGCATGAGAGTTTGTTTCAAAATAAGCTCCACATTCAGACATATATAGCTTCAAAACTCTGCTCAACAATCCTTTTACAGCATCTTGCCCTTTCTCCTTCATCTCAGGTGTAAGAATTGCTCGAAACTTGGAGAAATGCTTTGGAAATCCTTTGCACTTCACCTTATACTCAATTGTGTTTCCATCACAGCTCTGAGGTATCAAAGTCACTTGAGGATCTCCGCTTTTGCTCTTCACTCTCCCATTCACTCTGGCTTTTTTAGTGGCTTCCTTTGTGATCATGTGAGGATTTTCACCTAATGCTTTATCAGCTGCACTTTTATCACAAGGTATCTCATGAGAAACAACTGCTAGCTTATCTCCTGTGACCGCAGTAATGCAAGAGACGTGGTTGGGAGATCCACTAGTAGGGATTGCCTTGTAGAAAACCCTTTTGGCAATGTTAAAGAATGAGATCCTCTTATTAGGCAAATCGACAATCGCACCCACCGTGGCCATGAATGGTCTCCCAAGAATCAAAGGCATATCAGAGTACTCATTCATCTCCACAACCTGAAAATCAGTAGGTACTAGACAATTTCCCACTTGAATAGGTAAATCAAAAATGGTACCATAAGGAGTTGTAGTAGAAGAGTTGGCGAATTTGAGTGTCATCTGAGGAGGGTTCATGTCAGCTATTCCCAACCTCTCTGCGATATCCTTTGACATCAGATTCACACTAGACCCAGAATCACAGAGAGATTGTTCAAAATCAACTCCTGCAATAGAGCATGGCACATCAAACTGCCTAGGGTCTTCTACCTTAAGCAATCGTCGCATTGAGGGTGGTGTACTCCTTGATTTGCTAAAGAGTTCCTCAATCTCTTCAAGACTCTCTCTGCAGCAACTAAAGAAGTCACACAAGGGATAACTCTCCCAAGCTTCAACAAATGAGACTTCACGCGAGATCTTTCGCACTATCTTGTTAAAACCAGCCAGCTTATCTTCACAAATAGGCTTCCTAAGGTATTTGGATGGGAATGGGTATGGTACCTTAGGAATGTATGGCGGTGGAGCTATGTAAATGAACCTCTCATCTAAATCATCAACAGTATCAGCAGTTTCTAGTGCATCCAACTTCTCCATTGGTTCCGGTGCAATCTCTATCACCTCTGGAATCATCACTGCATTACAATGATCATTGGGTTGCTCAAATCTTCCTGGAAGATTACCTTGCTGTCGCTTACTAGCTTATGCGATCTGAGCAACTTGAGTATCTAGCTTCTTCACATGAGCGCTCACAGCTTCGTACTTGCTGTTGAGATCATTGTACATGATATCCACATTGACATTTATCTCATTAGCAGACTTATGTTGGTTGAGCAGGAGCTGCTGCATAAGGACTTTGAGCTCGTCATTCGTAGAGCTCGCAGGAGATTGGAATGGAGATGGTGTTGTTGTCTGGAAGGTGTTAAAAGGTTGTTTCTGCTGAAATCCACTCTGAAATCTGTTCTGACCCTGAGTGAACTCCCTGTTTTGCACATACCCCTGTCCATTCACAAAGTTCACTTCATGTTGGTCATCAATCTCATCTGTAGCAAAGTGCACTGCATTTGCTCCATCTTCACAGAATTGCACACCTCTCTGGTTTGTCTTCAGCAATAGATTCACCTTCGAATTCAGCTCATCAAACTTATGCGATTCAACACTGCTGACACGTCTAGACCGATCATACTCTGAACATCGATTGTTAGAACTTGCAGCCAAGTTCTCTATCAGTTGGTATGCTCCTGCTATGCTCTTGGTCATAAAGTCTCCATTGCTTGCAGCAGTGAGATTATGCTTGTAGTCCCAATCAACTCCATCATAGAAGATGGTAAGAAGCTGCTCATCTGAGTACCCATGATGAGGACACTCCATGCGGTACTCTTTGAATCTATCCCAAGCTTCACAAAAATGATCTCCGAAATGCTGCTGGAAAGTATTTATCTTGTTTCTCAACGAAGCTGTCTTGGACTTGGTGTAGAAGTGATCCAACAAAGCAGCTCTGGATTCATCCCAATTTGTCAGTGATCTAGGAGGTAGTGACTTGAGCCACCACAACGCCTTATCTACTAAGAGTTTGCACTTGATGTAATCAGCAGGTACCCCATACGACTTGGTGGTGCCGCAAATCTCTTCAAAGTTTTCTATGTGATCTATTGGGTTTTCAGCAGGCAACCCATGGAAAACGTGCTGCTTCACCAGAGCGATCATCTGCGGTTTGATCTCATAATCTGCCCTTTCATGAGGGGGTGGACAGATTGCAGCTCTGTTATGGTAGAAGATGTGAGGGATATCTACATCCCCAATAGCACGCTGATGTTGCTGCTGTTGTTGTTGTTGCTGTAGCAGGAGTTTCTGCAACTGTTGTTGCACATTCTGAAGTTCTGCAGCTTGAGCAGCCTGAGTTTGAGCAGCCTGAGTTTGAGCAAGTGCTTGGTTGTCTTGTACGTCTCCCATGATGACGCGATTAGACTTCTGTTTTCTGGCCTTGTTGTTAGTTCTTTCTACCCTTGCGAGGTCTTGGTTGTTGAGATGAAGGAGGTTGTCAGAGCCTTCACTTCTTCTCTACATACACCTGAAACACACAAGAGAGAAATATATAAATTAGTAAATCTTAGACTAAACTTCATTCTTAGATTCGAAGGTAGCACACTTGATCCCCGGCAACGGCGCCAAAAACTTGATACAGAGATTTTAAACCTATAAAAGGTACCGCAAGTGCACAACAAATGATGTAGTATTTAGGGATCGAATTCACAAATTCCAATGGTCACACTACGATTCTTTAGACCAAAATTAAGCTAAGACAAAAGATGTGGTTTGTTGTTGCAATGTAAAACGAAAATAGCAATGAAAGCGATGTAAAATTCAATTAAACGAAGCGTTAGGTCAAGGGCAATTCGCAAGAATTTAGAGATCATGAATCAGACAATTATTCAGGGAATATATTAGCACAGTCTTGAACTCAAACATAAGTGTATAACCAATCCACCGTCGTGGTATCAATCACTTTATCTAGCAACCTAACTATCTAAACTGTCGTTTGAACTTAGAATTCTAAACAAGCACTAACGATTAACACTTTTGATGAATAGATTAAATTCTAAATCATAGACTAAGTGATCAATTCAGTTTAAGCAATGAACACAACTATAGGCGAAGACAACATATGATAATTCCCTATCTATGTCTAATTCAATGATTACTAAATTCCCTTGAAACCCTAAACCTAACTATGAAACTACTCAGCCATGGATGCAGAGAAACAACAAGGAGAAGAAGAAAAACTCATAATCAATAAAATAGGAATCCAAAGGGGTTCAGAAATCTTCTCAAAGATGTATAGTCAGAGATTCGTCTCCCCGAAGCTTACAAAGCACAAAACCTAAAAATCTCAATAGAATAGAAAGTGTTGCCTAAACAATGGCAAAAAATAAGTATAAATAGGTCTAATCACGTTCTTGGTCGAAATCCTTCCAAAACCGAGTCAAAATAGGAAAACCCGAAATTTCTTTTTTTATATTTTAATGAACCGGTCGGTTTGGACAGTCTTCACGAAAACTACCATAACTTCAGATCGCACCGTTGGATCGACTTCAAACCACTTCCAAATGAAATCTAACTCAATGATAAAGTTTGTGTCCAAAAGTTAGCTCGATCCATCGGTGGGAAGTGCCTCAACGAATACTAAACTTCAGACCGCTCTGCATGGTTCTGCATCTTCATATGTCCGTTTGCAGCCAAATTGACTCATTTTCTTCCAAAACGACCTAAAACCTGAAAAGACTCGATAAAGGACTAAAAGACTATAAAAACATACTTTGTCTTGAAAAATCATTGAAAACAATGGGTTAGAATGCGTCAAAAACGCAACATATTAGAAAGAGAAGTACAAAGGATGTTTGATATCGGCATGTGCACATGATAAGAATTTTCAAATATTCTCACTTGCTTTCGTCGTTACTGTACGTATTTTATGGAAAGCAACCGTTTGTACTATATATTAATATTATAGAATAGTTTGTTTGAAATAAATGAACTATGTGAAGAGCTATCATTACTATTCTATTTTCAATATTGGTCCATATTACGTTACGGGTTACTATTATGCGTAAAATATAAATTAGCGCTACCGAAAATGCATAAACGTATAGTACATATATATTATGTTACATTTACATTTGATAGCATACTATATCATAACTATGAGGAATATATTTTACTGTGCGAGTCAGAGCCGTTCGACAACGTACTATATCACCATAATATACATTCGACAACGTATTATATCACATTTCACCTAGGCAACATATCGTGTTGCGTAAATTTATATTCATTACTTTTTATTGTTTCACCATATACGAAGCTTACGTCATCACATTTTCTTCCTTCACTTTCAAAATGAAGGTGTTTTTGCTTATAATATAGTATATACAAGGAATACTATAGCTACGATAAATCGTTTATTATTAATTTTGTCTTGGTCATTCTTGCTAAAATATGGAAAACTTAACTTTTTTTTCGAACTTTAAATTCACAGGCCGTTTTAATCTCTCGGAATGTTAGATCCAAACGAAAACAAAACTCTCAAATCTAATGTATTTTTTAACGCTTGGTTATATTATAAAAGGAAAATATTCAAAATTTGCAGAAATACAAGATACCAGTAGCTACCATAGGTAAACACTCAGACTCATAAGAGCTAATTTAAGGAAAAAAACACTCAAAAACATAGAGGGAGAGTGTAGGAGATCTCAGACTCAAGGTCAGATAGCGTATCAGAGGAAGGAAGCTCACTCAGTGTCAGCGCTACGGTCAAATTTCTTGGCCATTCAGTGCTTCTTTTGCCAGGAGGTTGCGAAGCCAGAAAGGCCCATCACGAGCCACATACGATTGGTATCTGTGATCTCGGGTGACACTTGTCGCCATTTCATTAGAAGAAAAAGAAAAAAAATGTCAAATTACACATGGGTTACTTACGCGATTGGTCAAAACTAAATCACATATAAATACGAGATTCGTTTTAACTTAATTTAGAAGCAACGTTTACGAAATACACCTAAACTAAATTACACATGGTTTAAGTTCACCAGTTTTTTTTGTGATTATTTATATGCAAATAAACCCCAATAAAGTTGAAAACATTGACTACATCCATTGTAGACAAGCTGATATTCAATTGTTTCGATTCATGAATCCTGTAACTTAAATTATAGCACGTCGTTGTATTCGAGCAAAGATGATGATTTGTATGTTTCATGATTAGTCCAAAGTTTTCAACAACCGGTTTTACATTTAAATAACGCTTAAACCTAAAGTTCATGTATATTATTTTTCTAACTATGTAAGCATAATTTGTGAGAAACATTTAATTTTTTAAACATCATTTAGAATATTATTTGAATTTAGCTAACTGGCTTGCTAAAGTAATGAATATAATTGCATCATGGACATTACATCTACTTTGCATAAATAATTTGGTAGTTGTTATAAGTGCTTGGTCAAGATCTTATCATGTGATCCACGAGACACACCGATCCATGTTCCCAACAGAAATATTATTATGTTTAATAAACAAAAATCAATTTAACATTTAAGATTGTTTGTTATAACGACACAATCGAAAAAGACAAAATTAAAGAGAGGAATTCAGCTCCACCGCTACGTTCGGTCATCATGCCCACATCCCTCATTATCATTGTAGTGCTTTTCTGTACGATCTACTATCTCTTTCCCATAATAATCCTATTTGTATTAAAATATTTCTTTCATTATATACTATTACCAATATCTTAGTTTGTTACATTTAATTATAATAGAAAAATACCGTTTAGAAAGAGATTCTCCAAACTCTTTAGGCCGAAAGGAAAATGGTCGATTAGGTAGAAATGTAGTCGGTATCTATTGCCATTATCTAAACAAAATATTTATTAGGGTATGAAAAAGACAAAACAATAGAAGATGTGTGGTATATGATAATAGTTTCTTTCCTTATGAACTTGTTTAAGGGAACGAGCAACGGTGACAACCATATGATACTTATAGCACCGATACACTTCAAGACTCAAGAGGTATGCACGTGCAAAGGATTTGGCTAGTTTTTACCTTTATACTTACGGTTGTGTTTCGAAATTGTGAATTCTTGGGGTGACCTTACAAGTGATTGGTCAAAACTAACAAATTTATTATAAAAAACATTGACTAATTTTTTTGTTTGTGTCCATGTACTGTATGAGATCCGTCTGCATGTCTTATCATTGGCTTATAAGTGCTAATTTACTAGGACTACGTAGATGTTACACTAATGATCAACCCCAAGGGGTGTGAGGAAGAGAATTTGGAGTTTGATGAATATAAAGACCAATTGTAATATGTCCATATTTTATGTTTGAAGTCGGACTACGAAATGAAGAAACATACACGACCATGAAGCCAACATTCAATACTTCTTTCCTTATTTGGTTTCATCGAATCCCCTCGATATTATCTTCTCCGATTCAGTTCATTTTTTTGCTAAAAGTTCTCCGATTCAGTTCTTTTTCTACAAAACTTCATATAATAGAAACTTGTCGTCTCGACTTTCTTTAGCTGAAATTTGGGGCGTCAAACCATGTTAACTCCCACCTCTTTTAACTTGTCTTGCAATGGGTTATGATTAATGTTCTAAAATATGATGTACGCTAGCCGGGCGTCGGCTAACATATAATTCATATACGTATATGCTGATGTTTATGCGGGATATATATGGTGGATACTTTTTAAAATATATATAATATATGAAAATATAATAAATATGTGAGTTATCTTATTATATAAAGTTGGATGTGTCAAAATTGCTAATTAACATAATCACGACATATATCAAGTATTTCGATTCAGATTTTGACATGTGTTAATTTTCATAGAGGTCGTGTTATTATCCGAAGATTGAAAAAATCATCGACCAAGCCAGTATTTTGTCTGATGGTTCGATTAATTGTTACAATAGATTTAACCATTTTGGTTATCCGTTTGGTTCGCTACGGTTCACACTTCGAATTAACCACAAATTATTTATTTAATTTTAAAATGTTTGGTTTCTTTATTCATAGAATAACAGTTATTTGAGACTTAAAACACATTAATAATATAATTTAAACATTAATAAAATAAAATTGTGCTTTTATAAACAAAATGCTATAAAGAAGAATATGTTATTTTTGAAAAAGTATTTACAAATTTTCATTATGAAATAAAAATATATAAATATAATTCAAACCAAAAATTCGTGCAACGCACAGATCCATATCTAGTACTTTTATATAACTGAATACTAATTTACTAAATAAAATTCACATTTATAATTTTATGATTTATAAATTAGAATTATGAAAAATATTAAAATAAGTCATATGAACTGTATATACGGTTGTATAAGCCGCATATACGATCGTATAAGCCGCATATACGACCAATGTATAAGATGTATAGCCTTATTTTTCTACTGTATTAGTCGAAAGCCAAAAAAAAATTATGATTATTTAAAATTTTAATATTTGTAATTCAATTTTTAGCCTAATAATTTAATAAAATTATTGATGGTTCTAAGCCATGGTTAGTCCGTCTGTCCTGGGTGGGACTTGTGTATTAGACAAAAACGGTAGTCATTCAACGTATATGTCATACATACGACCAATGACCGTATTTTAGAACATATATTGCGGGCACAGTTTTTTTTTTTTTTTATGTCTAATTCTATATAAAAAAATAATTTCAAATTTAAATTTTATAAATAATTAAATATATTTGAAGAAATGTTCATATCTTTTAGTAAATTCAATACAAAATTTATTAAAATATAACTTTAAAACTTAAAACTAATATTTTTAGTTAAAATATATTATGTGGACTGGCTTTGTGTCGGATGGGTTAAACTCGCTCATCGAGACTAATCGAGACTCTGTTTTTTCTTTGTTTCGATCCTCTTTTAGATTGATCGAGATTAATCGTTCAGTTAATCCGTCTTAATGGGTCACCCAACCCGATCAGAGTAATTAACAATTTACAATTTAAAAATCTAAATAAAGGTGACCGACCGTTTCACCGCTCCTTTCCATATCCCACACTTAATTTTTTTTTTTCTTTCTGAAAACATAAAGAAAAATACTTTAAACACCGGAAGCTGAAGACGAAACATCACACCAAATCTTCATCTTCTGCAATTGTCTCCATCTATACATACAATCATACACTCTCTTTAAATATATTATTACATATTCCAGCCTTAATATACTTTCCTGATTCAAACCAGGTTCCCATTTTACCTTCTTCTTTTTTTGGATAAATTTTCTTGTGTTAATAATTGGAATTGTGGTGATTTTGAATGTTATTTGAATTTAGCTTCTACGAAGATGATGATGCGTAGTAGCAGTAGCAGCAGCAGCAGCAGTAGTTATACACATACGAAAATTGTGAGTGAGGAATCCTAATCGTTTTGATCAGTTTTTTTCCAAGAATATTCAGAGTTTGATGATTTTTTCTTGTTGGTGTTCTTCAATTTTTAGATTAAAACACGAAAATATGTAAATTGAGGCATTGTGTTTTTGTTGTGATCTAGAAAAAAAAATTCTCTAAAGGCGTTACAATCAGATGCAATCTCCATCGATATATTTATTTATTTATTTTCATTTTAATTATACAATTATTCCGGATTAAATTGAAGAATTAGTTTGGTTCTGAGATTGTTGAATATCTAGAAATCAAGATCCATTAGAATGTTGTGAGATTGATATTTTTCCATGCAGGGGAAGAAATTGAAAGGTGGTGAAAATGGTGCTGTAAACCGAAAAGCTTTAAATCGACAGAAGATCATTGCTCTCCAACAAGATGTAACCTGTTTTTGAGGTTTTTTTTTAGATTCGAGCTATACAATTTATAGAGTTTTGAAGAGTGGTTGTTATTTTTGTTTTAAAGGTTGAAAAGCTTAGGAAGAAGCTTAGACTTGAAGAGAACATTCACCGAGCAATGGAAAGATCATTTAACAGACCTCTTGGAACACTTCCTCGTCTTCCCCCATTTCTCCCTCCACCGGTTAGTAACTAAAAAAAAAAATAGCTCTCTGAATTTCTTAAAATTGTGATATTGATGTTGGTAATTTCTTGTAGATTTTGGAGCTACTTGCGGAAGTGGCTGTTCTTGAAGAGGAAATTGTTCGGTCAGAAGAACATATTGTACATGTTAGGCAGGAATTGTATCAAGAAGCGGCGTTTTCATCTTCAATGTTCGGCTGTTTTGCCTAAGTACAAGCCAGCTTATAGTAATGTTAGAGAATTCGAATCACCTTTTTCGCGGGAACCGCTATCTGTTTCAGGTGAGCTTTTAAGGTTCTAAGTCAGGGGAATTTTTAAATGACTTGGTGTGATTTAGACTGATATATGATGCTAGTGTTTTTTTTGTAGAGAGTCAAAATGGTAAAAAAAAACAAGCTAAGTGCTAATTCTACGATCAAAATGCGGGTGAAGAAAATACCTTTTGTTCATACACAATTGAATAAGAGTTTAGAAGATCAGAAACCACAGGTTCATACCTAATAATAGTTTGCATCTTTTCATTGGTTTTGTTGAAACGTTTACTTACATATTAAATACAGCAGGAAGGTCCAACGCGTCGCAAAACAATCGCAGAGCCGATGTCTTATGGTGGAGCTGATGAGAACTGTGACCCAAATAAAATTTCTGAGGATTTAGTTAAATGTATTTCTAACATTTTCATAAGAATGAGCTCGGCAAAGAGCCGCTGCGCGGTTATAGAATCTCAAGAAAAGGAAAAAGATAATGTATTCAGGGATCCTTATGGAATTTGCTCGAGCTTTAGAAGAAGAGATATTGGTCCATATAAGAGTTTCATTGATGTTGAAGCAGATTCAGTAAACCGAAACAGAACGTCAAGTTCCTCTGTTTTTCTCATTCGCCGACTGAAGTTAGCGTCGTTTTAAAAAATCATACTTCCGAAAATGTAAGTTTCTTGAGTTGATTTGTATTACTCTTTATATTTTCTTTCAGAGCCCTGCTTGGAAGAATTTCTTCAGTCAACTTGCAGAAACTTAATCAGCAAGAGAAGTTAGCTTTCTGGATAAACAATTATAATAGCTGCTTGATGAATGTACGCAATAAGCAATATATATATATGTTCCTGTCCTTACTTCCTTATAACTAGTATTACATTGAATCATTAGGGTTTCCTTGAACATGGAGTACCAGAGAGCCCTGAGATGGTGTTTACACTAATGCGAAAGGTAATTCTAAGATTGATTTTTTCTACATGAAATTGAAAAGATAACCAAAAAGATCCATGTCTTTGTTGTGAAGGCAACTATAAATGTGGGAGGACACTTTCTCAATGCAATTACAATTGAACAATTCATCCTTCGCTTACCGTATCACTCAAAATATGTAACCTCTTCGTTCGCTTGTCCCTTTTCTTTCTATAGAGTTGTCATTATATCATTCATCAATGATCTTTTCATTTTACATTTCTGGCTTTGATTTATCAGATTTCATCGAATGATTCAAAGAAAAATGAGATGGCAGCAAGGAGTAAATTTGGATTGGAATTCTCCGAGCCACTTGTAACATTTGCTCTCTCTTGTGGAAGCTGGTCCTCACCCGCTGTAAGTAGTTGTTTCTATCTCGATTGTTTGTTAATTTGCATTTGCGTTTATGTTTGGTATGTTCTTTTCGTTTCAAATGAACACACAACTTATAGTATCCTAAACAAAATTCATTTGTTATCTTTAAGTATCTTTAAATGTGAATTTTGTTTTCAAGTATTTTTCACATTTAAACAGAAACTTATATGTAGAAAATTCAGGTCTAACTCAATCCTGTGAATAGTTTTTGGTTCCAAAACTTAAATGATGGATTTGTGTTTCTTGAAACGTTATGAAGGTACGGGTGTACACTGCTGGTAAAGTGGAGGAGGAGTTGGAGGCGGCGAAAAGAGAGTACCTAGAAGCATCGGTAGGGATATCGTTGGCGAAAATGAGGATACCGAAGCTAATGGATTGGTACATTCATGACTTTGCAAAGGATATTGAATCATTGCTTGATTGGATTTGCCTTCAGTTGCCTACTGAGTTAGGAAAAGATGCTCTCAACTGTCTTCAACAAGGGATGTCTCAGTCCCCTTCTTCTACTCTTCTCCATATTATCCCTTATGACCTTAGTTTTAGATACCTTTTTTTCATCTGAAAATGTTATTACTCCTAAAAAAAAGTTGAAAATTAGTAGTTTTCTCTCTAATATTCAAATAATAGTTTTTTATTGGAACATTAGGTAGTAATCCGCGCAAGATGAGAGATTTGTTTAATTATTTTATTAAACCTAATTTTAAAATCATATGAAAATAATATAATTAGTTTTATGTGTATTTTATATAATATTATGTTGTAACGTTAGGAAAAGTAAGCAATTTATTTATAGATTTTATAAAACAAATATAATTTGTTTGTGATTAAAACAATAAAAAATCAAATTTTCATAGAGTAAACAGTATAGGGTTAGATGAAAACAGTTTATAATTATATGGTTTTATTATATTCTAAAACAATTTGAAGTTTTTTTAAATATAAAGATTGATATAAAACAGTTGGGCTATGATTATATAATAGGGCTTGTGTAATTATGATGAGCCCATTAATGTGTGTTGAGAACTACTAAATATTAAAAACAAAGAATGGAAAAACGAAAAACTGGTTAAATAATGGATGATTATCTATTGTAATAGTTTAATATATTTGCTCTTCCACCAACATAAAGCAACCGATTTTGGTTTTGTATAAATATGTGAATTTGGCAATTGTAATAGGGAGAGTTTAGTAGATACCTAGTTAGTTGATTATTTATTTAGGTAAATGATATTGACAATGAATAATTTAAAATTAAGTAAATAGAAGTGAGAAAATAATTTTAATGACAAAAAATTATTTTTATTTTTCTTAATTAGATAACATGTTATTGGTCTGAAAACTCGGTTATCGACGAAAAAATCCGGCAACATTTCACCATATGTCCATAAATACTGTTTACCAGCTGTTTGGAAACATTGTTCACGCAACCCACCACTATTATTTTACAATTAACGAATTAAAGCAGTTAGCATATCGCATACATAACATGGTAAACTAGTTATTATATCATTAAAATATAAAATTTTCATGTTAACCCAGTTACCATTTCGTAAATTATCGTGTTAATCGAGTTATGTTCATATGAAACATGAAAATTATTGTGTTAATAAGTTACCATATCATAGAAAATATGTGTTATTTATTAAGTAATTTGTTAACTTTACTAACTTTGTTATTGCTTAACTTTCATCATTGCCACCATCATTTTCGCCACTAACGTTATCGTCGTGTTACCATCACCACTGGTGGACGGTATTACCATTACCGTTAGGACCGCTGTTACCATCGTCCGTCGCCACCATCGCCACCATCACCATCATCATCACCATTAGCACCGTTCTTCTTCTTTTCATTCCTTCTTTTTCTTTTTCTTCTTGTTCTTTCTTCTTCTGCTTTCATCGACAATTTGAAAAGAGAAAAAGAAAAAGACTTGTAATTAGTTAACAAATATAATGACAAAAAGACTTTACTATATATAAAGTATGAAAGAGAAATTGACGGCTGATGAAACTTAAATAGCATGTTATAAAATGGTAGTCATGATATTTTACTTTGTAATAATAGATGAGCAAGTAAGTTAGCATGTTATAAAATGATAGTCACTGATATTTTCCTTTGTAATAATAGATGAGCAAGTAAGTTAATAAGAGAGCACATATCTTCTCTCTTACTCACTTCCTCTCGTGTCTCTCTATATAAAAAAATAAACAATAATATAATATATACACACATATCTCACCTATATAATAATTAATTTATAACACGTTATCAGAACGATCGTCTCTCGATCTGTTTCTATACCATGAATGTGAGATTTATTTGTGTTTAATTTATTTTAAAGTTTATTATATACGGAAAGATAAGCTCTGCTTTCGCCGTCTATGTATTGTTCCAGTGTGAGAAGAGTTGCCTGCTCTGATGGATCGTTATGGTACGCTATGGCTTTACGATCATATGATTATATGGTAGACTATATTTTCTTATATCATCCTATTTATGAAGTGGGATGTTAAAACTTACATCCTTGTTTATTTATTTAAGGAGTGGGAGGTTAAAACCATCGTCCTTGTTTATTTATTTATAGAGTGGAAGTGTTAAAACTCCTCCTATACTATAAGCTATGCCTTCTCATACTGCTTTATCAGAGTGAATTTGGTGGATGACAATGTCGGGAAAAATATTTAAGATATAGACAATGACAAGATATGTTAGATAGAACTAACAAAAGGGTACCGATCAAAGTTAATTTCAAGATGGATATTACAGGTTTTACCATCTACCTGCGCGTGAGGGAGAAGATGAGTGTTATTAATGCGGGGTCTATTATTTGATAATCTGTTGTGACGTAAGCGTGAGGAAGAGAGATTGGTTGTTATTAAACAATGTCAATATGTGAGAGGAAGTAGATGACATTTAATAGGATATTTTCGTGAACATATATGGGAAACTGAACAAAATCCTATGTCCATCCCATGTCCTCAGTGACAATCTTATTTTTCTTGCCTAAATCGAAAAATCGTGGACCAGCTCTTTAATTCGTCTTTGTTTTGGTCTTTCCTCCGTTCCCCTTCTCTGATTTAGCGTGTCTTTTTACTTTTTTTCCCTCAACAGATAATAAGTAAGAAGCTGAAGAAGCTGAAGGAAGCTCAGATCAGCGAAAAGGTCTCTTCCCGCCTGGTAAGCTTTTCGTTTATCACCGAGCTTTTGTTTCGGTTTCACATGCAGCTTCACTCTCCACCACATACCAGATTCTCCCTTCCATCGAGCTTATTATTACGAACCTCATTTCTACGGTCATAAACACAGCCAAGTACTGAAAAATTATCGATTAGCAAAATAATATTGCGTTTCTATTTGACAATGATGTCTTTGTTTTTAGTCTTCTCCTCCTGAGTGACACACTATTATTTCTCTTGCCTAAATCGAGAAATCGTGGACTCAGCTCTTTAATTCGTCTTCGTTTTGGTTCTTCGCTCCGTTCCACTTCTCTGATTTAGCATGTCTTTTTCCTTTTTTTTCCCCTCCTCAACAGATAATAGTTCAGAAGCTGAAGAAGCTGAAGGAAGCTCAGATCAGTGAAAATGTGTCTTCCCGCCTGGTAAGCTTTTCGTTAATCATCGAGCTTTCGTTTCGGTTTCTTATGGATGGGTGAAATTTCTCTTTGTTGAAATAGGCTTCAAATGGTAATGATGAGGACGATGGGTTCATAGTGGGTGATGAAGAAGAAGAGGAGGAGGAAGAAGAAGAAGCAGAGAGCAATACAAAGAAAAAGAAACGAAGAAGGGACAAATATCATCTTGATGAAGATGACTATCTTCTTCTCCGAGACAACAAATGAAAATTCCAGCAGCGCAAGAGGTTGAAGAAAGCAGGTGATAAAATGATTTTTGCTATCAATTACTCAATCTGATATAAGATTGGAATCACTCCAACTTAAGATCACTCAATGATCAAGAGATTCCAAGCTTAAGGCTTGCAGAAGAGGAATGAAGGTAGAAATGGAGGTGGAACTGATCGACTCACTCAATCAAATGAACAAACAAGATTGTTGAATCACTCAAAACAATCTTAATCTGCAGATCAATAGAACAAAAGTATCTCACACACTTAGGATCTAAAGATAAGAATAAAAGAGCAAAGGAATCCACCTAAGACTCTAATGAACAACACAAAAGAAAAGACTTTTGTAAACTGAATAATACTTTAATGATTTCTAAAAATGATTGGTGATTTACAATGAAATAATACACGCTTATATAGAGATCAGCACATAAAGAAAGCTAACGGTCTAAAAACTAAAACAAGATAAGAATGTGTAAAATTGAGAAACTAGCCGTTAGGCTATGAATGCTTTGGTCAAAAGGGGAAACTCGTGGACTATTGTATCTTGACAGCTTCTGAATGATTCCATGGCTTGTTAATCTTCCAATCACTCTCCTGATATGCACAAAATCACAATAGATTCGTTGGTTCTTGTCCTTTAATGCTTTCAGCGCCAAGTATGGAAAGTCTTGGTGTATAGGTGAGCAAGATTGAATCCACCTGATCCAATGGCTGGGAATGAAGCATGAGGTGCTACTAAAAGACTCTAGTTGTAATAGATACCCTCCTGGACGCCAAACATATGTTTGAAGCCTACAAAACCCGGAAGGTTCCATATAAGGCAAGCCGAGGATCCTCTGTCTTGCAACTTGAATAACTTTCACGTCAGAACCGGGTTTGGTATGAATCTAATTCGACGAGCTCCCCGGTTGAGTCAAGATTCCAAGAAAAGTTGGTTTGTAGCTTAATTCCTTTTGGTTCGGTCGGAATCCTCCAATTAGCGTTTCTATGTCCATATCGGGAAAGCTCTGATTCACCCAACTTGTAAAATTAATAAATCCTAAACCAAAACGAATTTGGTCTTGTTTCCAATTCTCCGTGGCCTCTGATGAGTTGAAAATCCAAAACAATTGGATTTGTTGCTTGGTTCATCTTGGTTTGGCCGGAATGACTCGATGAGTGATTGAAGGTCTCCATCGGGTTCATTGTAGATCTGGATGGGTTTAAAACATGTGAACCAATTCGCCTCATCAAAACCTTTCCTGGAAAATCCATTGGGATAAAACCAAAGATAAGGAAAAAGAGTACAAATGGTTACAACCCATTTGTAAACATTGACTTCCATTTGAGCTAAACTTAGCTCGCATGTCTCCTTTGCCCTCCTCAGCTTCGTGCTCTCCTCCTTATGACTCCTGGTTCCGTGCTCCTTGGCTGATGATGACTTGATGTCCTCATCACAATCTCACTCTTGTCATTGTAGGTATTTGAGGATCAATCCAATTGGGGAAGATTGTGACAATAAGAATGCATAATACTTCTCAATCTAAGCAAGTCTATATGGTTTTGATGTTTAACTATCAACCTAAATGATCAAACCAAGCAAACAAACCAACCAAAATGAACTAGAACCTTAATTAATCAAATAACAAGCTAATCAAGCAAATCAAAGACTAATTAGCTACTAAACGAGATTAACAATTGACTAAAACGAATCCAAGGATGGGGTTATTGATCTAAGGTGTTCCAAGAACCAATCTATGATGTCAATCAATCACAATAAATGCTAATACCTAAGCTTAGAACTCAAAAACAAGAGTAATCCACTCTCATGGCAATAATCACATCATTAATCATCCTAATCAAGATCAAACTTTCATTTGTGAAAAGAAAGCTAACAAGCATTATGAAACTGTTCTAAATTGCTAATAAACACCCTAGACAATCACTATCATGAGTTACGAATGTAAATCTCTTGTTTAGTTGATTGGAGAATTTCATCAAACACCTTGTGGGTGGGAAATTCCTTAAGGTCTAGTTTTACCTTGATCATGGCTAAACTAGCATTAGAATCATTAAACAAGGAGGAAAATGAGAAGATCAAAGCATAGACATCAAGATTAATTCCTAAAACACCCTAAATCTAACTCATCCTTAGATTCTAAAGGAACGACTCACTAATCATGGTTAAATCCCCTAATTCCATGAAGGAAAAGTTGATAAACATGATTAGAGAATAGAAAGATGGAAGATTAACAAAGTGATAACACCCATATTTTACTCCTAAAACCTATCATTTCAAGATCCCTTACAAGTGTTTTAACCCGGTTTTCAACGATTTTAAAGTGATTTACACGTTTCATAGTCTTAAGAGTCATTTCAGGGAAATTGGACAAAAAGGACACATTTTGGAGCAAAACAGGAGCTTCAAGGACAAGTGCTTGGAGCCATAAGTTCAACATCAGATGATGACCTTCCCACCACAAGATCAAGCTCATATTTGGAGACAAGATAGCCCTTTCAGCTGTCTTTCATGCCAAGGTGGTTCGAGTCCAATCCCACGGTTGGATCTCAAGTTACGAAGGAAGCAAGAAGGTCCATCAAGCACATCCTCAGAAGAGGGACGGCCACGCCACAGATCTTCAGAAGACCAGTGGCAGCGCCACGCCTGGTTGCTGGCGCGGCCAGACCATTCTGGCCTGTCCCGAGCCCGTTTGCACTTCTTCGATATTTTCCGAGGTTAAATCACAAAGCCCACTTTCTGAAGACAGAAGAGCCTATATAAGGAGGGTTTCACAAAGGGCGTGACTTCACACATAACTTTTCCAGAAACACTTTTCACGCCGCCAGAGAGAGAGAGAGAGAGAGAGAGAGAGAGAGAGAGAGAGAGAGAGAGAGAGAGAGATCGACGGGTCCGGAGTTGAAGACCTCGAGAGAGACTTCTTCTGCAGCCGCCACCTTTCCTTCCTTCTCTTTTCATCTTTTGTTCTTAGTTCTTTGCTTTTCAATACTTTAAGAAGCTCTTTTCACAGGGATTTCCTTGGAAGAAGTTTTCTAACTCTGTTTCTTATTCAATACAATTCGCACCTTTCTTATCTCAAAGATGTCTCTCGTTCCCATGAACGAGTAGTCATCTAGTTGGGTTTTTAAGGGGGTTTTCAAAGGGGTTTAATCATGGATCGATTTCGCTAGGTTGATAGAGATAGAGTTTCTTTTAGGTATCTTCGTTTATGTCTTGCTCTTATTGCATGTTTGCTTCTCTGATTAATTAGCAACTGATTCCAGGATGACTAGATACACGAACGTGTGGTCTATCGTCTGGATCTAAAAGTTAACGAGCAGATCACACCGTAGGATGCTTAGGCATATCGACGGACCGCACCGCGAGTGTTTACAAATAGGTGAATGATATGTATGCACGGTTGTCTTGCATCGTGGGATGAGAAGTCATATCCACGGGGCAAGACAAACGTAGGTGGCTAGATCCGCGAAGGCAGGGTAGTCATAGTCGACCGTTTCAGCTTAAGAACCTAACCCTTTAAATCATTTAGAACCTAATCTATCGCTTGTTAGATCTGATCCATGAACCCCGGAGAATACCCCCGAACCCAACGCCTTTTATCTATTGATTTACAACCGCTTAATTCTATTATACTGCTTGATATTACCACTGCAAACCGTGACACACCAAACCCCCAACTTCCCTTTTGGTTTAAAGAAGTTAGAAATTCTAGGACTTCCGCAAAACAGCAATCTCTGTGGATTCGATCCCTTAATATACTACTGTGATTGCTGTGCACTTGCAGCTATCTTAGGGGTAAAACTTGAAGTAACAACCCCACTGCATCACAAAGATAAGTTCCAAATTACATAAACTCTTGAAAAGATCTTACAAAATCACTTAGAAACCAAAAGGGGAAGGTTTTTTAAGCAAGAACAAAAGATGCTTAAGAAAAATTATGTTTTTGATATTTATAGTGAACAGTGCGAAACCGGGTCAACTCGGAACAAACCGGGTGTTGACCCGGTTTTAAGTCTTGGATTCGGGCGTCATATCGGGCAGCATAGGCCGATGCTAGCCCGATATGGTTTTAAAACTTCTTTCTCTTCTCTGCATCGGGCTACACTGGCCGATACGTTTGCCGGATGTGGATTCTTCTCTCGTCCCTGCTGATCTGCATCGGGCTTCTCTGACCGATGCCAATGACCGATGCGCTTGCTCCATTTTCCCTGGTTGATCTGCATCGGGCTACAAAGCCCGATGCAATTGCCCGATGTGGCTTGTAAAAACCGGCTCTTCCTCCTGTCTACTCCATATCGGGCAACCATGACCGATGTGGAGCCCGATATGGAAGCAGACGACTTCTACTGTCCATCTTTCAGCTCTTCTTTCTCCCTTGGTCATCCAAAATCCTCCATATGACCCTCCTAGCCTCAAAAGCACCTGATAGACATTCTAATTGCACAAATATACAACAACCTAGGCTAAGGCTCACTAAACTCTAATATGAATGCAAATGAGAGCAAAAGTGACTAAATGAATGCGTAAGTGAATGCAAAACTATCCTAAATGAGTGCTAAAACATGCTAAATTATGAGTCTATCAGCAGGTGGGAGCGAGGATAACATGGCAGATTTCATAGTAGATGAAGATGAGAGGTGAAGATTTTTCTGTTCCTTTATAAGCGTCACCATAGTAGTTTTTCATGATCCTTAATCAACTAACTTGTTTTCAATCCTGCCAAATTAAGGAATTATTTGGCAATCCTGCCAAATTAATTTCAATTCACAAAAAGAACTTGGTGGAAAGAAGCGAGTATGTTCGAACTGTTCCTCAGAAGTACAAGGCGAAAGAGGATGAAATATGCCAACTTGATATTCCTGAGAGAATGCAGGAGCACTCTCTACTAGATTACATGAGAGAATGCATTGAGGAAGAGAGCAATTGGATATATGCTTCTCTAAAAAAAGATTTCGATGGAAAAGGAGTTCACACTTTTGAAGGGCAAGGTTTCTTGGTTAAGAAGGATGACATTGCAAAATTTTTTTAGGCTACATCATGTGCAAAAATTAGAAGTTTTTGGATACATTCTCTAGTTAGATTTTTCCTTGAACCGCTTGTTGATTATTATGCTAATTTTGTTCATGTCTTCTCTAGATACCATTTATACCTATGTACCGAAATGAGCAATGCCAGAGCTTGTTAGACTTTGCTGATCTTGATGATGTCACTATAGAGAAGAAACATCATAAGGTAAACAATTTTCTTGGAGAAACAAGTACTCAGGTTAAATTTTGTTTTTTGTGTATGTGCAAATTTGGTGGATTAATTAAGTATTTGTCGATGTGATGTAGGACTCTGGATGATTTTGGATTTGGATAGGAAATGGCTCCTTCTTCAAAAAAGGAAAAAGGCGTTCTATGGTTTCTATAATAAAATTGTCAAAAAGAGGGCACTAGTGAAATTAGGTTCAACTTCAATTAATGTCTTCTATCAGTTCAAGCGGCATAAAGAGAAAGAGAGGTTGGTACTAAAAAGAAAACACGTGATTTGCGATAGAAATTTGTGACGGAAAGAGTATGTCGCAAAATTGCGACAGAATTGCGATGATTTTGCTGCGGAAATAGGTGTTATCGCAATTCCCACGCAAAATGGCGAGGACAAGGGTCGTCGCAAAATCGTCATAAAATTGCGAGAGACTTGCGAGGGAATTATAGCGGAGAACATGTCGGTCGCAATTCCTTCGCAATTTTGCGACGACTTTGCGACGATTACAGTCCTTTCGCCATTTGCGAGGGATTTGCGACGGAGTCCTCGCAAATCCCTTGCAAATTTTGAATTTGTGCAAAACATCGAAATTACTTTTAAAAACAAATTTAAATTCATTTTATGACGGTTAGAACTGTGTATAATCAAAATAGATGATGTTTTAGTGATAATATGTCTAAAACCTGAAATAATATACATTATAATGAAATTAACATAAACTAGAGTTAATGTTAATAGAAAAGTACAGAGTTATAAGATAAACGCTTGGAACTTGTATTAATATACATTTTCTCGAAAACTGATTATAAGTAAATATTTGATAGGACGAATACACATTTCTAATCACCTGATTATAAATATATATTTGATAGGATGATTAAAAATTGAATACGATTTTAAAAGTGTTTTTGATGTTTTTGGATAAAATAACATTTGCGAGAGCTTTGCGACGAAGACTTCACAAATTTTAAATTTGTCCACAACATCAAAATACTTTTAAAAATGAATTGAAATTCATTTGATGATGATTAGAAGTGTGTATAATCAAAATAGATGAAATTTTAGTGATACCATATCTAAAACTTGAAAAATGTATATCATAACGAAATCAACATAAGATATAGTTAATGTTAATAGAGAAGTACAAGAGTTACAAGAAAAATGTTTGAGTACTTGTAAAAATGTATAATTTCTTGAATATTTATGATAAGTATAATTTTTATAGGATAAATAAACACTTATAACCATATTAAAATAAATTTGAATACAAATAAAAACGTATTTTTGATGTTTTTCTATAGAAACTTATGTGCGACGGATTTGCGACGGATTTACGCGGGAGTGTTACTTGTAACGATACCCTATACCTTAAACTGAAAAATGTTTTAAAATCTTGGGAGGGCATTGGGATGGATCCGTCGCAAATCTCTCGCAAACTGATTTTTTTTGAAATTTTTGTCGAAATATTTTGAATTTAAAAATTCGATGAGTAAGTTAGACCGCCGGTGTTGCGACGGATACGTCCCAAATCCATCGCAACATATGTTATTAAATTGATTCTCCTTCTTTTCTTCTGTTCCTCTCGATTTCTATCTCTCTTTTTCTTCTCTTAGCCACTTTATCTCCCACTCTTCTACTTTTCTTCAGCACTAGATCTTCCTCTCTTCTCTCTCTCTCTCTCCAAAATCTTCTATTGTTAGCCGTTCCTCCACCGCCGTGTGTTGGAGCCGCCGTTTGCCACCACCGCCGGTCCCTATCTCACTAACATGGGTGGTTAGCTTCCTCTCTCTTTTTTATAAGTAGATTTGTTAGATTAATTAGTTAGATTTGTTTTATTTTAGGATTTGTAAAGTGTTAGATTTAGGAGTTATATTTTGTTAGATTTATGATTTGTTGAATTTATCTTTTAAATTTTGTTAGATTTAAGAATTATTAGTATTTGTATTTTGTAAGATTTAGGATTTGAATTGTTTTAGATTTATCAATTGTTAGATTTAGGTTTGGAATTTTGTTAGATTAAGGAATTGTTAGATTTAGGTTTGGAATTTCTTAGATTTAGTGTTGGAATTTGTTATATTTAGAAATTACTAGATTTATAATTGAAGTTTTGTTAGATTTTTCAAATTATTAAATTTAAAAAATGTACTTAGATTTATGTGTGTTTGTTAGATTTAGAAATATTTTTATTAATATTATTTATGTTTTTTTTTGTTAAATTTGATTTTCTGGATTTTGTTTAATAAAATATTTAATAATTTGTGACAACCGTTATAAGGTCCGTCGCAAATCCGTCGCAACATTTGCGACGTAACCTACACTTGCGACGTATTTACCACACTTTCTTTCCCTCACAAATTTGCAACGACATAAGGTAAACAGTTTTTTTGAAGAAACAAGTACTGAGGTTAAATTTTGTTTTTTTTTCTGTATGTGCTGGTGGATTAACTAAGTCTTTGCCGATGTGATGTAGGTCTTCTGGATGATTATAGACTTGGATAGGAAATGGCTCATTCTGCAAAAAAGGAAAAAGGCGCTCTATGGTTTCTATAATAATTATTTTTAAAAGCGCACTAGTGAAACTAGGTTCAACTTCAATCAATTTATTTTATCAGTTCATGCGGCAGAAACAGAAAGAGAGGTTGATCAGTATTCATATTGAAAATTGAAGTTGCATTTTCCTGGCAGTAGGAAGCCAACGCAGAGCTCATATTATAGCATCTGCCGCAAAGCGAGGCTTCGAGAGATTGCAGACAAGTTTGGGTCTATTGCTGAGCAACTGAGATTTGCATTGTCCCAAGAAATACCAGCCATTGTGCTTTCATATTGTTTTTTGTCCGCATGTTGTTCTGATATGACAATTCTGATGCTAATTGAGTTGTAGGTGCGCAACTCTGATGGAAAAGCAAAGGAAACACCATCGGAGATGACATCTAAATTTATGTGCCCACAATTAAAAGTTCCTCAAGCTGTTTTTAAGGGTGCAAGGCATATGGTACATTCTGCATCAAAATTTACTATGAACTCTTTTGCTGGATTTAATACGAAAATAAGTTCTTATTATTCCTTCTAATTTTTCTCTGTCCGGCTGCAGTTGAGGTAAGTATCGATCCATCTGTCAAAAACATTGTCCATGTCTTTTACATAGACAATGAAGTAGTGTCAACTACTCCTACAACATTTGGCAATAGAGTAATAAATGATTTACACCATTTTTATGGGGTTAAGTGGTTACGTGAAAAGCCATTGATCAAATTTGAGGGTGCGCAGTGGCTTCTCATTCAGAAGGCAGAAGAGGCAAAACTTCTCGAAGTGACCTTCAAGCTGCCTCCGATTTCGCAATGTATGGACTCATGAGTAAGCATCAATGGAAATACTGAAAGAAGCACTTCATGATTTTATTTTGCCATCAATGGAAAAAGATGCAAGATGCTTGCTAACTAGCAAAGTGAAGACTGAAACAAGAGTTTTTATTCTTGCAAGCAATTCCTCAATTGCTCATATCATTACAATATATTGAGGTATCAATCCATCTTGGGAGATGATGCAATAAGAATACAAAGTTAAGTCTAAGCTAAGCTAGAATGATAAAAGCAAGTCACAACAAGTATTGAAAGCTAAACACAAACTAAAAGAGATACTACTAGAGCAATATTATGAAACTAAGTCTTAATCACTACTAATCAAGATACTAAGCAAGGATTACTACTAAGCAAGATTATCAATTGACTAAATCGAAACCTAGGGATGGAATCATTGATTTGGGAAACCAAATGGACAACCTTGCAATCATTTAAGCAACTAATCAAGCTAACTCTATACCTAGAACACTTAATTTAGATTAGACCATGATGTGTGGCTCAAATCC
>JAHZTW010000001.1:93178349-93194407 GCA_020283515.1 Alliaria petiolata
TGATCAATATGCAATACAATGATGCTTAAATATACTCCTAGATGATGATAAACTTACACTAAATGGGTGAAAATATGATGCAAAATATAGACATATCAACTCCCCCAAACTTGCCTTTTGCTTGTCCACAAGCAAATAAAACACAAGCCAAGGAGAGAGGTTTGAAAGTGGGGACTCAAATCTAAAGGTGTCAAGCAAATAAATCAATTCAATGGTCCTAGTTAGTAGTTCTAGGATGCTCTTTATGCACATTTCTACTCCAAAAGGTCTAGCCATACCCATACTCATTCAAGTGAACCCAAGCCTTAACCTACACAAGCATTCATTTTCACCAACTCTTTAACATTCATTAATGGTAACCATGGATCATGAATCATGCAATGCTAGCGAACTTGTTTGGTTTTTGGGTAAGGTTTTGAGATAAAGATGATCTCAACTCCATGGGGTTCCAATGCAAGGGATTTCTCAATGAACAAGTGAACTTTGGCAAAATGCTAAGAGTAAAAAGCAACCTATGCATACAAGGACAAACTTCCATCTACCCTTTGTAACACAACTGTCTTCACTCTCATTTTCTTTTAAGCTCACTCACCAAGTCCAACCTAAGCTACCCATTACAAGGCAATTCGCCAATCCCATAAGCTCAAACCACATTCTCCTTTTCTCTTTTAAGCACTTGGGGAAAACTTCTTCTTCAACCTCAAGTGTTGGCACACTTTTACTTCAAGCTCTTTCTCTTTTCATTCACAATTTGCCATCCTCTTTCCTATAACAACTTAGCCATATTTTTTCTTTTTCTTGGCTCTCTTACTTTTCTTTTCTAGAGGACTTCTTTTCTTTTCTTAACTCTTAGAGCACAATATCCAATGCCAACACTTGTTCCAAATATTTTCGTTTTCCCACTTTCACCATCTCAACTTCGCCCACTTACTTGTTCCACAACAAATATCAAGCCAAAATTCCCACCCAAGAATCCTATCCTATCATCTAGCTCATTGTTCTCGAGCTAGCTACATGGAAGCCTATCCTTGTCGCTCTAAACTCAACACTTTTTGCTAAGTTCACAAGATGAAAAAGGCCTAATGCACTCAATAAAGAAGAGGTTTCAAAGGAAGCTTAGTTTGGGAATTCGTTTTCAACCGCTCTAAAGATGAGAGTCGGCTATTTGGGTTAACAAGAGTGGTAAAAGGAAAGAAGATAACCCAAATATGTGTGTGGTATCCACAAGTTCCCTAGCAATTCATAACCATGATAATTACTTGTTCAAATTAGGTTCAAGTTCAAGAGAGTTGGTTTCTATTCAAAGCTTGCTTCAATTAAAACTTGAATATCAAATGGTGAGGTCCAAGTAGGGTTCAACTTTAACTTTCAAAATTTGCACACAAAGCATCAAACAACTATTAACTAGGGCATTGAACTAATTCATGAGTTTAACACCTTACAAGGAAAAATCATCATTGTCCCCTATGCATGAATGCAATCCTATATGAAAGTTAGACTCAATCCTACTTATATAACAAATGCAAATGCAACTACATGCTATTTTTTTTTTTTTGAAATTTTCGAAATTTTTCCAATTTTTTTGGTTTTTTCTATGCCATAGATGTGTGCATGAGACTCAAGAATGCATGAGAAAGAAAAAATAAGATCACAAAACACAAGATCAAATACACCATACTCCCCCAAACTTAAATTACACAGTCTCTTGTGTAATCCAAGCTTGGAGAAGATTTCAATATGCAAAAATAAAAGACTAGATGGTATTTACAATGGAGTTTGGAGTGTTACCTCTAGAATTGGATTGAGGAGGAGGATGATTCCCCCATCGAGTATGATTGATTGCTTGACTCCGGTGTTGGGGAACGCATTGGTTTCCTCTTCCTTTGGCGAGTCTCATAGGAGGAGGATCGTGGCGGTTCCTCATGGGAAGTGTTCCTCCCTTGCCCGTGGAAGGAGTGTCTCCTATCAAGCTCCATGGCACTCTCTCCTATGTCTTCTTTTCATGCTTTCCATCAAAGTTCACTTCATATGGCTCAAACCTAACAATCACCAACACTCAAAAACATAATATTAGAAATGGAAAACAAGAATATATACAAGGATACCATGGGAATGCCTCCCAAGTGCGCTTGTTTAAAGTCACTAAGCTTGACTTCTCAAACCCTTAGGCGTGTGGAGGATCTTGAAGAGGGCATGAGTTTGCCTCTTCCTTAGACTCATTTACCAAGAATGGCTTGACCCTATGACCATTGACTGTGAAATCTTCACCATTCTTTCCAATCAAGGTGATGGCTCCATATGGCAACACTTCTTTAATCTCAAAAGGGCCTCCCCACCTTGACTTGAGCTTACCCGGGAAAAACTTCAATATTGAATTGTAAAGAAGAACCTTGTCACCAACACTTAGCTCCTTCTTCACAATCCTCTTGTCATGAAAAGCCTTGGTCCTCTCCTTGTAGATCCTTGAGCTTTCATAAGACTCAAGCCTAATCTCCTCAAGCTCTTGGAGTTGAACCAATCTCTTTTCTTCGGCAGTTTTTATGTTGTAGTTGAGAAGCTTCACAGCCCATAAAGCCTTGTGCTCAATCTCCACAGGTAGATGACAAGCTTTTCCATACACAAGGTTGAAAGGAGACCTTCCAATTGGTGTCTTGAAAGCTGTCCTATAGGCACACAAAGCATCATCAAGCTTGATTGACCAATCTTTTCTTGTTAGACCCACAGTTTTCTCCAAAATAGCTTTAATCTCACGGTTTGAGACTTCCACTTGACCACTAGTTTGAGGGTGGTAAGGAGTGGCTACCTTATGCTTTACACCATGCTTGTTCAATAACCCTTCAAAGACCTTGTTGATGAAGTGGCTTCCCCCATCACTAATCACAACCTTTGGAACACCAAACCTTGGGAAGATTATGCTCTTGAACATCTTAAGCACGACCTTGGAGTCATTAGTAGGACTTGCTATGGCTTCAACCCACTTTGACACATAATCAACAGCCACTAGGATGTATTGGTTACCAAAAGAAGAGGGGAAAGGTCCCATGAAGTCTATGCCCCAAACATCAAATAATTCTACTTCCAAGATAGGGTTTTGGGGCATCTCATCTCTCTTACTTATGTTCCCCTTCCTTTGACAAGGCTCACATCTCTTGATGTACTCATGAGTGTCCTTGAACAATGTAGGCCACCAAAACCCACTTTGAAGCACCTTTGTAGCTGTCTTGAATGTGGCGAAATGCCCTCCATATTTAGACCCATGGCAATGAAAGATCACACTCTCTACCTCTTCTTGTGCCAAGCATCTCCTATATATCCCATCAGCACATCTCTTGTAGAGGTAAGGCTCATCCCAATAGAAGTGTGACACATCTCTCAAAAACTTCTTTTTGTGATAGGTATTGAGATGAGTGGGCTCTTCATTGCATACCAAGTAGTTAACAAAATCAGCATACCAAGGCTCACTCTTTGCTTCCATGCCTTGAATCTCATGAAGCATCTTGCCAATTCCATGTACACTAGCAACACTCTTGATCATCATCAATTGCTCTTCCGGGAGTGAATCATTTAGTGGCAAGGCATCCTCAATCCTCAACCTTGACAAATTATCAGCTACACCATTTTCCACCCCCTTCTTGTCAACTATCTCCATGTCAAACTCTTGGAGAAGCAAAATCCATCTAAGGAGCCTTGGCTTGGTCTCCTTCTTGGCATAGATGTGGCGCAATGCAGCATGATCGGTGTACACTATCACCTTTGATCCCACCAAGTAAGATCTAAACTTCTCAAAAGCAAATACCACAGCCAAGAGTTCCTTTTCAGTTGTAGCATACTTGGTTTGAGCTTCATCAAGTGTCCTACTTGCATAATAGATCACATGAAGCTTCTTGTCCTTCCTTTGCCCAAGCACAGCTCCCACAGCATAATCACTAGCATCAGCCATGATCTCAAATGGTAGACTCCAATCCGGTGCTTGCACAATAGGGGCACTCACAAGTGCTTTCTTGATGGTCTCAAAGGCTTGCAAGCACTCTTCATCAAACTGAAAATCCACCTCCTTGCAAAGGAGTCTTGTCAAAGGCCTAGCAATCTTTGAGAAGTCCTTGATGAACCTCCTATAAAACCCAGCATGCCCAAGGAAACTCCTTATGCCTTTCACATTTGATGGTGGCGCCAAGTTGATCATGACATCTATCTTGGCCTTGTCCACTTCTATACCATCTTCAGAAATCTTATGACCCAACACAATGCCTTGGTTGACCATGAAGTGACACTTTTCCCAATTGAGCACCAAGTGAGACTCTTCACATCTTTGTAGAACCCTGCAAAGATTAGAAAGACAAGCAGAAAAAGAGGCACCATACACAGAAAAGTCATCCATAAACACCTCTACCATTTCCTCAATAAGATCGGAGAAGATACTCATCATGCACCTTTGAAAGGTGGCTGGAGCATTACATAACCCAAATGGCATCCTTCGATATGCAAAGGTACCATAAGGGCATGTGAAAGTAGTCTTCTCTTGATCATTAGGATGAATGGGTATTTGGAAGAACCCACTATATCCATCAAGGAAACAATAGAAGGGATGGTTAGCCAATCTCTCAAGCATTTGATCAATAAAAGGAAGAGGGAAATGATCTTTCCTAGTAGAAGCATTGAGTTTTCGATAATCAATACACATCCTATGGCCGGTGATGGTTCTAGTTGGTATTAATTCATCCTTATCATTCTTAATCACAGTGATTCCACCCTTCTTAGGGACAACATGCACGGGAGACACCCAAGTGCTATCACTAATAGGGTAAATCACATTAGCTTCCAAAAGTTTTAAAATTTCCTTCTTCACCACCTCCTTAAGGTTTGGGTTTAATCTTCTTTGGTGTTCAATTGAGGAAGTGTTTTCATTTTCAAGGTGAATCCTATGAGTACAAAGCATAGGAGATATGCCTTTGATATCACTCAAAGAGTAACCAATAGCTCTCCTATACTTTCTCAACTCATTAAGGAGAGAGTTGAGCTCATCATCACTCAAGCAATCATTCACAATTACGGGGTAAGTAGAGTTAGGGCCTAAGAAAGCATACCTTAGTCCAATGGGAAGTGGTTTGAGGTCCACCTTTGGGGCCTTAAGTTCGCTCCAATCCTCATCAAGGTCCTTAGCCCATTCGCTATCCTCAAGCTCCTCTAGCTTTTCCTCTTGCCCTTGACTTGAAACCTCAACTTCCATGGACCTCTTGTCTTGGTCACATTCCACTTCACCCTCACATGAAGCTACCAATCGTGTAAAAACTTCCTCCCCATCTAGAGCCTTGCGCGAATCAAGCATTTGCATGTATGCTTGTGTTTCCTCATCCAAGTACCCATTCTCTCCATGTGGTTTGGTGAGAGCAACACCAAGATGGTCCTCTTGAGCTAGTTCCTCTAGCAACTCATCGGCTAGCTCATCCATAGTCTCAATGTAGAATACTTGACCATCAATGGTGGGCTTCCTCAAAGTCTTCTTTATGTCAAACTTCAACTCAATCCCTTTTCCAAGATGTAAGCCAATCTTTCCATGCTTAACATCTATAATAGCACCAGCTGTAGCTAGGAAGGGTCTTCCCAAAATCAAAGGATCCTTTGGCTCTTCATCCATCTTGAGCACCATGAAATCCGTGGGGATGATGAAGTTACTAACCTTGATAGGCAAATCTTCAAGAACTCCAATAGGTAACCTCACACTTCTATCCGCAAGTATCAAGGAGATTCCACACTCTTTGTACTTGGTGAAACCAAGCTTCTTTGCAATTGAATAGGGCATAAGGTTGATGCTAGCTCCAAGATCACACAAGCAATTTTCAAAACTAAGAGGACCTAGGGCGCATGGTATTGTGAAAGATCCGGGGTCTCCTAGCTTCTTTGGTATCACATTGCTTTGGATTATGGCACTACACTCTTGAGAAACTAGCATAACTCCTTGGATATCCCTTGCTCTTTGTGCCACGGTATCCTTCAAGAACTTAGCATATTGTGGAATCATCATAAAGGCATCCACCAAAGGCATCTTGAGCTCAATGTCTTTGATTTGCTTGTCAAACATAGCCTTGTATTTCTCCACCAATTGTTTCTTAAACCTCCCGGGAAAAGGAAGCTTAGGCTTGTAGGGTGGAGGAACAAATCTTGACTCCTTCTTGTGCAAATCCTCCTTTGGCTTCTCCTTTACCACTTCCTTACTCTTCTTTGCAATATATACATCATCAAAAGTTATAGCATCTTGAGCTTTTTCAAAGCTATCCTCCCCATCTTGAATTTCAATGTCCTCATTGATCAAAGGACTTGACCTTGGAGGCAACTCCTTTCCACTTCTCAAAGTAATGGCATTGATGTACTCCTTGGGATTTGCTTCACACTTTCCCGGTAGAGTACCTTGAGAGTTGGAGCTAGAAGCCTTGCCTTTCTCTAGCTGCTTGAACTTTTGTTGAAGACCCCCAATTTGAGTAGCAAGCTCATTGAGTGAGGAGTCCATCCTTGTGTTGATTTCAGCAATCTTCTTTCCCATATTAGCATCACTATTGGCTTGACCTTGTAGGATTTGTTGAAGCATAAGCTGAACATTGTCTTGTGGTGGACCTTGTGAAGCTTGATTAAAACCCGGTGGAGCATTGCCTTGGTTGAACTTTTGCCCACCAAAGTTGCCTTGGTTTCCTCCTTGGTAGTTAGACCTTGGTGCATAACCTTTTTGTTGATTGTTGTAGGGCACAAAAGGCTTTCCTTGAGTAGCTTGTGGAGGGTAAACTTGGTCTTGGGGGTTAGCCACATTAGTACTCCTATAAGAGAGGTTGTTGTTCCCCTTATAGTTGTTGTTATAGTTGTTGTTGTATCCTCCTTGGCCTCCCACGAAATTTACCTCCTCTTGACCCTCTTGGTATTCAACTTGATCATCACAATCCTCCACATTATCTTCAACAAAATGTACATGCCTTTGGTTTGAGGACATGAGCTTGTCCATCTTGTCATGTAGAGACTTCATTTCCCTCTTGTGAGCATCAAAATCACCTCCCCTTGGAGCTCTATCATAGTCTTCATTGTAATTACCATCACTCAAGGCAAGATTCTCTACAAGCTCCAAACCATCTTCAACATCTTTGCCCAAGAAATTCCCATTGCTTGCGGTATCAAGAAGCATTCTTATCTTTGGTAGAACACCTCTATAGATTGTGCTTAGTAGAGACTCTTGTGTGAAGCCATGATGAGGACATTGCATTGTGTAGCCCTTGAATCTTTCCCATGCTTCATTGAAAGACTCATTGCTCTTTTGAGTGAAGCTAGAGATCTCATTCCTCAACTTGGCGGTCCTAGAGTTGGAGAAGAACTTAGATAGAAAGGCTTTCTTACACTCATCCCATGTAGTGATAGTACCTTGAGGCAAAGTTTTCTCCCATTGCCTTGCTCTATCCCCAAGAGAGAAGGGAAATAGTCTTAGCTTGAAGGCATCTTCACTCACACCATTCATCTTGAATAAGCCACAAACTCTATCAAAGTTGTCCAAGTGATCTAGAGGATCCTCCATTGGCAACCCATGGAACTTGTCTTGTTGAACCATAGAGATGAAAGCTGGCTTCACTTCAAAAGTATTGTTTTGAACCGGTGGAGGATTGATACCATAGCGATTTTGATGTGTATTTGGAGCATCTCCAGCCCCAATAGTCCTCCCTAGTCTTGGCGCATGTAAGGGGTTTCCATTCCCCCTTGGTGCTTGCGCCAAGTTCATTGGAGGAGCTTGATCTCTTTGTTGTTCTTCCATTCTCAACCTCTCTAACCTTGCAGCTTCCCTTCTTGCAATCCTTGCAACCCTTTCCAATTGATCAATGTCTTGAAAACCTTGGAAGTTGTTGTCTCCTTGTGATCTCAAATGCATTCAAGGAAAAACTGAAATCTAGAAAAGTAGATGGTCAATAAGCAAAAAGATCACTTAGTCTCAAACAAAACTCAAATCTTAATGATCAATCAATCCCAATATGGCAACGGCGCAAAATTGAAACAAGAATTTTTACTCTTGAAAGCAATTCCTCAATTGCTCATATCATTGCAATATATTGAGGTATCAATCCATCTTGGGAGATGATGCAATAAGAATACAAAGTTAAGTCTAAGCTAAGCTAGAATAATAAAAGCAAGTCACAACAAGTATTGAAAGCTAAACACAAACTAAAAGAGATACTACTAGAGCAATATTATGAAACTAAGTCTTAATCACTACTAATCAAGATACTAAGCAAGGATTACTACTAAGCAAGATTATCAATTGACTAAATCGAAACCTAGGGATGGAATCATTGATTTGGGAAACCAAATGGACAACCTTGCAATCATTTAAGCAACTAATCAAGCTAACTCTATACCTAGAACACTTAATTTAGATTAGACCATGATTTTGTGGCTCAAATCCCTTTGTTAATCATCCTAATGAACTAATGATGTTTTAGCATTAAGATAATCAACAAGCATTAATAACAAGTCTAAATGGTATGATAAACACTCTAGAAATCTAATGTCTTAGGCTAGAAATGTAAATCTCTTATTAAGTTGGTTCAAGCATTTCATCAAACACTTGGTGGGTGGATGAAATGCCTATGATCCAAAATAGCAAAGATTAGCTATTTGGCATGAAGAACTACTTAATAAGAAGAGAAAAGGAAGAATCTATCCTAGATTGCAAGTTTGAACCATAAGAAATCCCTAAATCTAACCCATCCCTAAGTTCCTAAGGAAACTACTCACTAATCATGCTTAAACCCATCAAATCAAAGATTAGAGAAAGGTTAAACATGATTAGAGAAAGATAAAACAAGAAATCTAAGAAAGATATTGCATTAAACTCAAAGATCCAAAGCTTAAACAAGGTTTTTCTCCAAGAGGCTAAAAGTTTAGGCTAAGAACAAGGGAATAAAAGTTGAGACATAAAATTAGGTCTAAAATGTATTTATAGTGAATAGTGATCGGGCCGGGTCAACCCGGAACAAAACGGGTATTGACCCGGTTTTGGCTGGGAAAAGAGACCGCATTGGTTTGCCAAACCGATGGGCTCCAAACCGATGCAAGATCAGGGACGCCTCCCGGCCTGTCTGTCCGAGGCGTCTTGACCGATGGGAACTCTGGCGCGTCCGTCTCGGTTTGCAAACCGATGGAGCCAAACCGATGAACTCTCTGCCGAGGTTGTCTCGGTTTGGCAGTCCGAGGAGGCCAAACCGATGGAGGTTCTGGTGGCTTCGTCCCGAGCTGCTCCCGCGCGTCCAAACCGATGGAGCCAAACCGATGAACTCTCTGCCAAGGTTGTCTCGGTTTGGCAATCCGAGGTGCTCCAATCCGAGGTGATGCCAGACAACTTCTGTCAATCTTTGTTTCGACTTTTCTTTGATCCGAACTCATCCCCAAAGTTCCAAATGGTTTCTTTAGCTCCAAATGTACCTGAGGAACACTCCAAATGCAACAAATATGCAAAGACTATGCAAAGACACCTTAAACTCTAAATGATCAAAATACAAAACAATGATGCTTAAATATACTCCTAGATGATGATAAACTTACACTAAATGGGTGAAAATATGATGCAAAATATAGACATATCAAAGACTCAGTTGCTTTCAGAGTATGCACAGAATTTGTGGAACAAGATGTTTGCAGGGCCATTTCAAAAGAAGAAATGGACATTAACTCGGACGAGGAGGCTGCACCGAGGGTCATGGTATGTTGTTGGGAAGCTGGAAAGCCACTAATGACGTTTGTGGTGCTGGATCCATCGGGAGATGTGTTTGGTGTGCTTTATGCTAGATGCCTCACACTGGGATCTGAAAATATCACCGACCAGCAACTTATTGATATACTCATATATTTCGTGCATTCAGCACATATTTAGGGTAGATTTTCATTCATATTGCATTCATAACAGGTTAGTTTGTATACTTGATCCCATTTTAGGTCGTAGAATACTTTGCATTAGCATTTGCATGGTTTCTTGCATATTTGCATCATTATCAGGTTGATTTGCGTGCTTGGAACTATAGAGAGTGCTGGTGCATGATGAGATTCAAGGGAGAGCTTGGGAACACTTAGAAGAACTCGGAAAAGCAAATGCTCACTGAGATGGAGGAGGAGTTCGAGCAAGGCAGGTCGATCTCGCCAAGATCGACCACACGATCGAGGAGCTCAGACTGTTTCAAAGTCAAGATCAAGTCATAGATCGACTAAGCCCAGCCGTGCGAGTGTACGGACTTGAAGACACTACCCAGGAAGAACGGAGGCGAGATCGAAGTCACGGGTCGATCTAAACACGATCGACCACAAGATCGATCAAAGAAGTCGATTCCAGACTTAGAACGAGGCGAAGATCGAGCGAAGCAGACCATTCACGGGCCAAGATCGACCGCTAGATCGGCGACTCATCTCGATCACTGCTCCCATGCGCAACCTTTTCCGGACAGCTCATCTAATTTGTCTTCTTGTGAGGGGACCATTTCTCTCACCCATATATAACATTTTAGACCTACTTTTCGGTCATCTTATCTTTGAATTCCGATTGTCTTTCACCTTTTAGCTCTAGACTCCATTGTTAAGGTTTTAAGCTTTCTTGTATTTTGAAAACGTGATCTTGATTTATATTTTAAGCAAGTACTTATCTTTTTAATCAAAATCTTCTTTGAGTTTCAAACTAATCATGTTGAACATCTCTAATCTAACGATTAAGGGTTGTTCGATGTTGATTAGTGAGTAGTCATTAACGGTTTGAGGTTGAGGCGATTAAAGGGGGTTTAAGGGTTTAGATCTTGGGGTTTTCTTGTTCTTAACTTTTATCTCTTCTTGGATTTGGAGGTTGCAAAGCTTAAGATTCTCGATGGAGATCTTTATGAACCTAGAGATTTCCTTATCTCAAAAAGACTTAGGAAATCTCGTAAACCTAAAACAAGAGACTAGCTTGTCCTAACCCACGATAGTGGTATATTTGGGGGCTAGTCAAGCCAAGTTAAGATCCGAGATTTATGCTCATCAACCGTCCTTTCCACCACACACCATGGGTTTGGAGGGAAGGTTGATGAAGGGATCTTTGCCATACACCATGGAAAGATCTAGTTTTGCTTCTTAGGCTTAGAGTTAGTTCATATAATTTGTGGATCTATTTTTATTAACCTATGATCGAACCTTGAACCTCCCTTAATATGACCCTCAGCCTTGAATATGTCTTTAGAATTTGATAATCTTGAAATATCTCTCTCTGTCTCAAAAGTTTGTTGCTTAAGTTGCTAGAAATCTCTTGGTTTCCTCAATAGTTGCATTTAGAGTTTTAAATCCATAAAGTTTGATTCTTGTTAGTTCCATAATTTTAGAAATTGCTTAGAGTATTGTTTAGTAGCCTAGTTATATTTTAGAAGTCATTTAGTTTTCATAAGTAGTTTTTTAAATTCCATTTCACTCGCCTAAATCCGAATATGGCTTAGATTTATTATGTTCTTGCATTCCTAGCGTACTTTCCTCCCAACTTGAATTGATAACATCAGCTACTACAATGACATGAGTGGTGTTGAGTATTGAAAAGTGATACAAAAATCCTACTTATCAATTGGCTTCGTTGCCAAATTTGGATTGTGAAAGCATTAGGATATGAAACTTAGTAAAGACTAAGTTTTTCTTTTATTTTGGTATCTAATCTTTCTACTTGATTGCTTGTATTTTCAGGTACATGAATTTGAGGTCTAGAGGAGACAACAATCTAATTGAACCTCTAGACAACATTCACCAAATTGGAAGTGCTCGTTTAAGAAGAGAAAGACAACAAGCGTTTGAAGAAGAGTTTGTGCAAGAGGGTATGGCTGATCAAGACGAGGTTGCTCCTCCACAAGCTGCTGCTGGTAGGGGTAATGGAAACCCCAACAATATCCCAAGGCAGCCACAGATCATTGATGCGGGTGATGCACCATACACACATACAAATCGTTTTGGTATCACTCCTCCACCGGTCCAAAACAACAACTTTGAGATCAAGCCCGACTTTGTGTCTATGGTCCAAAAAAACAAGTTCCATGGTCTTGCAATTGAAGATCCATTAGAGCACTTGGACAACTTTGAGCAAGTGTGTGGCATGATCAAGATCAATGGGATCTCGGAGGATAGCTTCAAGCTAAGGTTTTTCCCATTTTCACTTGGGGATAAGGCTCGGCATTGGGAGAAGACATTGCCTCAAGGGACCATCATGTTATGGGCTGATTGCAAGAAAGCTTTCTTGTCAAAGTTCTTCTCAAGTACAAGAACCGCTCGATTGAGAAGTGAGATTAGCGGTTTCACTCAAAGGCACAATGAGACCTTTAGTGAAGCAATGGAGAGGTTCAAGGACTATACCATTCAATGTCCTCACCATGGATTCACTGAAGAGTCCCTCTTGAGCACCATCTATAGAGGAGCATTGCCAAAGATTAGACACGGCAAGCAAGGGAAACTTTCTTGGCCAAGATGTAACCGCGGGTATGAAGCTCATTGAGAATTTGGCCTTGAGTGATGGCAACTATGCTGAAGATTATGATAGAGCACCGAGAGGGTCTGATCTTGGGGCACACAAGAAGGAGTTGAAATAACTCCATGAGAAGATAGACAAGTTGGTACTTGCAAATCAAAAGCATGTACATTTTGTGGGTGAGGCTACGAATGTTCTAGAGGAGTTAGAACAATGCCAAGAGGAATCCAATTGGGTTGGTGGTGAAGACTATCCAAGACCACAAGGCTACTTTCCCAAGTACCAAGGCAACAACAACTTGTCTTATAGAAGCACCAATGTTGAGAATCCACAAGACCAAGTGTATCCTCAACAAAAACAGTTTGTGAAGCAAGGAGGATATGTGAACAAGAACACATATCAAGGTCCAAGACAAGGAAATTTTCAAGTTCCGCAATGCTCAAGCAAATTTTGCAAAACCAAGCTAATGTGGAGTTGACATTACAAAAGAAACTTGTTGAAATAAAAGTTCGGCAAGACAACTCCAACAATGATTTTGCTCACCAAATCACTGACATAAACAAAAAGCTTACACAGCTTGAGAAAGGCAAAGCCAGCACATCCACGCAAGGTACCTTACCAGGCAAATGTGAAGCAAATCCGAAAGAATATGCTCACATGATCTCTCTTCGAAGTGGGAAGGTGTTGCCACCATGAGCTCCACAAAACACAATGAGGGCATTGTGATTCAAGAGGGGGAGGATAGCTGTGCAAATGATCAAGGAATCACCTTCCATGATGTCTACATTGAAAGGCCAAGGAGAGGCAAGGAAACGGTAGAGGAGGAATTGTTGGAAGAAACAAGCAAGAAGCAAGAAGTTGTTCTTCCTCCTTACAAACCGAAGCTTCCTTTTCCGGCAAGGTTCAAAAAGCAGCTTGTTGAGAAGCATAAGGCTTTGTTTGAAAAAAAGTATAAAAGACATTGAAGTGAAGATGCCCTTGCTTGATGCTTTGAACCTTGTACCAAAGTGTGCTAAGTTCCTAAGGGAAGCGATAGCTAAGAGAGCCAAGGAGCTGCAAGAAGTCATGGCATCAAGCCAAGAGTGTAAGACCATCACTCATGGGGAAGTCATACCAAAGAAGCTAGGAGATCCGAGGTTTTTCACCATACCTTGCGCTATTGGTCCCTTGAAGATCCGGGGTCTTTCACTATACCTTGCGCTATTGGTCCCTTGAAGTTTGAAAACAGTCTATGTGACTTGGGAGCAAGTATAAATCTCATGCCATACTCCATTGCCAAAAAGTTAGGATTCACAAAGTTCAAGGAGTGTAGTGTCTCCCTAATCCTTGCTGATAGGAGTGTTAGAATGCCAATGGGGTTGCTTGAGGACTTACCCTTGAAGATAAACAATGTAACTATCCCAACGGATTTTGTTGTCTTGGAAATGGATGAAGAAGACAAAGATCTTCTAGTCCTTGGAAGGCCATTCTTAGCTACTTTAGGGCAATAATATATGTCAAACGTGGCAACATCTCTCTACACTTGGGAAAAGGTACGAAGTTTAAGTTTAGTATCAAAGATGGTGTGAAGAAACCAACGATCAATGGTCAAGTGTTTCAAGTGGACACCATGGGTGAGCTACATCATATCAAGGAGGAACGTTTATTCGTGGACCGAAGAGTTAATGCTGAGTGCGAACACAATGTGGAAGCACGATCCGAGAGGAAGGGAGAACAAGCCAAGATCTTGCTCGGCAAGCATAAGGAGCAACCTAAAATTTCTTGTTTCTCGGTTGCAACAAAGGAAAAGGCTTGCTTTGGGGACGATATCAAAACTAGGATGGAACCTGATGGAGAGTCTTTACCAGCCTTGTTCAGCCGAGAAGAAGGAGAGAGTTCCAAGGGAATATCACCGGTGGGGAAAGGCAACAAAGAGAACCCTTCGAAGGTTATCTATGAGAAAACCAAGGAAGTATCTAGCAAAGGACATGACAAGCCTAAGAGAAACTTGAGCCTGCATCCACTGGAGCTCAAGGATGATTCCATCTTGTACAAGGTCAAGTGCAAGGGAGGCTCGAAACTGTTTGCTAGGGCAAGAGCGATTTTCTCACGTGGATTGATGGCAAAGAAAGAAGAGAGGGTAATGAAAATGCTGAGAACTGTCTACACTGTGGAGATACAACAAGGGTCAGGCTCAACCATGTCTCTAGTCACCCACTCAACCTCGAACCCACGTTAAGGGAGAGTAAGGAAAGTCGAGCTAAACGACGTTAAACAAAAGCGCACTTGATAGGCAATCCCATGTCTATCTTTGTATATATTTTTGTTCAATTTTATGTTTTGTTTTATGTTTATGATTATAGGTACAGAGAAATGGAAGCCAAAAGCAAGTTCTTGAAAGTGTTAGGGGCTTTGGAAAAGGAAAAGCAAGCAATAGATCGAGGCATATATCGACTAGAAGTAGCTCGATCTTTGCTAGATCGAGCTTTTTAATCGACTGGAGTCGGTCGATCTAATTCAGATCGATCAGAAAATCGAGTGAACAACTCGATTTCAAGAGGATGACCAACCCATGAGTTCGAAACAAGGTTCAAACGGGGTGTGGATCGAGCGAGTTCACTCGATCTCAGAAATGAAATTGATGTCTGGATCGACCGCTAGCTTTGATCGTGGCTGAAACGATCGCGAGATCGACCTGGGAGCTCGATCTACGGGGCACAGCCTTGATCCCGAGGGACCATGAAACGAGTAGAGAAATCGATATTCGGGTCGATTTAAATCGATATTCGGGTCGATTTAAATCGAATCGTGACAACGATCGATCCAGACGATCGATTTCATGCAGAAAAGGCATGAGATCGAGGTCAAGATCGACGAAATTGACTTTATTTTATGCCGAGGTAAGTTTCAAAATTTCCCTCTCTTTCACCTTCCCGCTCATTTTGAATTTAAATTTTGGTTCAGGCTGTCACCTTTGACCATGAGAAACGTGCCTTGACAACAAATTCTTATGCCACTGATATGGGTCAAATTTACCCTAAAGCAACTCTCTCAAATTAAGAGATCAGTTGTAGTACTTAGGGATCGAATCCACAGAGAAGGGATAGTCACACAACGAACTTCTAATTTCGAATTAAGCTAAGTAGAAAGATGGAATTTAAAACAGAAAGCAATTAAACGATTTAGATTCTGGAGACGAAACGCTAGGTTCAGGGAAATTCTCAGGTGATCTAAATTGCAGGTCTAGACAGAATGTTAGGAATTATAAAGAACTGTTCTAGAACTCGAAATACTAATGTAAAATCAACCAACTCTCGCTGCGAAGATTATCTATGTCTAAACCCTAGAATTCCAAATCTCTTTGCAAATTCTAATAATTCAAACAAGCATTAATATCAGGTTCGATTGTTCACAAAACCCTAAACCAAATCTCTTTGCGAATAGATATTTTGCTCATCTAACATTAGTTCAGACAATTAATAATACTCTCGCATCTATTAATTAACTTAAGATCAGATTCTAGGTCATGAAGGTAGAATAAGCATTAAACACAAATCCAGATGAAGAACTCTAATGATTTTATCCTAACAATTTAATT
>JAHZTW010000001.1:93236848-93270693 GCA_020283515.1 Alliaria petiolata
TTTTTAATAATTTACAACCCAAAAACCATTTTCCTCTAGTTTTATGTTTGTTTATCTTGATTAAATTTCCATTAAATAGTTTAATTATGCAATATAGTTTTATAATTTTGTAAAATTGTGTTTTTACTAATTTTATTATTTTAGAAATTGCTTAGAGTCTTATTTTATTACCTGTTGTTGATTTGGTAATTGTTTGAATTTTAGAAATAGTTTTTCTTATTATCTTGCTACTCACCATCAAATCTGTATAATAATTCCGGTTTTAGATTTGTATTTTATTAAATTAGTAGATCTATTGTTTTATTATTCTAGAGTCATCTAGTACTTATATAACCCTTCTGTAGGGATTGTAAAATAATTTTCGTGTCTATTTACAAACCGCAAGTAATTAATTTAGAATTCTTCACCCATTTAACTCGAATTTTGCTTAGCTTCATATAACTTTTGTAATCTTAGTAGCTTTCACCCCAAGGTTGGTTTGACACCTGAAGTATTACAATGACATAGACAAGCTTTAGGTTTTGTTTAACCTGCTAAAAAGCTAATGACCTGAAGTATTACAATGACATAGACAAGCTTTAGGTTTTGTTTAACCTGCTAAAAAGCTAGTTATCAATAACCTTGGCCACCTACATAGTTGACCTCTTCTTGGCAATCCTCATTTAAGTCTTGTTGGACTCCTTGACCCTCATCACAATCACTCACAAAGTGAACATGCTTTTGTGAGACTTGAAGCAACTTATTCATTTTCTCTTTGAGGGACTTCATCTCCTTTCTCCTTTGATCCTCATAATTACCATCACTCCTTGAAGATCTATCATAGTCTTCACCATAATTCCCATCACTTTGGGCTAGGTTCTCCACAAACTCTAATCCTTCTTCCACCTCTTTACCCAAAAAGTTTTCATTGCTAGCTGTGTCTAGGAGCATCCTAAACTTGGGGAGAACACCACGGTAGAGGGTACTCAAGAGAGTCTCTTCGGAGAAGCCATGATGAGGGCATTGGGTGGTGTAACCCTTGAACTTTTCTCATGCTTCACAAAAGCTCTCATTGTTCTTTTGTGTGAAGCTAGATAGCTCATTCCTCAGCCGTGCGGTCCTAGTGTTGGAGAAGAATTTTGCAAGAAAATCCTTCTTGCATTGATCCCATGATGTGATGGAACCCCTTGGAAGTGACTTCTCCCATAAATGTGCCTTGTCCCCAAGAGAGAAGGGAAACAACCTCAGCTTGAAACCATCCTCGGATATGCCATTGATCTTGGTCATATCACATATCCCATCAAACTCATCTAAGTGGTCAAGGGGATCCTCCAAAGCTAACCCATGTAACTTGTTGTGTTGCACCATGTTGATCAACCCCTTTTGATCTCAAAATTGTTGTTCTCAACTGGAGAAGGTAGGATTCCTTGACGGTTAGCATGAGTATTAGGAGCATCTCCAGCCCCAATGTGCCTAGGTTGGCGTGGAGGGTGTTGAGGTACTCTATGAGCTTGAGCCTCATTCCCTTGATTCCTTTGTGGTATTCTATTACCACCTTGTTCTTGTGGAATATCCATTCCGAAACGCCTTAGATGTGCTAGGCGCTCTCTTTCTCTTCTCACAAAAGCTCCTCTTGCCACTCGGTGGATGTTGTCTAGAGGCTCAACTAAGTTGTTGTGTCCACTAGATCTCTAGTTCATACACCTAGAGACAGAGCAAACAAAGCAAGATATAGGTAAAATATAAAACTTAGTCTCAATAAGAAGTAAAATCCTAATACTTAAGCCATAATCCAAATGGCAATGGCGCCAAATTGATAAGTAGATTTTTGCTTATACTTAAACAATTACTCAAACCCACTCATGTCATTGTAGGTACTTGATGATCAATCCATATGGAAATGGTTAAGACACTCGTAATGCATATAACTTCTTAATCCAAGCTAGCAATAAAGTTTTGGGGTTTAACTAACAACCTAAGTGATTAAACAAGCTAAATTGGAGATAATTAACTACTAATCAAGATTATCAAAAGACTAAAACGAATCCAAGGATGGGGTTATCAACCTAAGGTGTTCCACGAATCAATCTTTGATGTCAATCAATAACATAATATGCTAATCCTTAAGCTTAGAACTCAATAGCTAAACTAATCCACTTTCATGGCACTAATCCCTTCATTAATTATCCTAATCAAGATCAAACTTTCATTTGTGAAAATGAAGGTAACAAGCATTATGAAACAGTTCTAAATTGCTAATAAACACCCTAGACAATCACTTCCATGAGTTAGGAATGTAAATCTCTTGTTTAGTTGGTTGGAGAATTTCATCAAACACCTTGTGGGTGTGAAATTCCCTAAGGCCTAGTTTTAGCTTGATCATGGCTAAACTAGCATTTAGAACACTAAACAAGAAGGGAAATGAGAAAATCTAATCCTAGACATCAACATTAAGCCTTAAAACACCCTAGATCTAACCCATCCTTAGACCCTAATGAAACTACTCACTAATCATGGTTAAACCCTCAAATCCTATGAAATAAATAGAGTTAAATATGATTAGAGAGATAGAGAATGAAAGATTAATAAAGTCAAGCGCTGAATTGCATAAACTTCAAAGAAATGTCTTACAAAATCACTTAGAAACCAAAAGGGAAGGTTTTCTAAGCAAGAACAAAATATTAAAAGATACTTAGGAAAAATTAGGTCTTTTCCTATTTATAGTGAACAGTGGACGACCCGGATTAACCCGGAACAAACCGGATATTGACCCGGTTAAAGTCTAAAAATCGGGTAGTGTATCGAGCTTGCTAGGTCGATACGCAGCTCGATACGCTGTTAAAGTTTTCTTCAAGGACTGTGTCGACCTTAGCAGTCCGACACAAATGCCCGATACGCTTCTTCTAAACTCCGGGTGGCCCTTGTATCGACCATGGTAGGTCGATACAAACGTCCGATACGCAGCTCGTTTTCTCCCTGCCAGGCCATATCGACCTTAGTAGGTCGATACACTTCTAAAACTCGTCTGCTTCTTGTTTGGCTCCCTTCTCTTCTTCCTCCTTGTCACCCAACTCTCCATAGAGGCCCTCCAAGCCTCCAAAGTACCTAATAAAGACTCAATATGTACAAATATGCACAAACCTAGGCTAAAACTCACTAAACTCTAATATGGATGCAATTTGGACAAAAAGTAACCAAATTAATGCATTTATGGATGCAAAGCTATCTAAAATGCATGCTAAAATATGCTAATTTATGAGTATATCACAAGTCTGTTTATTTTCAAGCACAAAATCAGTTTGAGAAAAGGAAAGAGAACACCTGGCTTTCAAGGATCTTTTAAGAAAGGTGTGTTGCTTCTTTATGGATCTACAATCTTTGTACACCTTCCAAGTTCCATCCTTCTCAGGAACTAGCAAAATACGATCAGCACATGGACTTATGCTCTCTTTGATGTACCCTTTCTCCACTAGCTCATTAGCTCGTCTCTGTACATCAAAGAGAGCACATGGACTTATGCTCTCTTTGATGTACCCTTTCTCCACTAGCTCATTAGCTCGCCTTTGTAACTCTTTGTTTTCTTCTGGAAATACTTCATCGAAATCCTGCAAAAGAGAAGTAACTTTACTCGGCAGCACCGGTTCGAGATTAGTTAAGCTCATGAGAGCTTCAAATAAAATCACAAGCTGTTTAGAGAAAAGAACTCTCTTATCCTCACAAGATCTCACAACGAAAGTAGAATTTCTCACGGGTTTACTCTCAAAGGCCTTTTCCTGGGTTTTCCTCAAACTCTCACTCTCCTTTTGGTTGTAAGTGTTTGGGGGTTCACTCAAAGCTTCTTGTATCTCCTTTTGCTTCAGTAGAAACTGATCTTGATAAACCTCTTGTGGTTTCAAAGGAACAAGAGTAATGCTTTTGCCTTTGTATCCAAACGTGCGCATACTGCAAAAATCATCATGTTGCACTCTGCAACTGAATCTCCAAGGCCTCCCCAACAGTATATGACCAGTCTGCATATGTACTGTTTCGCACAGTACCTCGTCTTCATATTCTCCTATGAAAAACGAAATCTGGACTTGCCTTGTATCACTCACTTCACCATAAACATTCAACCATTGCAGTTTGTATGGTTTTGGTTGCTTCTCAGGTTGCAAACTCAATTTCTCCTCCAAAGTAGTGCTTGCCACGCTTGTACAGCTTTCCCCATCAACGACCAGACTACACTCCTTATTCTGATCATTGCATATAGTAAGAAACAGATTCTCACGCTGCACACTTTCTTCTCTTCTAGCTTGTACGCTCAATGATCTCCTTGCAACCAACAAATCTTCTTTGGCAGCAAACTCCATACAATCTGATAGCTTAGAATCAGAAACTACTTCCTTTTCCTCAGTGTTGTTCTCAGCTTTATCCTCAAGCACCATGGGCACTTCATTTGCAATTTGCTTCCCGCCATGACACATAAAGGATTCATTAGCACAATAATATGAAGTAGAAGTTTTACCTTTGGTTCCTTGGCTGATGGATAATGGTTTGTCAGCTTTTGGCTTTGGAATAGCCTGATCCTCCTTAGAACAAATCTGCTTCATGGCAAATGACCTTGGTTCACAAGTATGCTGCGTATTTTCAGAAGTCTGCTGCATATTTTCAGAAGTCTGCTGCATATTTTCAGAAGTCTGCTGCATATTTTCAGAAGTCTGCTCTTGACTTGTTGTATCATTTCCTAAGGATGGGAGTGTGGTCGTGCTCTTTCTCTGGTTATTCAACGTAGCCATGAATGCCTTTTGCCACCGCTCTTCCATATCGTCAAGACGCTTTTCTCTACTCAGCCGCTCCTGATCCAATCTAGCTTCCCTAGAACTTCTTTGATCATCATGGTTGTAGTAGTCATGATTTGCATCATCTCTGCCTGGTTTAGGTCGTTCTCTACTTCTCCATTTTGGATATGCTTCTGGATCTCTTTTCCTTTGCAAAGAGGGACTCTTCAACTTAAAAACACCGAAGTTGTCATCAGGTTGATCCATGCCTTCTCTAACATGTTGTGATCTCTTAGGACTCGCTCTTGATGAATGACTATTACGACTGTAATATTCAACTTCTTCAGTAGCTCTTGTGTGTCTAGATCGACCTTCTTCTCTCCTAATAGGCAATTTTCGTGGTTGCCTTTGTGGTGCCTCTGCTCGCCTTTGATAAAACCTCTCATTGCATCTTTTTATCTCAGTTCTCATCATATGTTGCATCTCTCCCAACCACGTTTGCATCTGCGAATTTAGCACAATTGGTTCTCCTCCTTTGTTGTGAAGTTCTCCAACCTTAGACATGATTATTTCCTGCAAAACTCAACAAACAGATTAGAAGTAAAAGCTTCTCACAAGTGTTTCTCTCAAGGTGTTTCACTCAAGTGTTTCACTCAATCTGATTTCCCTCAGTGATTTTTCAAGAGTTATAATAGAACAAATCCAATACAACTCAATGGTAATCTGCAAAGTAACCAAACAGAATAATCCAAATGAATTTCTAGAGAAAGATGAGATAAGAACTTGTTGAAGAACAGAAAATTCCCAAGAAAATATGAATCAAAACAGAATAAATTTTTTCTTTGCTTTCTTTTTTTTTCTTTTTTTTTTATCAACGAATATTTTTTTTTTGTTTTTTTTTTTTCGTTTTCTTACTTTTTTTTTTAAATACTGAATACAAAAACAAGAACAGAAAATAAAAGAAGATGAACAGATAGATGGTGAAAAGAAATTTAGATGAGTGATTAGAAGGTGAAGAGATGAGAAGATGATAGATGATACCGAACTGAAGAGTGTGCTCTGATACCACTTGATACGATCCTCCCAAGAATCGGCACTCTTTAGTTGTATTTGGATAGATGGATAGGCCTTAGAACTTATGAAGAAATGAATCCTCAAAGAACAAGGTAAGATGGATCGAAAGGTCGCACATAAGTTACGGGATGACTTCTGATATACCCCAACTTGAATCCCTTAGATATGACACACTAAGACGAATTCAAGGTCGATTGAATAGATATGACGTACCAAACAATCTCTTAATCCCTTGGATATAACGCACCAAGACGGACTAAGGTTTGATCAATGGATATTACACACTAAGGATCGGAAATGTTCACGAAGAACAAAAGAGAACCACTCTCAAATAAAAAAAAGGGTCTGATTATTTGATTGGTTTACAAGAGTATTTATAAGAAATACTTTGTAGAAAACTAGACTAAAATGTGTTAAAAACAATGCAACATTAATTAAGAAAGACCAACACCGAAAATAAATGAGTTGAATGACTCTTGGCTAGATTCAGCGAATGTCTCTTGCCTTCCTTGGTCGAACTTGACTCTTCAGCTGCATTCCCTTCCCTTGGTCGAAATTCTTGCTTATTAATGGGCCTTATAAAGTTTGTAAATCAATTGACTCATTAAAACCTTTCCTGGAAAACCCAATGGGAAAAACCAAAGACAAGGAAAAAGAGTACAAATGATCACAACCTTTTGTAAGCTTTTATAAGACTTCGGATTTATAAGGTTCATAAAACTTGCTTATAAAACCCATTTACAAGGCTTTATAAAGCTTGAATTAAAACCAAGGTGGTTTTGAATTCGTCTCCTTTCCAGCCCACGCGAACTGGTTGAGTGATCATTTGATTAAGTAATCCTCCAATTCCTTCTNAAGGCTTTATAAAGCTTGAATTAAAACCAAGGTGGTTTTGAATTCGTCTCCTTTCCAGCCCACGCGAACTGGTTGAGTGATCATTTGATTAAGTAATCCTCCAATTCCTTCTTTGAATTTCTTAACCCTTGCACGAGCCATATGCTTGAGGTCGTCGTCACGTTTGAGCTCGGCATAATGTCCTTCTTTCTTGATGCTTTCCATGATCGCATCAGGTTCAAGCATTGCATCCCCTGGTTCAAGCTTAGTTTCCTTAGGTTCGAGCATAGCTTCCTCGGGTTCAGGCTTAGCTCCCATTTGATCATCTTTGTTGCTTCTCATGATCGTATCACCTATGCGCATTGCCGGTAGGAAATCAAAGTTTAGATACAACCACATATGAAGTTTCTTATTTTCAGAATGCATGGGATGCAAGAAACAAGTTAAACTTTTGTGCAAACAATTATGAGTAAAGCTATGCAAAGTAATAAAGATGACGACCAAAAGAATCAAATCGAGAAGGAACAGATACACCATGACAGCGCAGAGAAAGGATTCAGAAACAAGTGAAACTCATGGGACAAATAGAGGGCTAAGAAATAATGGAGACATAAGCGTGGCGATGGCAGAAATAATGGAGACAAGCAAAGCTCTAATCTTTTGGGGCAAGAAGCCAAGAACCAACTGAAAATTCATCCTCAATTTCCAAGTCTACTATATATCAGCCACTTCTATCTAATCCACCAATATGATTACAGATCCTTAAGCACGAACCAAGAATGTTGTCTAGTCAAGGAACTATTATTAAGTAATGGACAGAACCATTGATTCAATGTCTATCTTTCAAGATATAATGTGAAACCCATTGTTACCACATTGACTATTATTACTATGTCGCAAACTTCAGAAAAACCATCAACGTGTAAGAAGATAGGAGTAAACCTCACAAAATTATTCCTAAGCCTATCCAACGATGATGTTGTTGATTATATTCTTATTCTCAGAATTCATGGGATGCAAGAAACAAGTTAAACTTTTGTGCAAACAATTATGAGTAAAGCTCCGCAAAGAAAGAAAGATGACGACCAAAAGAATCAAATCAAGAAGGAACATATACACCATGACAGCGCAGAGAAAGGATTCAGAAACAAGCGAAACTCATGGGACAAATAGAGGGCTAAGAAATAATGGAGACAGAAGCGTGGCGATGGTAGAAATAATGGAGACAAGCAAAGCTCTATTCTTTTGGCGCAAGAAGCCAAGAACCAACTGAAAATTCATCCTCAATTCCCAAGCCTACTATATATCAGCCACTTCTATCTAATCCATCAATATGATTACAGATCCTTAAGCATGAACCAAGAATGTTTTCTAGTCAAGGAACTATTATTAAGTAATGGACAGAACCATTGATTCAATGTCTATCTTTCAAGATATAATGTGAGACCCATTGTTACCACATTGACTATTATTACTATGTCGCAAACTTCAGAAAAACCATCAACGTTTAAGAAGATAGGAGTAAACCTCGTAAAATTATTCCTAAGCCTATCCAACGATGATGTTGTTGATTAGATTCTTATTCTCATAATTCATGGGATCGAAGAAACAAGTTAAACTTTTGTGCAAACAATTATGAGTAAAGCTCCGCAAAGTAAGAAAGATGACGACCAAAAGAATCAAATCGAGAAGGAACAGATACACCATGACAGCGACATAAGTGTGGCGATGGCAGAAATAATGGAGACAAGCAAAGCTCTAATCTTTTGGGGCAAGAAGCCAAGAACCAACTGAAAATTCGTCCTCAATTCCCAAGTCTACTATATATCAGCCACATCTATCTAATCCACCAATATGATTACAGATCCTTAAGCACGAACCAAGAATGTTGTCTAGTCAAGGAACTATTATTAAGTAATGGACAAAACCATTGATTCAATGTCTATCTTTCAAGATACATTGTGAGACCCATTGTTACCACATTGACTATTATTACTATGTCGCAAACTTCAGAAAAACCATCAACGTGTAAGAAGATAGGAGTAAACCTCGTAAAATTATTCCTAAGCCTATCCAACGATGATGTTGTTGATTAGATTCTTATTCTCAGAATTCATGGGATGCAAGAAACAAGTTAAACTTTTGTGCAAACAATTATGAGTAAAGCTCCGCAAAGTAAGAAAGATGACGACCAAAAGAATCAAATCGAGAAGGAACAGATACACCATGACAGCGCAGAGAAAGGATTCAGAAACAAGCGAAACTCATGGGACAAATAGAGGGCTAAGAAATAATGGAGACAGAAGTGTGGCGATGGCAGAAATAATGAAGACAAGCAAAGCTCTAATCTTTTGGCGCAAGAAGCCAAGAACCAACTGAAAATTCATCCTCAATTCCCAAGTCTACTATATATCAGCCACTTCTATCTAATCCACCAATATGATTACAGATCCTTAAGCACGAACCAAGAATGTTGTCTAGTCAAGGAACTGTTATTAAGTAATGGACAGAACCATTGATTCAATGTCTATCTTTCAAGATATAATGTGAAACCCATTGTTACCACATTGACTATTATTACTATGTCGCAAACTTCAGAAAAACCATCAACGTGTAAGAAGATAGGAGTAAACCTCACAAAATTATTCCTAAGCCTATCCAACGATGATGTTGTTGATTAAATTCTTATTCTCAGAATTCATGGGATGCAAGAAACAAGTTAAACTTTTGTGCAAACAATTATGAGTAAAGCTCCGCAAAGAAAGAAAGATGACGACCAAAAGAATCAAATCAAGAAGGAACATATACACCATGACAGCGCAGAGAAAGGATTCAGAAACAAGCGAAACTCATGGGACAAATAGAGGGCTAAGAAATAATGGAGACAGAAGCGTGGCGATGGTAGAAATAATGGAGACAAGCAAAGCTCTATTCTTTTGGCGCAAGAAGCCAAGAACCAACTGAAAATTCATCCTCAATTCCCAAGCCTACTATATATCAGCCACTTCTATCTAATCCATCAATATGATTACAGATCCTTAAGCATGAACCAAGAATGTTTTCTAGTCAAGGAACTATTATTAAGTAATGGACAGAACCATTGATTCAATGTCTATCTTTCAAGATATAATGTGAGACCCATTGTTACCACATTGACTATTATTACTATGTCGCAAACTTCAGAAAAACCATAAACGTTTAAGAAGATAGGAGTAAACCTCGTAAAATTATTCCTAAGCCTATCCAACGATGATGTTGTTGATTAGATTCTTATTCTCATAATTCATGGGATCGAAGAAACAAGTTAAACTTTTGTGCAAACAATTATGAGTAAAGCTCCGCAAAGTAAGAAAGATGACGACCAAAAGAATCAAATCGAGAAGGAACAGATACACCATGACAGCGACATAAGTGTGGCGATGGCAGAAATAATGGAGACAAGCAAAGCTCTAATCTTTTGGGGCAAGAAGCCAAGAACCAACTGAAAATTCGTCCTCAATTCCCAAGTCTACTATATATCAGCCACATCTATCTAATCCACCAATATGATTACAGATCCTTAAGCACGAACCAAGAATGTTGTCTAGTCAAGGAACTATTATTAAGTAATGGACAAAACCATTGATTCAATGTCTATCTTTCAAGATACATTGTGAGACCCATTGTTACCACATTGACTATTATTACTATGTCGCAAACTTCAGAAAAACCATCAACGTGTAAGAAGATAGGAGTAAACCTCGTAAAATTATTCCTAAGCCTATCCAACGATGATGTTGTTGATTAGATTCTTATTCTCAGAATTCATGGGATGCAAGAAACAAGTTAAACTTTTGTGCAAACAATTATGAGTAAAGCTCCGCAAAGTAAGAAAGATGACGACCAAAAGAATCAAATCGAGAAGGAACATATACACCATGACAGCGCAAAGAAAGGATTCAGAAACAAGCGAAACTCATGGGACAAATAGAGGGCTAAGAAATAATGGAGACAAGCGTGGCGATGGTAGAAATAATGGAGACAAGCAAAGCTCTATTCTTTTGGCGCAAGAAGCCAAGTACCAACTGAAAAATCATCCTCAATTCCCAAGCCTACTATATATCAGCCACTTCTATCTAATCCACCAATATGATTACAGATCCTTAAGCATGAACCAAGAATGTTGTCTAATCAAGGAACTATTATTAAGTAATGGACAGAACCATTGATTCAATGTCTATCTTTCAAGATATAATGTGAGACCCATTGTTACCACATTGACTATTATTACTATGTCGCAAACTTCAGAAAAACCATCTACGTGTAAGAAGATAGGAGTAAACCTCGTAAAATTATTCCTAAGCCTATCTAACGATGATGTTGTTGATTAGATTCTTATTCTCATAATTCATGGGATGCAAGAAACAACTTAAGTTTTTGTGCAAACAATTATGAGTAAAGCTCCGCAAAGTAAGAAAGATGACGACCAAAAGAATCAAATCGAGAAGGAAAATATACACCATGACAATGCAGAGAAAGGATTGAGAAACAAGCGAAACTCATGGGACAAATAGAGGGCTAAGAAATAATGGAGACAGAAGCGTGGCGATGGTAGAAATAATGGAGACAAGCAAAACTTATTTCTTTTGGGGCAAGAAGCCAAGAACAAACTGAAAATCCATCCTCAATTCCCAAGCCTACAATATATCAGCCACTTCTATCTAATCCACCAATATGATTACAAATCCTTAAGCATGAACCAAGAATGTTGTCTAGTCAAGGAACTATTATTAAGTAATGGACAGAGCCATTGATTCAATGTCTATCTTTCAAGATATAATGTGAGACCCATTGTTACCTGATATATTATGGTTTTTACCCATTTTTGGACCATGATATAAGTGTTGTTATAGAGTATTTTGTTAGTTTTAGAGTCTTATTAGAGTCTTTACAGGATGGGGAGCATTTGGAGCTAAATGGGAGAATATGGAACATTTTGCAGCATTTTGGAGAAGCAGCCGAAGTGATGAAGTCAAAATAGTGGATTTACACGCAAGGTGTCGATCGACACAGTGCCGATCGACACCAATGAAGACCGACTTGCTGATCAGATTTCCATTACAAAAAGGAAATCATCCAAGTTTTGAAGAATTACAAGTCTGCCCCTGGACGAAAAATCCCCTTCTATAAATAGTTTTCAGGCATTGTTTAGCCTAATACCTTATCATTATTTTCTGTTTTTGAGACTTAGAGAGAGATTGATCTTGAGCTTTTGGGGAGACAATTCTAACTCATCTGAGCCAGATTTCGAACCCCTGTATCATTCTCTATTCTTTTATGCAATATTATTCAGCCATGTTTTGTGTTTGCATTATTATGTCTGAGTAGTTTGCTTGTTAGGTTAGGGTAATTTAGGGTTTGATGAAGAGTTTATAGAATCACTAGAATTATTAGGGAAATCAATTGGATCTTCACCTAGATTTGTGCTTAACTTGATTCTCTGAATTGATCACTTAGAAATCAAACCTTAGGTTGTTTAATAGATGCGAGAGCATTATTAATAACTTGAACTAATCTTAGGTGAGCAAATTATCTATTCGCAAAGAGATTTGGTCTAGGTAATTTGTGAACAAATCGAACCTGTTCTTATTGCTTGCCTTGATTGTTTAAATTCGCAAAGAGATTTGGAATTTAGGGATTTAGGCATAGATAACTTCTGCAACGAGAGTTGATTGGTTTTACCTTAGAGTTTCGAGTTCTAGACGGTTCTTAATAAATCCCTAATAAACTTAGATTCTGCATTCTTGGATTCAAACCTGATAATTATCCTTGCCTAGCGCCTCGTCTCCTGAACTTTAATCCATCTAATTCCGATTTATTACTTGCTTTAATTGCTTAGTTTTCAATTTCATTATTCGACCTAGCATAATCTAAACCTAGAAACCATAAGTGTAGCTTTAACTTCCCTGAGGATTCGATACCCCTTATACTTCAACTGCATTGCTGTGCACTTGCAGTAGTTGATTATTTGGGTAAAACCTGAGCCCTATCAAGTTTTTGGCGCCGTTGCCGGGGAAGTAATAGCTACCTACGGGATCTAGTATTAGGATTCTGTCTAGGTTTTACTTTTATTTTTGTTACTAATTTAGTTTTCTATCTTTTGTTTCAGGTGCATGCCCAGTACCAGAAGCAACAAGGAAGAAGAACTAGTCACTTTGAACCAGGAAATCAACCGTCTCGAACGTACGAACCGCAAGTCTGCACGAGCGTCGAACGACACAACAAGCGTCGATCGACACACACCCTTAGTGTCGAACGACACAGTCTGTATCGATCGACACCTTGCGCGGACAGAGATGGCTGAACCTGTGATCATGATACGCAACGAGGCTGGCGACTTTGTTGACCTGCAGGGCAACAGAAGGAACGCCCAAGGACAGAGACTTGATGAGGCTGGCGCCGTCATAGTCGAACCAGCGATACAAATCGCCCCTGCAGAAGCTGGACGTGGAAGAACGTTAGGCGAGTACAACCGCCCAGACCAGTTCTATGCTAATAGAGCTGCGATCCGTCCTCCTGCATTTCAGAGGAATGACTTCGAGCTGAAGCCTGCCTACTACACATTGGTGGCTCAGCATCCCTTCCATGGTCTTCCTAATGAGCATCCGATGGTCTTCCTACACATTGGTGACCACATTGAGAGATTCGAGGACCTCGCATCAAGCATCAAGGCTAATGGAGTGACATATGATTATCTCTTCTGCAAGCTGTTTCCTTACTAACTTGCTGGAGATGCATCTTATTGGCTGAAGCAGCTTGATCCAGGATCTTTGACCACTTGGGAAGAAACAAAGAATGCATTCTTATGCAATTTCTTTGATGATGCGAGATCAGAGGAGCTGAGGACGAAGATCACTACATTCTCCCAAGGACCCACTGAAGCATTCAAAGCTTCTTGGGTGAGATTCAAGGCTTGCCAGAGGGACTGCCCACACCACGGGTTCAGCGAGCCGCAGCTTATCGGTATCTTCTACCGAGGGATTGATTGGAGGTACTAGATGGCTCTAGACGCTGCGAGCAATGGCAACTTCAACACCAGATACCCGCAGGACGCAGTGGTGCTTATAGAGAATTTGGCCTCTTGTAACAGCACCAAAAATGTAGATTTTGAGAGAAGACAAAACGCAGGAGTAACTGGAGGAGGCCAAATCGCTGAAGTCAACAGGAGTGTAAATCTCTTGGTGGGAAAGAAGCAGGTCCACTTTGCTAATGAAGTGGAGACATTCGAACCAGATGAAGGATGCGAAGAAGAGGATGTCAACTACATCAACGGAGGAGGATTTTAAGGCCAACGTTATTGGAACCAGCAAGATTACATGAGCTTTAATGGGAATTATCAGAAGAGCTCCTTCACAGGAAATCAGAACTCTTCTGGTTATACTCAAAAGCTCCCATTCCAGAACAGCAACATCGGTTACACAAGGAGCTATGAAAATTCATCTTACCAGAAACCTCCTGCTCAAGACAACAAAATGGAGGCTATGCTAGAGCAACTCTTGGAAGGACATCAGAAGTTGACAGTGAATTTCAATGGCAAGATTGATTCACTGTACGAGGACCTGAATGGAAAGATTGAGAGCTTGAATTCTCATATGAAGAAGCTGGATGTTCAAGTTGCTCAAACTGCAGAAGCTGTTAACAGGCAAGAAGGATTCCTTCCAGGAAAGACTGATACCAATCGCAAACGCCATGTGAACGCTGTCACATTGAGGAGTGGGAAGGAACTTCAACCTGTGCAGAAGAGAGGACTTAGTACTGAGGAATTCAAAGAGCTTGAAGATGTAGAAGATGCTGCGGAGCCAGTGTTGATCGACACTAATGAGTGTCGATCGACACCCATGGAGATGAAAGACAATTCAGACGAGCCTGAACATGAACCTCACGCAAAGGACACAACTTCAACGAAGAGTGTAGAACGACACCAGAAGGGTGTCGATCGATACCCACCACGGACAACACCAGATCAGCTCACAACAACCAAGGTTGCAGCAGAAAGGGTTTACAAACCAAAGATCCCTTTCCCCTTGATACCAAAGAAGTCTAAGAAGGAGCTGCTTGATGCCAGATGCAAGGCTATCATGGATAGACTAGTGGTTGAAATCCCCTTGATGGATGCCATTAGAACTACTCCAGTGATAAAGAGATACTTGAAGTGGATGATGACAAAGAACATGGATATGGAGGAAGGAGTTATGATGATATCAGATCAAGTTAGTGCTGTCATTCAGAACAGGCTTCCAGAGAAACTCTCCGATCCGGGAAGCTTTGTCCTAGATTGCTCCATCTTTTCAGACAAATTTGGGAGATCTCTATGCGATTTAGGCTCAAGTGTCAATTTGATGCCTCTTTCAGTTGCTCTAAAGCTGGACATGACATACTTCAAGGCCACAAGAATCTCCCTAGTACTTGCTGATCGTTCTGTCAGAATCCCTGAAGGTGTCTTGGAAGATGTTCCTATCAAAGTGGGAGATTGTTTGATTCCCACAGACTTTGTGGTATTGCCATATGATGAGGAACCCAAAGACCCTCTCATACTTGGCAGACCATTCTTGGCTACAGCTGGAGCAATCATTGACGTGAGGAAGGGCAGGATCACGCTGAACATTGGTGATATGGTGATGAATTTCGACATGGAGAAGCTGATGAAGAGACCAACAATTGATGGACAAACCTTCTATGTCGATTCACTCACCAACCTTGCTGAAGAAATACAAGAGGACCACCCTACAGACCCCTTGGAGCGAGCATTGACCACTTCTACAAAGGACATTGAGTGCTTGGACGATGCAGCTGCTGGATATGCAAAGATGTTGGACGCAAGTGAGCAAGTCATGCAACTAGTCGCCCAGGAAGACTTGTGTCAATCGACACCAACCAGTGTCGATCGACACCCTGCGAGCACAACGAGATCAGCCAAAAACGCAACACTTGCCGATTGGAGTGAGGCTAAGGCACCTAAAGTTGAGCTTAAACAGCTCTCTGCCGGGCTAAGGTACGTATTTCTTGGTCCTAATTCAACTTATCATGTTATTGTGAATGCTTCCTTAAACAATGTAGAGCTCACTTTATTGCTAAGCAAGCTGCGCAAGTATCGCAAAGTTCTTGGCTATTCTCTTGATGATATTTCAGGTATCTCACCAGACTTGTGCATGCATCAAATTCACCTTGAGGATGAGACAAAGTCATCAATTGAACATCAAAGGAGGCTGAATCCGAACCTGAAGGAAGTGGTCAAGAAGGAGATCATGAAGCTATTGGAAGCAGGGATCATCTATCCCATTTCAGACAGTGCTTGGGTCAGTCCAGTTCATGTGGTTCCTAAGAAAGGAGGAGTCACAGTGGTGAAGAACGAGAAGAATGAGCTGGTTCCTACAAGGACTGTGACTGGACACATGATGTGCATAGACTACAGAAAGCTGAATGCCGCGACCAGAAAGGATCACTTTCCTTTGCCTTTCATCGACCAGATGCTGGAGAGATTGGCGAATCATCCCTACTACTGTTTCCTTAATGGCTATTCGGGATTCTTTCAGATTCCAATCTATCCAGATGATCAGGAGAATACCACTTTTACATGTCCTTATGGTACATTTGCATATCGCAGAATGCCATTTGGACTTTGTAATGCTCCTGCGACCTTTCAGCGATGCATGATGTCCATCTTCACAGATATGATTGAGAAGTTTATGGAGGTCTTTATGGATGACTTTTCTGTTTATGGGTCATCCTTCAAAGATTGCCTGGACAACTTGTGCGCGGTGTTGCAGCGGTGTGAAGAGAAGCATTTAGTCCTGAACTGGGAAAAGTGTCATTTCATGGTCACAGACGGGATTGTACTTGGACACAAGGTTTCAGCAGAAGGGATTGCAGTGGATCGCGCCAAGATTGAAGTAATGACGACTTTGCAAGCACCTGATTCTGTGAAACCAGTGAGGAGTTTTCTGGGTCATGATGGGTTCTACAGAAGATTCATCAAGGACTTCAGCAAGATTGCAAGACCACTCACTGCTCTTCTCTGCAAAGATGTGAAATTTGAGTTCACTGCAGAATGTCATTCAGCCTTTGAACAGATCAAGCAAGCCTTAGTGAGTGCTCCAATTGTTCAACCTCCGGACTGGGATTTGCTTTTCGAGGTGATGTGTGACGCCAGTGACTTCGCAGTAGGCGCGGTTTTGGGACAGAAGAAGGACAAGAAGCTTCATGCCATCTACTATGCCAGCAGAACGTTGGATGATGCTCAAAAGAATTATGCAACTACGGAGAAGGATTTGCTAGCTGTGGTCTTTGCCTTTGAGAAATTTCGACAGTACCTTGTTGGCTCGAAAGTGATTGTTCACACTGATCATTCTGCATTGAAGTACTTGATGCAGAAGAAGGATGCAAAGCCAAGGTTGCCAAGATGGGTTCTACTTCTTCAAGAGTTTGACATTGAAGTTAAGGACAAGAAAGGAGTTGAGAATGGAGTAGTTGATCATCTCTCAAGGATCAAGATCGAAGATGACATGCCAATTGATGATTTTCTACCTGAAGAGAATGTTTACCTTGTTGAGAGTCGTTTACAAGGCATGTTTTCGGAGCATATTCGCCAAGTATTGATAGACACTAGGAGAGTGTCGATCGACACTCAGTCCAAAAATTCGAAGATTGACAATTATTGTGCCCGAGTGTCGATTGACACCATCTGTGTCGATCGACACCCAACGCGAAATTCACTTCGCAGGATCTTGGACGAGGTGTTTGGTCAGCCAATCTTTGCCATTAATGATGCAACTCGACCATGATATGCTGACATTGTGAATTTCCTTACTGCTGACATTGAGCCTAACCATCTCAAGGGTTATGAGAAGAAGAAGTTCATGAGGGAACATAGAAGGTCCTATTGGGATGAACCACACTTATACAAGCATTGTTCAGACAATGTTTACAGAAGATGCATTGCAGAGAGTGAGGTTCGTGATGTGCTGTTCCATTGTCATGTTTCTGAGTATGCTGGACATTTCACAACCTTCAAGACAGTGTCCAAGGTTCTTCAAGCAGGTTTTTGGTGGCCTACTATGTTCAAGTATGCTCAGCTGTTCATCACACAATGTGATGTTTGTCAAAGGAGAGGGAAGATCAGCAAGAGAAACGAAATGCAACAGAACTTCATCCTTGAAGTGGAGATTTTCGATAGCTGGGGTATTGACTTCATGGGCCCTTTCCCTTCATCTTTTGGGAACAAGTATATCTTGGTGGCTGTGGACTATGTCTCTAAGTGGGTGGAAGCAATTGCTTCTAAGACCAATGATGCTGCAGTGGTTCTTAAGTTGTTTCGAACCATCATCTTCCCAAGATTCGGAATGCCTCAGATTGTCATAAGTGATGGTGGTTCTCACTTTATCAACAAGGTGTTCGACAAGCTGCTGAAGAAACATGGTGTTTAGCATCGCGTGGCTACTCCTTATCACCCCCAAACGAGTGGACAGGTGGAAGTCTCCAACAGGCAGATCAAACAAATTCTGGAGAAGACAGTGGGCAAGACAAGGAAGGATTGGTCTGCGAAATTGGATGATGCACTCTGCGCTTATAGGACAGCCTACAAAACACCACTTGGAACTACACCATTCCAGCTGCTCTATGGCAAAGCTTGCCATCTTCCAGTGGAGTTGGAACACAAGGCGCATTGGGCTATCAAGAAGATGAATTTCGACTTGAAGCCTGCTGCAGAAAGGCGCCTACTTCAGCTCCACGAACTCGACGAACTTCGTTATCATGCTTATGAGAACTCAAAGCTCTACAAAGAGAGAACTAAAGCATATCATGATAAGAAGATTGTCTCCAGACAATTCGAGCCAAATGACCAGGTACTTCTATACAACTCTCGTTTGCAATTGTTTCCTGGTAAACTGCGTTCTCGTTGGTCAGGTCCTTTCACCATCAAAGAGGTTCGACCATATGGAGCAATTGTCTTGACAAACTCCAAAGGAGAGGAGTTCACTGTGAATAGGCAGAGAGTGAAACACTATTGGGCTCAAGCCGAGATTCCAGAAGGAACGATCACGGTCAGTGTTGATCGACACCCCCTGTGTCGATCGACACCACGCGGGGACACATGTAAGTTCTTAAAAACCGACACTTAGTCTCTTTCTCCTTACAATTTTAACCCGAAAGTTTGAGAGAATTTCCCCAAATCACCAATTTTTCATTTCTTCACCAAATTGAGAGATTTAAAGCTCTTATCCGTGCGGATTTTCACCTTCTTCCATAATCCATTGTCAATTCATTCGATCTACAAAGGTATGTTCTTCAAATCTCCCAATTTCATTTTCGGACCTAAGGTGAAAATTTTCGAATTCACCCTCTTTTGCTTGATTTCTTTGTTGAATGATGCTTGTTTAGGTTGTATAACATGATTTAGATCATTCCCCAACCGTTTCTTATCCTCTAATTTGAAATTTCTGAAATTTCTGAAATTTTGCTTTCCTTTTTCATTGCTTATGCCTAAGAGAGCACGAGATGGTGACGCCTCAGCCTCAGGAACTGCCAATGATGAGACAATTCCGTCTCTTCCACCGTGGCCTAAGCCTGAAAAGGCAAAGGTTTGGGTTACTCGGCGTTGGGAAGATTCACCAGACAAGGAGGTGGCAAAAGACGAGTGTATTTACAGAGATCTCAGCGAGACATGGGATGAGTATGACACATTGTTCTACAACGCATGGCTGCGAGTAGAGATCGCTCCAACTCATTTTGCATGTGAAAAGACGATGAGGGAGCTAGGAATCAAAGATGACATCCTGCAGCTGATGAACAAGATTGGGATGGGCACCATTGCGACGCGGCAGTATGACTTATATCCAGACCTTGTCCGCCAGTTCATCGCCACAGCTCGAGTCTACTACTGGAACGAGATAGTCCGGAATTCTCTGGAAGGCACATTGACCTTCCTAATCCGCGGGATCCGCTACCGCATTTCACTTCCAGACCTTTGCGGGATCTATGGGTTCGCAGATGAGCATGCCACTGGGGTCTCTCTTCAGACACAGCTCCCAGATAACCAGGATTTCTGGTCACACTTTGGAAATGGGAGGTATGACTCTAAGACCTCCACTCACACCGACATTCACCATCCTACCCTGCGCTACTTGGTCCGCCTATTGGTCCTCATCACCATCTGGAACGCCATTGCTACTGTGTCTAACTGTGGCTGCGTTCGACCTGCTACACCACCACGATCTTCTCCACCACATTCAGATGATGACGAGTGACTCTTCCATTCCTATTTAGTACTTTGAGTCAGTTTTTCGTTTTCTCTTGAGTCTGCATTTGCTTCATTTGCTTCAGTACTTTGTTTCCAACTTGTTGCAGTTATTGAGTTTATTGGATTATCTTGTGCTTTTAACGTTTGTTTGAATTTTTTCTAACAACTAGGATGATTCTAACAACAATCTGACTTAACAACAATCATGTTCGAGTGGTTGAACTCTGTCTTCGGACAGAGTGTCGATCGACACCGTATAGTATCGATCGACACGGCCATCTATCACAGCAACGATCGACACCATCTGTGTCGATCGACGCCATCCGCAGAGTCAGGTAATCTGATTTTTCTCTTTGATTTGTAACAGTTTAGCACAACTTTTTTCTATCCAAACTCATTCTTAGTAACACTGGGGACAGTGTTATTCAAGTCTGGGGGAGGTGGTTGCTAACATTGTGTTTTGTTTTGAGGGTCAAAAGTTTTCAAAAATTTGTTTTATTGAGTCAAAATCAGTTGGAACTTTCAGTTTTTCTAGGAACTAACCACAGGAAGTTGACACTTGAAAGGACCATTCCTATAGTAGTCGACTGCGGGTCTTACTAAGTAGAAAGCTGCAAGTGGAATCAATCTAACAGGGCGAGTTCAGATCCCCTTATAAGAACTAGGTATGCGCAGAACTTGATTCCTCTTTCAGTCCGAACAGATAAGACCATTGCAGTCTCTCCTTGATCTTCCCTTGAGAAAAGAAAAAGAAAAGAAAGAAAAGAGTTTAAGTCTGGGAATAGTGACTTTGTCATGAGCCTATCTCCTCACAAGGAACAATATTAGTGATGCTCTTGAACACGTCTCCTCACAAGAAACATAAGTAGAGAGTAGCACTATTTCCCGAGATTTCATAAGAAAAAGAAGAGTCAATGAAAAGATCTTAGAACACCCTGAAAATGGGCAGAAGTTGACTAAGGGAAGAGAAAATAGGGGAGTTGCATGAGAATGTCTTGTTCAGGCACTAAGGAAGGGAAAAGAATCTCTAAAATTCTGTGGAAATACCACTGTTAGAGTTCGAAATTTTACCAAGGAAAGGATCTGGATTCGAACTGGGAGATTGCTAAGCTTGTGGTAAGTACACTAAGCTTACCACAAGCTTAGCAATCTCCCAGTTCAAATCCAGATCCTTTCCTTGCTATAAATTTCGAACTCTAACAGTGGTAATTCCACATAACTTTAGAGATTCTTTTCCCTTCCTTAGTGCCTGAACAAGACATTCTCATACAGCTCCCCTATTCTCTCTTCCCTTAGTCAACTTCTGCCCATTTTCAGGGTGTTCTAAGATCTTTTCATTGACTCTTCTTTTTCTTATGAAATCTCGGGAAATAGTGCTACTCTCTACTTGTGTTCCTTGTGAGGAGACGTGTTCAAGAGCATCACTAATATTGTTCCTTGTGAGGAGACAGACTCATGACAAAGGCACTATTCCCAGACTTAGACTCTTTTTTCTTTCTTTTCTATTCTCAAGGGAAGATCAAGGAGAGACTGCAATTGCCTATCTGTTCGGACTGAAAGAGGAATCAAGTTCTGCGCATACCTAGTTCTTATAAGGGGATCTGAACTTGCCCTGTTAGACTGATTCCACTTGCAGCTTTCTACTTAGTAAGTCCAGCAATCAACTACTATAGCAATGGTTCTTCAAGTGTCAACTTCCTGTGGTTAGTTCCTAGAAAAACTTAAAATTCCAACTGATTTTGACTCAATAAAACAAAGTTTTTGACTGACTCAAATGACTCTCAAAACAAAACACAAAGTCAGTAATCACCTCTCCCAGACTTAAACAACACTGTCCCCAGTGTTATCAAGCCCGAAGTTGGCTAAAAGAAATATTAGAAACAACTTAAATGACCAGATAGAAGACTTACCTTTGTCTGCGCGTGGTGTCGATCGACACCTAGTAGTGTCGATCGACACTGGTAAAGGTCGAGTCCAATGTCTCCTTTTTTCAACTGACTGAAACTAGGATTTAGTAAAACCAAAACGAAATAAAAAGAAAAACGTACCTAACAGTGGGTTGCCTCCCACTCAGCGCTCGTTTTCAGTCATTAGCTTGACTATGTCAGGGTTCAGACGTCTGGAGGATCAGAGGGTGGCATCGAATGCTTCCCAGACGAATGTCGTCTCATCCATGGTGGTGTATAAGCAGTAGGTGCATGAAAACGACCAAGGAAATGAGGAACAACAGCAGGGTGGGACTTGAGTTCGGGTGGGACACTTTGTTTTCATGCAGCATCATCAAAAGAAACACCAAGCCTTCTACGAGAATCTCGTGGCTTGCATAAGTGTGAAGCAGCTTTTGAACTTTTTAAATTCTTATTGACAAGATCAGGGTGTTTGGAATTGATTCCAGGGAGTGCGTACCTATGCTTCCTTCGAGTTTTCTGATCTATAGGACGTGGAGGCATCTTTTTGACAGCATATGATGGATTTGCATCATTGGAAGCAGCTTCTGGTGTGATCCGCGAAGGGTGTCGATCGACACAGATGGTGTCGATCTACACCAAGTTTGTAACTCGGATCTCTACACTTTTTCTGCAGCTCATCTCTGCAATCTTTGCTTCTATTATGAAAACGTCTTCCTCCATTGGTTTGTCATTGATTAGAGCTTTATTTTCGCTCCAAGTCCGGAAGATATGATTTTTTCCACTCTAATCTTTATGCTCCACAACCTTCGCAAAATTACCATCTAATGCCTCTTGAACAGCCTCCTTGTTCACTTGTTCTTTAGAATCCAGCTCCTCTCCAGCGATCACAACAATGCAAGAGATGTGTTTTGATATTCCAGTAGTAGGGATAGCTTTGTAGAAGATCTCTTTGTCAACATTAGAGAAGGATATTCTCTTATTTGGCATGTCTACAACTGCTCCCACTGTGGCCATGAATGGTCTTCTAAGGATGAATGTCATTGTTGAATTCTTTCCCACTTCCACCACCTGAAAATCAGTAGGTACTAGACAATTCCCAACTTTGACAAGCAGGTCTGGAATGGTACCATATGGGACTGTGGTGGAAGAGTTGGCAAACTCGAGGGTCATGTTTGGAGGTTGAATGTCAGCAATTCCTAACCTCTCGGCAATGTCCTTTGACATCAGATTAACACTAGCACCAGAATCGTAGATAGATTGTTCAAACGCAACTCCTCCAATGGAGCAGGGAACAACAAACATCCCGGGATCTTCAACCTTAAGCAGCTGCTTCATTTGTTGTGTACCCCTTGCTTTGTTGAAGAGTTCTTCAATTTCTTCAAGACTTTCTCTGCTATTCTTAAAGAAAACCCACAAAGGATAATCCTCCCAGGCTTCAGCAAATGAGATTTCATTGGATATCCTTCTCACCTTCTTGTTGAAACTAGCCAGCTCTTTCGCACTAAGGGGCGGTCTTAGGTGTTTGGGTATAGGAGGATATGGAACCTTAGGCTTGTACACTCTTTCCTCTGCGGTTGTGGATGCTTCTCGTGATGTCTGGGAAGGGTGTCGATCGACATCCAGTTGGTATCGATCGACACTAGCATTTTGTGTCGACTGACTCGTGCTGATCGAGTTCAAAAAATCGTGTATCTCTACTGGTGTCGATCGACACTCAGTGGTGTCGGTCGACGCTTGATCTGCAGCTCGAGTTTCTCCTTTTTCAACTCCAAACTCCATGAATTCTTCAACATTTATATCTCTCTTCAGCACTGGTTGAAGGTTCCCTCTAGTCTGAAACTTGACGGCGTTCACATGATGCCTCGGATTTGTATCCGTCTTTCCAGGAAGAAATCCTTCTTGTCTCTTCAAATCTCCAGCAGTTTGAGCGACTTGAACATCCAATTGCTTGACATGAATACCTAGAGACTCAATTTTGCCATTCAGATCAGTGTACAAGGCATCAATCTTCCCATTGAAGTCCACGTTCATCTTCTGTTGACCTTCCAGAATTTGCTCTAGCATAGACTCCATCTTATTGTCTTGTGCAGGAGGATTCTGGTAAGAAGAAGAACCATAAGTTCTCTGGAAGTTGTTATTCTGAAAGGGCTTCTGGTAAGAAGAACCATAGCCTTGCTGATTGTTGAATCTTTGTCCTTGAAAACCAGCACCATTGATGTAACTAACTTCATCAATGGTTATCCAACTTCAAGATGAACTTCATTGGCAAAGTACCAACTTCATTGGCAAAGTACCAACTTGCTTCTTTCCCATCAAGATGTCTAGCTTCTTGTTGACTTCAGCAAATTGGTTTCCTCCAGCTACTCATGCGTTTTGTCTTCTCTCGAAGTCTGCGTTCTTGGTGCTGTTACTAGAGGCCAAATTATCTATAAGCATCATTGCGTCATCTGGAAATCTGGTGTTGAAGTTGCCATTGCTCGCAGCATCTAGGGCCATCTGGTACCTCCAGTCAATCACGCGGTAGAATATTCCGATAAGTTGCGGCTCGCTGAATCCATGATGTGGGCAGTCCCTCTGATAAGATATGAACCTCACCCAAGAAGCCTTGAATGCTTCAGTGGGTCCTTGAGAGAATGTAGTGATCTTCATCCTCAGCTCCTCGGATCTCGCGTCATCAAATAAATTGCACAGGAATGCATTCTTTGTATCTTCCCATGTAGTCAAGGATCCTGGTGGCAGCTGCTTTAGTCAATACGATGCATCTCCAGCAAGCGAGTAAGGGAAAAGCTTGCAGAAGAGATAATCATAGGTCACTCCATTAGCTTTGATGCTTGATGCGAGGTCCTCGAATCTCTCAACGTGGTCCATGGGATGCTCATTAGGAAGACCATGGAAGGGATGCTGAGCCACCAATGTGTAGTAAGCAGGCTTCAGCTCGAAGTCATTCCTCTGAAATGCAGGAGGACGGATCGCAGCTCTATTAGCATAGAACTGGTCTGGGCGGTTGTACTCGCCTAACGTTCTTCCACGTCCAGCTTCTGCACCGGCGATTTGTATCGCTGGTTCGACTATGACGGCGCCAGCCTCATCAAGTCTCTGTCCTTGGGCGTTCCTTCTGTTGCCCTGTAGGTCAACAAAGTCGCCAGCCTCGTTGCGTATCATGATCACAGGATCTGCCATCTCTGTCCGCGCAAGGTGTCGATCGATGCTGTTAGTGTCGATCGACGCTGAGGTTTGGTGTCGATCGATGCTAGATGTGTCGATCGACGCTCTTGCAGTCTTGCGGTTCGTACGTTCCAAACGACTTATTTCCTGGTTGAGTGCGATTAGTTCTTTGTCTTTGTTGCTTCTGGTACTTAGCATGCACCTGAAAGCAAAAAGTAAAAACTAAATTAGTAACCAAAAACAAAAATTAAAAACCTAGACAAAATTCTAATACTAGAAATCTGTAGGCAACTAATCTCCTTCCCCGGCAACGGCGCCAAAATTTGATATGGGTCAAATTTACCCTAAAGCAACTCTCTCAAATTAAGAGATCAGTTGTAGTACTTAGGGATCGAATCCACAGAGAAGGGATAGTCACACAGCGAATTTCTAATTTCGAATTAGGCTAAGTGAGAATGTAAAACTAGAAACAGAAAGCAATTTAAAACTTAGTAAATTCAGGAGACGAAACGCTAGGTTCAGGGAAATTCTCAGGTGATCTAAATTGCAGGTCTAGACAGAATGTTAGGAATTATGAAGATCTGTTCTCGAACTCGAAACACTAATGTAAAATCAACCAACTCTCGCTGCGAAGATTATCTATGTCTAAACCCTAGAATTCCAAATCTCTTTGCAAATTCTAACAATTCAAACAAGCATTAAAGTTCAGGTTCAATTGTTCACAAAACCCTAAACCAAATCTCTTTGCGAATAGGTATTTTGCTCATCTAACATTAGTTCAGGCAATCAATAATACTCTCGCATCTATTAATTAACCTAAGATCAGATTCTAGGTCATGAAGCTAGAATAAGCATTAAACACAAATCCAGATGAAGAACTCTAATGATTTTATCCTAACAATTTAATTCGACCTAACAATTCATCAATCACCTTTGAAAAACCCTAAACCTAACTAGCAAACTACTCAGACATGGTGAATAAAGAAAACATCATGAATAAAATAGTTTGCATAAAAGAAATCAATAGAAACAAAGGAGTTCCAAATTTGCTCTGAAGGAGACAAATTCTTCTCTCTAAAATCTCTCTAAAAATCTCTCTCTAAAAATATTATGTATTGTATTGTGTAGCCTAAACAATGGCTGAAAAACTATATTTATAGGAGAGGATTTTCGTCCAGGGGCAATCTTGTAATTCTTCAGAACTTGGGCAATTTCCTTTTTCTGATGGAAATCAAGTTTCTCGGCCGACCTTGTCTGGTGTCGATCGACACAGATGGTGTCGATCGACACCCTGTGCGTAATTCTGCTCTCTCGACTTCATCACTTCGCAGCTTCTTACAAAATGCTCCAAAAAGATCCAGAATCTCCAATTATGCACTAAACGTAGTCCAACCTATAAAGACTCTAATAGGACTCTAAAAATACCAAAAGACTCTATAAAAACACTTATATCATGGTCCAAAAACGGGTAAAAACCATGATATATCAACTATATATCAACCACTTCTATCTAATCCACCAATATGATTACAGATCCTTAAGCATGAACCAAGAATGTTGTCTAGTCAAGGAACTATTATTAAGTAATGGACAGAACCATTGATTCAATGTCTATCTTTCAAGATACATTGTGAGACCCATTGTTACCACATTGACTATTATTACTATGTCGCAAACTTCAGAAAAACCATCAACGTGTAAGAAGATAGGAGTAAACCTCGTAAAATTATTCCTAAGCCTATCCAACGATGATGTTGTTGATTAGATTCTTATTCTCAGAATTCATGGGATGCAAGAAACAAGTTAAACTTTTGTGCAAACAATTATGAGTAAAGCTCCGCAAAGTAAGAAAGATGACGACCAAAAGAATCAAATCGAGAAGGAACAGATACACCATGACAGCGCAGAGAAAGGATTCAGAAACAAGCGAAACTCATGGGACAAATAGAGGGCTAAGAAATAATGGAGACAGAAGTGTGGCGATGGCAGAAATAATGAAGACAAGCAAAGCTCTAATCTTTTGGCGCAAGAAGCCAAGAACCAACTGAAAATTCATCCTCAATTCCCAAGTCTACTATATATCAGCCACTTCTATCTAATCCACCAATATGATTACAGATCCTTAAGCATGAACCAAGAATGTTGTCTAGTCAAGGAACTATTATTAAGTAATGGACAGAACCATTGATTCAATGTCTATCTTTCAAGATACATTGTGAGACCCATTGTTACCACATTGACTATTATTACTATGTCGCAAACTTCAGAAAAACCATCAACGTGTAAGAAGATAGGAGTAAACCTCGTAAAATTATTCCTAAGCCTATCCAACGATGATGTTGTTGATTAGATTCTTATTCTCAGAATTCATGGGATGCAAGAAACAAGTTAAACTTTTGTGCAAACAATTATGAGTAAAGCTCCGCAAAGTAAGAAAGATGACGACCAAAAGAATCAAATCGAGAAGGAACAGATACACCATGACAGCGCAGAGAAAGGATTCAGAAACAAGCGAAACTCATGGGACAAATAGAGGGCTAAGAAATAATGGAGACAGAAGTGTGGCGATGGCAGAAATAATGAAGACAAGCAAAGCTCTAATCTTTTGGCGCAAGAAGCCAAGAACCAACTGAAAATTCATCCTCAATTCCCAAGTCTACTATATATCAGCCACTTCTATCTAATCCACCAATATGATTACAGATCCTTAAGCACGAACCAAGAATGTTGTCTAGTCAAGGAACTGTTATTAAGTAATGGACAGAACCATTGATTCAATGTCTATCTTTCAAGATATAATGTGAGACCCATTGTTACCACATTGACTATTATTACTATGTCGCAAACTTCAGAAAAACCATCAACGTGTAAGAAGATAGGAGTAAACCTCGTAAAAGTATGACAAACTCCCCCAAATTCGGAAAGAGAAGTTTAAGTTCACGTACCCTTGCGATCGGGTTTGTGACAGCGCTGGACGAGACGTATACTGCTCTTAGCGAAATCTCTGAATGAATCAGCGATTTGATTTAGCGAAGAGGCTAGATGGTCTCTGGGATCGGAACGAGTGATGAGAAAAAAGAAAAGGAAGAGAAACAATTCTCTTCGTATCGGAAGAGAAAGGAAAAAAAAAATAGTTTTTCTTAAAATTATCTCATCCAATCAGAAACTGACAGATCGAAGTTTTAAACAATTCTAAAACCCTTAATTAAGAATCGATTTTAAACAAATTTCTGTTTTAACCATTTATTTTCTTTATTTTTAATATTAAGAACTTTTTAAGAACTCTCTTAAAACCTCCAATGGAGGTGCTCTTTATGTTGCTTACATTAGCTAGAGATTCTTAGTTATTTTAAATTTTTGATTTTTCTACTTCTTGCTTTTCTAATAACACACTATAATTTTTCCAACATCGACAACTCAGCATTTTTTTTTAATCGTCTAAGTGTTGTATTAGAAACAAAAAAGGATTGTTCACATATGAAAAATAAATAAATAATCTTATGAAAAAACATCAAACTCATAATAATAAGGATAACTAGATGCACTAAGTCGCTTTTCTTTAGATACGATAACTATATGTATTGATTTTGGGGATGTGTAAGTCTCGCAGGCTCTGTAGGGCCCATATGATCTATCAAAATTTAGCAATTAGTCTGTTGGGAGAGCATGTGAATGCTTCTCTCGCATGGTATAAGATCTTATTGGGGATATACATCGTATATTCGGATAAATATAAAACTAAAAGGAATATGTATAAATTTCTTTTTAAGATAAGTATAGTTTTCTAGTTTAGTGTTGGCTAGACCGACTTATAGTTGTATAAATATTTTGGATTGTCATTCATAATAAAGTATTCAGTTCGGCATCTAAATCTACATGGTATCAGAGCCTTAAGATTCTAAACCTAAAATTTTCGTTTCTAATTCTTTGTTTCTCGACAATCTTGATCGTGTATCATGGTTGGTTCGGCTGATTCTTTACTTACTTCCACGCCTGTGGCGGAGAAGGCTGATGAAACCATATCGATTTTGCCGTACTCGTTGTACGGTTCCGATAATCCTGGTTCGATGATTACCTATGTTCAGTTGAATGGAGAAAATTACAACGACCGGTGCTCGGAGTTGCTTAACGCACTTCAGGCTAAATGAAAGTTGGGTTTTATCAATGGTACTTTGAAGAAACTGATATACCAGTCACATAGATATCAAATTTTGGCGCCGTTGCCGGGGAAGGAGATTAGTTGCCTACAGATTTCTAGTATTAGGATTTTGTCTAGGTTTTTATTTTTGTTTTTGTTACTGATTTAGTTTCTCATCTTTGGTTTCAGGTGCATGCCCAGTACCAGAAGCAACAAGGAAGAGGAACTAGTCCCATTGAACCAGGAGCTCGGTAATCTCGAACGCACAAACCGAGCATCTGCTCGAGCGTCGATCGACACAGAGAGCATCGATCGACACCATACCTTAGTGTCGACCGNTTTGTATTCTTATTGTATCATCTCCCAAGATGGATTGATACCTCAATATATTGCAATGATATGAGCAATTGAGGAATTGCTTGCAAGACATAAAAACTCTTGTTTCACTTCTCCACTCATTGGTGGATTCCTTACCCCTTTGTTCGTGCAAGCAGGAGTTCCTCTTGAAGACTTTGAGCCTTGTCCGGAGCGCGCCTACATGAATCAGTTCTACATGGTGCATACTGATTCCTTGGGACCAACACCAACTTCAGGGTACTACGCTTACTTGTTCCACAATGAAGAACGCGAGAAGAAGGTTTGTATTTTGCCCAATCCGCGAGAGACTGCACTTGTTAGCGCTGACACCATAGAGTTCTTGCCAACCGATGAAGAATGCTATGCACCTCTTGGGAACACAGCAGCACCACCTCAGCTCACTCGTTCACCATCGGTGTCTCCCCCTACAGATGCTGAGATGCCACCAAGCTTTGAGCTCCCAAAGCTCGACTATGAGCCGCGCACAAAAGCCGAGAAGTTCAAAGCCTCGGTTGTGGAGATCCAAAGGAAGGTGAACAAGTGACAACGCAAGATGATCAAGAAGCTTGTGAAGAAGATCAAGGCCCTTCAGCAAGATAGCTCATCCGAGATGACACTGAGCGATTAGGCTGAACGTGTGGGAGAAACGATGGGGAGACGCTCAACCGGAGGTATTGCGATCCGTGAGCCTCAAGAAAGCGATCAAGAAGGCGCCTCTCTCTCCAAGAAGGCCGAACCAGGAGCAAGGAAAAGGGAGTGCTCCAAGACATTCCAAGAAAGAGCAGGAAGACCGGAGCTACCTCAAGCTCCGGCCATGCCTAGCTCCGAGGTACCAAAACACCAACCATTGTAAATACCACGCATTTTTTTTTTCTTGTGTTTGCTTTGGATTTTGGTCTCCTCTTGAACTTGGGTGACACCGAGACGTTGTCATTCAAGTTTGGGGGAGAATGTGTTCTTTGACATGTCTTTATTTGGATCTTATTTTGTGTTTGCATCTTTGAGTCCTCATGCATCCATCTAAGTGCATAGAAGAATACAAAAAAAATCAGAAAATTTCAAAAAATTCATGTAACTTGCATTTGCATTGTAGAATATTGTAGGATTGAGTCTATAATTTTTATCATTTAGGATTGCATTCATATGCATTGGGAGCAATGATGAGCCTATCCATGTAGAATGTTAACTTTTGTGATCAATTTAATACCCTAGTTAATAGTTCTTTGATGCTTGTGAATAAATTTGAAAGTAAGGATGAACCATGCTTGGACCACCTCATTTGTCACTAGTTTTTGGTCGAAAATAGGTCTTGAAATTGATAGCCAACTCAACTCACTTAAACCAAATTTTGACATTTAATTATCATGCTTACTTTGAAAGTAAATTCATGGATTTAATATACTTGAGCTTTCTTATCCACTTTGCCACCCTTTTGCTAGCTCAAGTTGCACCCCTACCTTAACCAACCTCCTTTGAAGCCAAATGTTCTTGTGTGATTACTTGTGAGGCCTTTATTTCGATTGAACTTAGCATAAAGTGTGGCATGTAGATTCTAGCCTTGCATTTTGAGGCTAGCTTTAGGATTAGGATTTGGGGGTTTGTTGGCCGTGGTACCACTTGATTTTTTGTGGAAAAGTTTGGAAAGAAAGAGGTGATGAATAAGGGCTTGGTGAAAATAAAGGGAAACTTGGTTTGAAATGGAGAGTCTTGTGGTTAAAAAGGAATAGCTCAAGGTTAAAAATGCTAGGTGGTCTTAAGAAAAAGAAAAGAAAATCAAAAGACCCAAAAAGGGCCAAATTAGAAAAAGAAGGCTACCTAGGGATAAGAAGAAGATCTAAGTTAATAAGTTAAGACTACTCCATTCGCCGAGAATGATAGGTTGAAGAAGTTCCCCTTAGAGCTTTAAAAGAAGAAGTGGGTTTGAAATTCAAAGGGTTAAGCAAGACACAAAGGGCCTTGGGAAAAAGGGTAGATTCTAGAGGATTGAGTGAGCAAAAAAATGAATGAGAGGGGTATAGGATCATTGTTAGCATTTCGGGTAGATGAAAGTCTATTCTTGTATGCATCACTTGTTTCTTACCTTTAGCATTATGCATATAGTTCAATCTTTTTTAGTGTTACCCTTGTTAAAAAGCAAAACCGGATGAATTGAGATCACTTTTATCTCAAAAACCCAGTCCCTTAGGCAAATGAATTTACTTACCTTGCAATGTCATGATTCACGGTTTCAAACTTAATGAATGTTTAGATTGAATTCTTAGTGCCCGTGAATGTTGAGATGGGCATGGCTAACTCTTTGGGAGTGGGATAGATTCACATGCATCTTAGAATTAAGAACTAGGATATTGAGTTGATCATTATTGTTAGCAATCTTGGATATTGAGCTCCCACTTTTAAAACTCTCTCCCTATCTTGAATTTTGTTTGCTTGAGGGCAAGTAAAAGGCAAGTTTGGGGGAGTTGATATACTCATATATTTCATACATTTAGCTTGCATTTAGGACATAATTGCATTCATATTACATTCATACTTAGAGAAATTGTAGCTTTTGTCTCATTTTAGGTCCTAAGGCACTTTGCATTAGCATTTGCATATTTCTTGCATTCTTGCATCAAATTCAGGTTGTTTTGGATACACTAGAGCTTTCGAGGGTGCGTGGACATGCTAAGGATCAAAAAGGAGCCTATGGACACTTGAGAGGACTCGGCCATGAAGCAAAGGAACCGAGATCGAGCTAGGCGGGTCGATCTAGGAGAGATCGACCAGAAGATCGAGTCACTGGGTCGTTTCAAGGAAGAAGATCGAGGTCAAAGATCGACCAAGATGATAGAACGCGAGTACAGACGCGGAAGAAGAACGAGGGGCACTCGATCTACCCGACCAAGATGATAGGTCTCGACTCGATCACCCGAGAATCGACTAGAAGATCGATAGGAGCACTCGATCTACCCGACCAAATCGACCCAACGATCGAGTGAGAAAGGGCGTTCTACGCGCAAGATCGAGTGACGAGATCGACGACTGAGGTCGATCTCTAACCTTATCCGGACAGCTCACATTTTGGAGTTTAGTGAGGGGACCATTTCCCTTTTGGTAAAAAAGATCCGAGTTTTTACGTTTTGAGCAAAACCGCCATTGTTAGTGTTTTAAGCTTTTCTTGTTTATGATGTGGACATCGAACCAAGCTTAAACCTAGACGATGTACCTGAAGTTAAGAAGGCTCAACTACCACGTTCTAAGATCAGCAAGCTGCAAGAACGGTTCAACACAGTAGTAGAGACCCTCTTAAATACAATGGAGCCTGGAGACGTGCTCAGAACCAACCCAGAATCAAGCAACCTTCATGAGAGCTCCAATGCACCCAGTTTAGACATAATGGAGGATTCAGCCTGTTTAAGTGATGGGGTCTAAATAGTCGTCCGAAATTGGAGGATTTCTTTGGGGACTCGTCGAGCTTTAAATTTGTAGGACCCTAAGCTGCAAGTGCACAGCGTGCGTTGTAGTACTTAGGGTATCGATCCACAGGGAGGAGGTCAACTGCAAAACAGAAGAATCAGGGCAACCAAAGACGCAGGGAACTGGGGTTTTGGGGTAAGTGTCACGATTTTTGCAGAAAGTAAAGAAAGCAGTACCACGCCTTATATAGAGAAGGTTGTCAATCTCTTCCATAACCAACGGGAAAAGGAAAATAAACTTAAAGACTTGTAAAAAGGAAATCAGGTAAGCAGTGCAGGATATGTAAATATTGAAGTGCGTAAATCTCGATGTAAAAGCAGATGGGGCGAACACGTTGGGAATCTTCTCGGGAAATCTATGGGGTTCTAACAAGAAATACAACATACGAAAGTTAAGCAAACGAGACTAGGCGATTTTCCCTAAACTGATTCACTGGTTTTAACAACCTAACTCTATCAAGCAAGGTCGATCTGCGATCATCTATTTCGCAAGTATACTCTCGTATCTTGCGTCCTAGACGAACACACAATAAAATCGGGGCGATAAATATTCAGACATCTTTTAAAGGATGCTCTCTACCCTATTTTGTCTAGATCTGAGATTCAGGATGTTCGTCGCTCTCAAGACCCTGCGATCAGAATATAGTTCATGACGCTAGACTCATGCAATAAGAACGAATATGGTGAGACAGAAAATCCTAATCTTCGGCCTAAACAGTCGGTTTAAAAACAGTTAATGAAATTCCCCATAGATCCCCTTAAAGAACACCCAACGAAAGTAAACTACTCAGACATAAAAGAAGAAGTAGAAAACGTGATTGATGAATGCATAACTTGTATAAATCGATGAAAAGGAAAGAGGGTTCAAGAACAAATCAATCTCCCTCAAAGAACAAAGTG
>JAHZTW010000001.1:93274340-93314916 GCA_020283515.1 Alliaria petiolata
AGGTCTCGACTCGATCACCCGAGAATCGACTAGAAGATCGATAGGAGCACTCGATCTACCCGACCAAATCGACCCAACGATCGAGTGAGAAAGGGCGTTCTACGCGCAAGATCGAGTGACGAGATCGACGACTGAGGTCGATCTCTAACCTTATCCGGACAGCTCACATTTTGGAGTTTAGTGAGGGGACCATTTCCCTTTTGGTAAAAAAGATCCGAGTTTTTACGTTTTGAGCAAAACCGCCATTGTTAGTGTTTTAAGCTTTTCTTGTTTATGATGTGGACATCGAACCAAGCTTAAACCTAGACGATGTACCTGAAGTTAAGAAGGCTCAACTACCACGTTCTAAGATCAGCAAGCTGCAAGAACGGTTCAACACAGTAGTAGAGACCCTCTTAAATACAATGGAGCCTGGAGACGTGCTCAGAACCAACCCAGAATCAAGCAACCTTCATGAGAGCTCCAATGCACCCAGTTTAGACATAATGGAGGATTCAGCCTGTTTAAGTGATGGGGTCTAAATAGTCGTCCGAAATTGGAGGATTTCTTTGGGGACTCGTCGAGCTTTAAATTTGTAGGACCCTAAGCTGCAAGTGCACAGCGTGCGTTGTAGTACTTAGGGTATCGATCCACAGGGAGGAGGTCAACTGCAAAACAGAAGAATCAGGGCAACCAAAGACGCAGGGAACTGGGGTTTTGGGGTAAGTGTCACGATTTTTGCAGAAAGTAAAGAAAGCAGTACCACGCCTTATATAGAGAAGGTTGTCAATCTCTTCCATAACCAACGGGAAAAGGAAAATAAACTTAAAGACTTGTAAAAAGGAAATCAGGTAAGCAGTGCAGGATATGTAAATATTGAAGTGCGTAAATCTCGATGTAAAAGCAGATGGGGCGAACACGTTGGGAATCTTCTCGGGAAATCTATGGGGTTCTAACAAGAAATACAACATACGAAAGTTAAGCAAACGAGACTAGGCGATTTTCCCTAAACTGATTCACTGGTTTTAACAACCTAACTCTATCAAGCAAGGTCGATCTGCGATCATCTATTTCGCAAGTATACTCTCGTATCTTGCGTCCTAGACGAACACACAATAAAATCGGGGCGATAAACATTCAGACATCTTTTAAAGGATGCTCTCTACCCTATTTTGTCTAGATCTGAGATTCAGGATGTTCGTCGCTCTCAAGACCCTGCGATCAGAATATAGTTCATGACGCTAGACTCATGCAATAAGAACGAATATGGTGAGACAGAAAATCCTAATCTTCGGCCTAAACAGTCGGTTTAAAAACAGTTAATGAAATTCCCCATAGATCCCCTTAAAGAACACCCAACGAAAATAAACTACTCAGACATAAAAGAAGAAGTAGAAAACGTGATTGATGAATGCATAACTTGTATAAATCGATGAAAAGGAAAGAGGGTTCAAGAACAAATCAATCTCCCTCAAGAACAAGGTGAAAACCACGAATCAGAGATTAGCGGCCACCAAAAGAAATCTATGACTTAGAGTATTTCGTGATGCAAAGTTAAATCTAAAAAAACCCTAAACATCGAGTATATATAGGTCTTCAAGTGCCATAGGTCGTGGATTAGGTCTTGGCTTGCATAAGACGGTTGCGGGTTTAAGTTGTGCTTCAAATGGGCTCGGGAACCGCGAGTGGCCTGGCCGCGCGAGCGACCGGCTGTGGCGCGGCCAGGTCGTCCTTCCGGGTGCTTGACGGACCTTCTTGCTTCTTCCATAACTTGAGATCCAACCGTGGGATTGTTCTCAAACCACTTCGAGGTGAAAGACAGCTGATAAGGATACCTTGTCTCCAAATATGAGATTGATCTCGTGGTGGGAAGACCTTCATTTGATGTTGAACTTCTGTCCTCGAGCACTGTTTCCGGAAATATCCATTTGGCTCCAAAATAAGCGTCTTTTGCTAAGTTTACCTGAAAAGAGTCTTGAACAACCAAATACTCGAAATCTAGTGTTTATGCATTAAAACCTTAGTGAAATGCTTATTAAAGCACTCACTTATGATAGTAAAAACGTGTAAAATATGCATGTTATCAACTCCCCCAGACTTAAACTTTGTTTGTCCTCAAATAAAACAGAAATCCAAGTAAGGAAAACTGGTTTGAAAACGTGGAAACTCACCAATACTTGGGAACTCATCAAGTTAGCAATCGACCTGTTTGAGCCACGTAACTCGGAATTTAGCTTCAAGGCGTTTGGGTCTAGTTACCTTGAGCTTTTCACCCTTCCCGGATACGTTTCATGGTCCCTTTGAGTATTTCTAGCTCTCTCTTGTTGACCCCTTAATTCATTTAGGCGTGCGGTCTCTATCGAGGGAGTATTGGTTGACGAGACATTATACTCTTCTCTTTCAAACATCTAGACAAAGACATTTCAGACACAACTCTCCTATTTTCTCTTCCCTTAGTCGATTTCTCCCTATTTTTCTAGGGTATCATTTTATTTTTTCTATCGACTTTCTTTTCTTTTTAGCTTTAGAATGATCACTTCTTTGTAGTTTTCATGATTGCTGCGAACCGTCATGGTCCTTTAAGGAACTCGGGTTGCCATCCTCAAACTAAGGCTTTTCTTTCTATTTTTTTTTTCTATAACAAGGGAAGATCAAGGAGAGGTTGCATTGCATCTACTTAGTCATGCTATATTTTAAAAGAGGAGCAAAGTTCGAAGTACCTCAAGCCCCTTGATGAGAAGTTTTGATTCATTAGGTGCGGAGTCAACGCAAGATCCTTCGAGTACTCTAGAGATTAGAACTTTCTCCGTTGGAATGATCCACTCGCAGTGTTCAACTTAGTAAACCTTGCTTCTAAATCCGTGAGAATGGTCATTAAGGTTCCTTGTTCAAAGTGACTTGTACCTAGCAAAGTTCATAGTTTCCGACTAAAAGAAAAAAAAAAGTTTTGACTCTATAAAACGACTCGATAAATGATGTAAGTATGCATAAGACTCATCAAATAAAAGCATAATTAGTAATATAAGAAACCCCCCCAGACTTAAATCAAACTGTCCCCAGTTTGTTTAAATCGAGTTGAGGTGAAAAAGATAGGTAAATTCAAGTACAAGCTTGTGAAGACTTACTTGAAAGTGGCGTTGGGTTTGGTATGGGTGGATGGGCGTGTGGTATGATTGAGCTAAGGACTTGATCATTCTCCTTATGCTACTGCTTAGAATCGATTTGATTGAACAAAAGAAATCGAAAACTTAGCTCGAATGGAAATGTGTTGCGCGGTTGAGCTTCCTTGCTTCGGATGGTGGTGGTGGGCGTATGGTGATGTTGTCGGCTGGTGATGATGATGATGATTGGGGCACGCCTATGTTGAGAAGAACAGATACTCCGGTTGCTGAGTACTCGTCATGGTTCCTTGACCTTTGTGAAACACCGTGAAGGAGAGATGGAAAATCTTCCGTCCTTGCGTCTTGAAGATTGTGTCACCTCAGAAACTTGACTTGAAGTTTGGGTCTATGCTGGCCTATCCAGTGATCTGTTCGGGATCCCGGAATACAGGTGTTGCTAGTATGAACTTCAATGCCATATGAAATCCTTACTTGACTTCGGTAAAGGTCTTGGTCGCGGAAGAGAGAAGCTAGTCTTCGAGAACTTTCCTCTTCGCGGTTTGGTGAAGGAAGTTGCATCTTCTTCCTTATGGAGCTTGCACAACGGTCTTCTTCCTCTAGAAACGTCGTACTCTTCTTCATCTTCACGGATACAGGCCCGTTGAACGTGCTGGAAGAAGTGAGTAAAGAGATGGATTATTGACTTAACTTGACTTGGATGGAGTCTAGTCTTGTCTCGCCGTCTTGGATGCAACAGCAATGTACCGCAGTTGTGGAAGTGATCTTTGCGGTCTTTAGGTCGTGTCCAGGCCTTTGAATCAAGGAGGATGCTTGAAAGGCTTGATACAGGTTGAAGGAGATCCGGTTTGGTGAGGTCGGGACGGGGAATATTTCAGACGACGGCCAGCTGCACGACGGGTTGTCGCGGCCGCGGCCAGGCGCATCCTCTCCGCGCCGTCGTGGCTCATGGAGCGGCCAGGCTCCTTCTGGCCGGCCCACGGGCGGTTCGTCGCCCGGTGAGTGTTCTTCGAGCCTCCTTCATATTTTTGGTCTTTTCGGGTTTTTCTGGTTTTTTTTTTTGTGCTTTTCTTGGTTTTCTGATTTTTTGTGCTTTTGGGGTTTATGAAAATGCTGTAAACTAAGAAGAAACCAAAACTAAAAATTAGTATGGTTAAGGAGATGAGAAAGAGATTACCTAAAATGGGTTGTCTCCCACTGAGCCGCTCTTGTTTAGAGTCTTTTAGCTAGACTTTGGTAGTTTGGGAGCTTAGTTGGAGGTGGAGTTCGACCTTAGGCAAGGTCTCTTTGCCTTCGGCGCGGCCTCTTATGCTAAAGGCTCCTCGAGTCTCTCCATGATAGCATCTTCATCCTTCTCAAGAAGATGTTTCTCGCACCGGGTCTCCCTTGAGCTTTGAGCTTTCTTCCCGGCTCTCGCAAATTCGTAGAGATGTTGTATCTCTTGCTTAGTCTCATCACTTTCGTGGAAGTAGTACCCGATCAAATTCTCCTTCCATGCTGTAGTGAAAGTAGTTTCAGGAGGAAGGCTCTCCACTACCTTGTCGAATTCCGCAAGGTCTTCTCTGCTGATCAGGTCGCGAAAGTACTCCTTCAGACCCCTTTTTTCTAGAGCCTCATCGAATCCAACATATATCGGGATCGTCCTTGCCTTCTTATGGAACTCGATGAGTCTTTCTCTTTTGATGCGATCCCCGAATCATGATTTCTCCTGCACCCTCTTGTCGTTCGATCGGAAAGTCAGGACTTCGTCCAATGCTGGCTCTGCGGATGACATTCCATGGATTGGAGATGCTGAAGTTTGACGCGGTCGATGATTTGAGAAGGCGAATCTGTTCTGGACGTGCCTTGCCCTAAGAATGGCGTCTCTCTTTGCTCTGAGGCGAGTGATGACATTGCAAGGTGCAATGATCACTTGCTTGAGCCTTGCGCCCAACCGTTCGCCTGGCGTGACGTCTTCCTCGCTTGAGGAATCAGGGATCTCCTTGCGTCCTCCTGCGGGGAAACTCATGACTCTCCTGAACGAGGGCAGCATGTCGGTGAGCTCCTGTTGGTCTCGGGCAAGTCTCTCGAACTTGTCCCCGCTTCTTTCTAGTTCCAAGACAATGCCCTCGATTGCCCTGCTATTACTGCTGGTTTGGCTTCTGATTGCCAAGCGGCCTTCCTGTGCCTCCTCGATGTATCTCCCAAGGTGATCTTTGACCTCATCGATGGCTTCCTTAGTTTCTTCGAGCTCGCAGCCGTACCCTCGGGTTCTCCGTCTGATCTGGACCAGATTGTAATCATGACATCCCAGCTTTTCTTCCATCTTCAGAAGTTTGTTTCGGTCTCTTGAAGTTTGGGCCTCAAGTCTCTTGACCTGATCTGCGATTTCTTGCACCTTGTAGGATATCTCTTCTTGCATCGAACTGATTCGGAAATGGAAGGTCTTCTCGGACTCGGCTACACGATCCGTGAGGATCCGTGCTAGCTTTGTAAGCTGGTGTAGTCCCTGATGCAGGAAGGAAGGTGGGAGCCTTTGGTTGTGATGGGGGAGAACAGAAATCTGGTGGTGAGAACTCTCGTCCTCATCCTGCGCTAGGGGTGCCGGTATTTCTTCAGAAGTGAAGCGTTCTCGGGGCGGCGGCATGGAGTAGTCTGCAGGTGGGCGTGGGTTCGGAAGCATGCAAGGATCGCTCTTTGTGTGCTCCATGGTATGGTAGTTCCTGAAACTCATAGAAAGAAATCTAGAAGTTAGAGAAAAAGAATGTCTTTGAGTTGTGATCCTGACCTTTGCTTTGGATAGCGAAACGCAACCTCCCCGGCAAAGGCGCCAAAAGCTTGATGGGGTCTAAATAGTCGTCCGAAAATGGAGGATTTCTTTGGGGACTCGTTGAGCTTTGAATTTGTAGGATCCTAAGCTACATGTGCATAGCGTGCGTTGTAGTACTTAGGGTATCGATCCACAGGGAGGAGGTCAACTGCAAAACAGAAGAATCAGGACAACCAAAGACGCAGGGAACTGGGGTTTTGGGGTAAGTGTCACGATTTTTGCATAAAGTAAAGAAAGCAGTACCACGCCTTATATAGAGAAGGTTGTCAATCTCTTCCATAACCAACGGGAAAAGGAAAATAAACTTAAAGACTTGTAAAAAAGAAATCAGGTAAGCAGTGCAGGATATGTAAATATTGAAGTGCGTAAATCTCGATGTAAAAGCAGATGGGGCGAACACGTTGGGAATCTTCTCGGGAAATCTATGGGGTTCTAACTAGAAATCAAACACACAAAAGTTAGGCAAACGAGACTAGGCGATTTTCCCTAAACTGATTCACTGGTTTTAACAACCTAACTCTATCAAGCAAGGTCGATATGCGATCATCTATTTCGCAGGTATACTCTCGTATCCTGCGTCCTAGACGAACACGCAATAAGATCGGGACGATAAACATTCAGACATATTATAAAGGATGCTCTCTACCCTATTTTGGTCTAGATCTGAGATTCAGGACGTTTGTCGCTCTCAAGACCCTGCGATCAGAATATAGTTCATGATGCTAGACTCATGCAATAAGAACGAATATGGTGAGACAGAAAACCCTAATCTTCGGCCTAAACAATCGATTTAAAAACAGTTAATGAAATTCCCCATAGATCCCCTTAAAGAACACCCAACGAAAATAAACTACTCAGACATAAAAGAAGAAGTAGAAAACATAATTGATGAATGCATAACTTGTATAAATCGATGAAAAGGAAAGAGGGTTCAAGAAAAAATCAATCTCTCTCAAGAACAAGGTGAAAACCACGAATCAGAGATTCGCGGCCACCAAAAGAAATCTTTGACTTAGAGTATTACGTGATGCAAAGTTATATCTAAAAAAACCCTAAACATCGAGTATATATAGGTCTTCAAGTGCCCTAAGTCGTGGATTAGGTCTTGGCTTGCATTAGACGGTTGCGGGTTTAAGTTGGGCTTTAAATGGGCTCGGGAACCGCGAGTGGCCTGGCCGCGCGAGCGACTGGCCGTGGCGTGGCCACTGGTCATCTGGTTTGGTCGTGGCGCGGCCAGCTCGTCCTTCCGGGTGCTTGACGGACCTTCTTGCTTCTTCTATAACTTGAGATCCAACCGTGAGATTGTTCTCAAACTACTTCGAGGTGAAAGTCAACTGATAAGGCTACCTTGTCTCCAAATATGAGCTTGATCTCGTGGTGGGAAGGCCTTCATTTGATGTTGAACTTCTGTCCTCGAGCACTGTTTCCGGAAATGTCCATTTGCCTCCAAAATAAGCGTCTTTTGCTCAGTTTACCTGAAAAGAGTTTTGAACAACCAAATACTCGAAATCTAGTGTTTATGCATTAAAACCTTAGTGAAATGCTTATTAAAGCACTCACTTATGATAGTAAAACGGGTAAAATATGTATGTTATCATTAAGCATCAAGGGAGCTCAGCCTCGAGTCAAACAAGGTAAGTCTGTTTACTTGGCAGGAAATGGAGTTCAAAACATCAAGAATCTCACTGAGATCACATCGGAGCTGCAAGTTACCTCCAAAACAAGTCATCTGGCCAAGAGAGAGCAAATGAAGCAAAAACACAAGTTTGAAGCTAACCACGTGGAACTACTTAAAGATCTTCATCATTTGGACTTCAAGGGACTTCAAGAGCAAGAATTCATCAAGGACTTCAACCTAAACGGACCAGAACCTCACATGACCATCTCAGCCTCAACTAAGCTCATTTAAAGCCGAAAACATGTATTCTTTATTTATATGGGTTGTGCAGGTAATTCAGAGTATCACAGTGGTATTGGGCATGCCAAAAGACTCAGGTTCGAGCCCCAAAGAGAACTGGACGAATTCATCTTTATTTTTCTATTTTTTTTAGAAAACTTTCCTTCTCTTGTATTTTAAACGCTTTGTAGTTTCTTTTACAAGTCCTGTCGTTTTGAGTCTTTTTTTGTTTTATTTGGTCGACCATATTAGGTCATTAGCTGATAGGACCAGTATATAAGGTCCCCTTGCAGCCTTGTAATCTTTTAGACTTTTTGATGAAATAAAAACCCCCTTTTGTGTTCTTGAGAGAATCACAACAAAACAGAGTTCTTGAGATTGTGTGAGAAGCCTTTCTCTAGAGTTCTTAGACTTATCAGAGCTTCTTTCACAAAGCTTTGTGGCGTCTTTAAATCCCCCGTCTATCCATCTCATAAACTGATCCAATCTGAGAGAGTTACACAACCAGCAGATTAGGTTCCATAATCTATTCACAGCAATCCATTCACTGATCAAACAGAGAGAGTTGCACAGCCAACTGTTTGATTCCATTGATTCATCATCCTGTAAGAACATACCCTTTTGTTCTTACATCAGTTTATGTAAAACCTTAATCTTTCTTTAATATTAAGTACTTATCTTAATATCTTTTGCTTAGTTGCTTAATCATGTTTAGCTTTTCTTCCTCTAAGTTTTCATGTGCTTTAATCATGCTTAGTGAGTAATCCACCAAGGGTTTTTGGTTGGGGTGATTAAGGAGTGTTTAAGGGTTTAAGCTTTGGTCTTTCTTGTTCTTAACTCATTCTCTTCTTGGATTTGAGCGTTTTAAGCCTAGGGACTCTTGAGAAAGATCCCTTTGATCTCAGGGATTTCCTTGTCCGAAAAAGATTTAGGAGATCCCTTAAATCCAAATCCAAGAGGGTAGTTCATCCTTTCCCAAACGCCATGGAGGTTTAGGGAGCTAGTTAGGCCATCGTTTGAGATCTATGCTTCAAGTTCTTCATCCTTTCTTTCCACCACGAACCATGGGTTAGGAGGAAAGGGTGAGGAAAGGATTCATTCCAAACGCAATGGATGAATCTAGCTTTAGCTTCTCAAGGCTTAGAGAAAGCACAAAATTTGTAGATCCATGTTTTCAAAACCCAATGTTTAAATCTTGAACCTCCTTGAGCATGATCCCCAACCTTGAATCCATATTTAGCCTCTGAAAACTTAGAATCATCATTTCTTAGCTCTAAAGTTTGAGTCTTTTGTCTTACCTTCTTAAAAATTATCTTTTTATCTTATTGCTTTCATTAGGGTGTCTAAATTCATAAAGTCTTGTTCTTGCTAGCTTAGGTATTTTAAAAATTCCCTAGAATCTCGTTTAGTAGCCTAGTAATCGTTTTAAGGTCGTTAGATTTCATTTAATAGTTTTTAAAATTCATCTTAGGATTTTAGCAATTTCCCGTTTTGTGCAGTTTTAGCTTTTGATTTTATAAAACTAGTAGGTGTCTCATTTAAATTCCTAGAGGTTGTCTGCTAGTTAATTAACATCCCAATAGGGATTTTAAAATAGTTATCATAGTCATTTAGTAGCTGCACTTAGTTTTTACAGATTTTCTCTCCCATTTATCTGGTTTTCACTTAGCTTTACTTTAAACTTTTGTATTCTTGGTAGATTTCAAACACCCATTTTGGATTGATTCCTGAAGTATTGCAATGACATGACTATGCTTTAGGTTTGATTAAAAGCTTAAAAAGCTGGTTATCACGCGGTCACCACAAAAAGACAATGAGGACATTGTAGTTCATGAGGGGGAGGATAAACTTTCACAAGACCATGGAATCACCTTCCATGATGTATACATCGAACAGCCAAGAAAGAGCAAGGAAACGGTTGAAGAAGAGTTTGTGGAAGATATACCAAAGCAACAAGAAGTTGTCCCTCCTCCCTGCAAGCCGAGTCTCCCTTTCCCTGCAAGGCTCAAGAAGCAGCTGTTAGAGAAGCACTCAGCCTTGTTCGAGAAAAGTATTAAGGAGATTGAGATGAAAATGCCCTTGGTAGACGCTATAGCACTCATACCGAAGAGTGATAAGTTTTTAAAAGATGTGATTACTAAGAGGGCAAAGGAGTTACAAAAGGCTGTGGTTGTGAGCAAGGAGTGTAGTACCATCACTCAAAAAGAAGTCACATCAAAGAATCTTGGTGACCCCGATTCTTTTATGTTGCCCTGCGCCATAGGAGAATTGAGGTTTGAAAATAGCCTTTGTGACTTGGGAGCAAGTACCAACCTTATGCCATACTCCATTGTGAGGAAGCTAGGTCTCACAGATTTCAAAGAACGTAACGTCTCCCTAGTCCTAGCTGATAGGAGCATACGGCTACCAATAGGGGTGCTTGAAGACTTACCTTTAAAGATTAACAATGTCACCATTCCAACCGATTTTGTTGTCTTGGAGATGGATGAGGAGGACAAAAATCCTCTTGTATTGGGACGGCCATTCTTGGCTACTGCTGGAGCCATCATTGACGTGAAGCACGGGAAAATCTCTCTACACTTGGGAAAGGGTGCAAAGTTCAAGTTTGGTATCAAGGATGGTGTAAAGAAGCCAACGATAAATGGCCAAATCTTTCAAGTAGACATCACTGATGAGCTGAACCCATGCAAGGAGAAACACGTCTTCGAAGGTCAGAGAGTTCAGACTGCAAGGGAAAACCATGTGGAAGCCTTGACCGAGGCAAATAAGGAACAAGCCGAGACCTTGCTCGGCAAGCATGAGAAGAAGCATAGAGTTTCTTGCTTCTCGGTTGAAACAAAAGGAAAAGCTAACTTTGAGAAAGAGATCAAGGCTAAGGATGAACCTGATAGGGAAGCTTTGCTGGTCTTGTTCAACCAAGATAAAGAGGAGAACCCCAAGAAGATGGTGCCGGTAGAAAAGGGCAAGAAAGAGAACACCTACAAGATTTTCTTTGGCAATGCTAAAGGATTGCCTAGCAAAGATCGAGCTCCAACTAAGAGCACCCTGAGCTTGCATCCATTAGAGCACAAGGACGGCTCTATACTGTGCAAAGTTAAGTGCAAAGGGGGCTCGAAACCATTCGCACGGGCACGATTTCTACTTCCTCCGGGTTTGATGGAAAAGAACAAGGAAATGGTAATGGAGATGATGCGCACGGTCTACACCATAGAGGTCCAACCAGGGACAAGCTCCACTATGTCTTCAGCCATCCCATCCGCCTCAACCCCACGCTAAAAGGGAGTAAGGAAAGTCGAGTTAAACGACGTTAAACAAAAGCGCACTTGGGAGGCAATCCCATGTCTATCTTTGTATATATTCTTGTTCTATTTTATGCTTTTTACTTTTTTGTGTGTAGGAAAAAGGAAATGGGATCAAGAAGCACGTTCTTGGAATGCATTGGTTTTTGAAAGGAGGAAAGTAGACATGAGATCGAGTCATAGATCGACCAGACATAGCTCGATCTGTGCTAGATCGAGTTGCTAAATAGAGTGATTCTGGTCGATTCAAATTAAATCGACCAGACGATCGAGTGAACGGCTCAATTTCGAGGGGATGACCCACCAATAAGTTCGAACGAATATTCAAACGGGGTGTGGATCGAGCGAGTTCACTCGATCTTGGAAAGGAAATCAATGTCTAGATCGATCATTTCACTCGATCTCTGTCGAAACGATCACAAGATCGACCCTGGAGCTCGATCTGAGAAGTGTGATCTTGGCAATGAGGGTCCACAAAACGAGGAGAGAAATCGATCTCTGGATCGATGATAGGGCTCAGGTTTTATCCAAATAAAACTACTGCAAGTGCACAGCAAATGCAATCGTAGTATAAAGGGTATCGAATCTCAAGGGAAGTAGATGCTACACTAAGGTTTCTAAATTCAGATTATGCTAGGTCGAATTGTATGAAATTAAAACTAAGCAATTAAGCGAGTAAGTAAACGAGATTAAAAGCGATGTAAGTTCAGGAGACGAAGACGCTAAGCAAGGGTAATTACCAGGTTCAATCCAAGAATGCAGAATCTAAGTTTATTATGAATTTATTAAGAACCGTCTAGAACTTGAATCACTAAGTTAAAACCAATCAACTCTCGTTGTAGAAGTTATTTATGCCTAGATTCCTAAGTTCCAAATCTCTTTGCGAATTTAAACAACTAAGGCAAGCAGTAAGATGCTACTCATCATCATCAGAGCGTGGTGGTGTGGGTGGGCGGACGCAGCCACAGTTGGACACAACTGTGATAGCGTTCCAGATGGCCTGGAAGCTCTGAACCACGTAGCGCTGGAAAACATCTGGCTCCATAGGAATCTCAGGAGCAACTGGAAGGTGATGAGGACCAATAGGCTGAGGCGCGTATCTCGAAGAAAAAGCTCGTGTCGGATCCTTAGCTGGTCCATCCTCTGCGTGTGAAGCTGCAGCTCGGGAGGAAGCACCTCTGCGTCTGGCGACGGGAGCAGTCCTCAGCTTGTTCGGACTGGGCTGAAAAGTGAGGCTGCCTAGATCAGTGGTGATGTGAGTGAGATCTCTGTCAGCTAACTGCACCATACGCGGCACTCTCTGCGGATCGGTGAAAGCCCAGTATCGCTCTAGCTTCACCCAATGAGTCCTCTTCAAGTACTCCATATCAACCAAGGCACGCGCAGTCACAATGGAGCATGTGGAAGTGTCAATCCTGAAGTGCTGGAAGATAGGAGTAGGAAGGCTACCAATGGTCTCGGGCTTTATCTTGGATCCAGCAAAAGGCTTGGTCTTCAAGGAGACCAAATGATGGGCAAATACCGCGCCCAAGTTAACGTTCTTTGTCAACCAGCCTCCTCATAGATCACAGACCAGATGGTGTAATACATCACCACCAACTCAGAGACACACATCTTCCCTGGCTCATGCTTACACAAAAGTGTAGTAGCGAATAGGCGAGCAAGGTAGCGAAGAGTAGGGTGTCGAATGTCTGTCTGAGAAGAGGTCTTAGAGTCATACCTCCCATTCCCAAAATGTGCGCAAAAGTCCTGGCTATCGGGAACTGCTGAGGAAGGTAGACACCTGTAGCATGCTAGTTCTCAAACCCATAGATCTCGCAGAGCTCTGGAAGCGAAAGCCTCTAGCGAACTCCTCGAATAAGGAACGTCAATGTGCCTTCCAAAGCGTTCTTCACCACCTCATTCCTGTAATACACTCGAACAGAGGCCATAAACTGACGGACCAAGTCTGGGTAAAGATCGCACGGTCTGGTCACCATAGTCCTGAGCCCAACTCTGCTCAGCAAGTGCAGGATGTCGTCCTTGATGCCTAGCTCATGCATCGTCTTCTCACAAGCAAACCGAGTAGGTGTAATGTCCACCTTGAGCCACGCATTGTAGAATAGCGTGTCATAATCATCCCAAGCTTCGCTGATGTCTCTGAAGACACACTCATCTTTCTCAACTTCCACTGCAGGTGGGTCCTTCCCAATTCCGTGTGAGCCGAATTTTTGCGTTTTTACGCTTTGGCCAAGGAGGAAGAGAGAGAATTGCCTCATCATTAACAGTCCCAGAGGCGGACGCTTCAGTGCGGCAAGGCCTCTTAGTCACTGGAGCCATCTGCAATCAAAAGAAAACAATCCAAATCAAATCCAAAGTCTGCAAATGAAAGATCAATGTCGATGCTTCATGGGTGTCGATCGACACCAAGATGGGTGTCGATCGACACCATATGTGTAACTTCAAATCGAGACCAAAACACAATCCTAAACCTAATGGTGCATCAATTAGCCTTGCAAACAATCTCAGTATCATGTATCGACCAAGTACAAACCAATAAACCCAAGAAAAATCCCTAATTTGCCAAATGCATCATCAATTATCAAAATTTCGAAAATCTCAAATTTATGCAATTTAAAGGATGAAAAGCAGTTGGGTAATGATCTAAAGCATGGTAGACAACCTAAAGAAGCATCATTGAAGCAAGAAATCAAGGTAAAGAGGTCGAATTTGAGATTTTTCACCTTAGGGTCGAAAATAAAATTGGGAAATTTGAAGAACATACATTGGCAGATCGAATGAATGGACAATGAATAATGGAAGAGGAGGATAAACCGCACGGAATAGAGCTTTGAAACACTCAATTCCGTTGAGAAACGAAGATTAGGTGATTGGGGAAAAATCTCTCTTGAAGACTCGAGTTCTGAAAATATGAGGAAGAAGAAGAAAAAGTCGGGGTTTTTAAAGAACTTACCTGTGTCCGTGTGGGTGTCGATCGACACACTAAGGAGTGTCGATCGACACTTGTCGTGGTCGTGCTTCCTCTCCTTGAGCCCAATAGTGTTTCACCCTTTGCCCATTCACAACGAACTCTTCTCCTTTGAAATTTGTTAGGACAATTGCTCCATATGGTCTGACCTCTCTGATGGTGAAGGGACCTGACAAACGTGAACGCAATATACCAGGAAACAATTGTAAACGAGAGTTGTATAGAAGTCCCTGGTCATTTGGTTCGAAGTGTCTGGAGACAATCTTTTTGTCATGATATGCCTTTGTCCTCTCTTTGTAGATCTTCGAGTTTTCATAGGCATGATGGCGAAGTTCGTCGAGCTCGTTGATTTGCACTAGACGTCTTTCTGCAGCTGGCTTCAAGTCAAAGTTCATCTTCTTGACAGCCCAATGCGCCTTGTATTCCAACTCCACAGGAAGATGGCAAGTTTGCCATAGAGTAGCTGGAATGTCGTAGTCGCAAGTGGCGTCTTGTAGGCAGTCCTATAAGCCCAAAGTGCATCGTCTAACTTCGCAGCCCAATCTTTCCTTGTCTTGCCTACTGTTTTCTACAGGATTTGCTTGATCTGTCTGTTGGACACTCCGACTTGTCCACTCGTTTGGGGATGATAAGGAGTAGCTACACGATGTTGAACACCATGTTTCTTCAGCAGCTTGTTGAACACCTTGTTGATAAAGTGAGAACCACCATCACTTATAACAATCCGAGGCACTCCGAATCTTGGGAAGATGATGGTTCGAAATAACTTAAGAACCACAGCAGCATCATTGGTCTTAGAAGCAATTGCTTCCACCCTCTTAGAGACGTAATCCACAACTACCAAGATGTATTTGTTCCCAAAAGATGAAGGGAAATGGCCAATGAAATTAATGCCCCAGCAATCAAAAATTTCGTCTTCAAGGATTAAGTTCTTTGCCATCTCATGTCTCTTGCTGATCTTTCCCCTCCTTTGACAAACATCACACTGAGTTATAAAAAGCTGAGCATAGTAGGCCACCAAAAAGCCTGCTTGAAGAACTTTGGACACTGTCTTGAAAGCAGCAAAGTGGCCAGCATACTCAGAATCATGACAATGAAACATCACATTGCGAACTTCACTCTCTGCAATGCATCTTCTGTAAACATTGCCTGAACAATGCTTATACAAGTCAGGTTCATCCCAATAGTATCTCCTAAGTTCTCTCATGAATTTCGTCTTCTCATAATCCTTGAGATGTTTAGGCTCAATGTCAGCAGCAAGGAAGTTCACAATGTCAGCATACCACGGCCTATTTGCATCAGATAGAGCAAAGATTGGTTGTCGAAACAACTCATTGAAGATCTTGTGAAGTGATGCTGCTGTCTGCGTATGGTGTCGATCGACACTGATGTCGGTGTCGATCGACACTCTTGGTCGCTTGCTCGTATTGATCAGAAGTGAATCGCGAATCTTCTCTAAGTCTGAAAAGGGGGTGTCGATCGACACTCTACTAGTGTCGATCGACACTAGGCTCGTATTTGCAGATTTTTGCAAGTTCTCCGAACTCTTGTCTTGAAAACGAGTTTCAACCAAGTAGACATTCTCTTCAGGCAGAAAATCATCAATAGGGACGTCATCTTCAATCATGATCCTTGAGAGATGATCAGCTACTCCATTCTCAACTCCTTTCTTGTCCTTAACTTCTATATCAAACTCTTGGAGAAGTAGAATCCATCTTAGCAACCTTGGCTTGGCATCCTTCTTCTGCATCAAGTACTTCAATGCAGAATGATCTGTATGAACAATCACCTTCGAGCCAACAAGATACTGTCGAAATTTCTCAAAGCAATGACCACAGCTAGCAATTTCTTCTCCGTGGTTGCATAATTCTTCTGGGCATCATCTAACGTTCTGCTGGCATAGTAAATGGCATGAAGCTTCTTGTCCTTCTTTTGTCCCAAAACTGCTCCTACTGCGAAGTCGCTGGCATCACACATTACCTCGAAAGGTAAGTCCCAGTCCGGAGGTTGAACAATAGGAGCACTCACCAAAGCTCGCTTGATCTGTTCAAAGGTTGAATGGCATTCCGTAGTGAAATCGAACTTCACGTCTTTGCACAGAAGATCAGTGATTGGTCTTGGAATCTTGCTGAAATCCTTGATGAATCTTATGTAGAACCCAGCACGACCCAGAAAACTCCTCATTGATTTAACAGAATCAGGTGCTTGCAAAGTCGTCATAACTTCAATCTTGGCGCGATCCACTGCGATTCCTTCTGCTGAAACCTTGTGCCCAAGTACAATCCCATCTTGAACCATAAAGTGACACTTTTCCCAGTTCAAGACCAAGTGTTTCTCCTCACACCGCTGTAATACCGCGCACAAGTTGTCCAAGCAGTCTTTGAAAGATACCCATAAACAGAAAAGTCATCCATAAAGACCTCCATAAAATTCTCAATCATGTCTGTGAAGATGGACATCATGCATCGCTGAAAGGTCGCAGGGGCATTACAATCCGAATGGCATTCTGCGATAGGCAAATGTACCATAAGGACATGTAAACGTGGTCTTCTCTTGATCATCTGGATGTATTGGAATTTGGAAGAATCCTGAATATCCATCAAGGAAGCAGTAGTAAGGATGATTCGCCAATCTTTCCAGCATTTGATCGATGAAAGGCAAAGGAAAGTTATCTTTTATGGTCGCGGCATTCAGCTTCCTGTAGTCTATGCACATCATGTGTCCAGTCACAGTCCTTGTAGGAATCAGCTCGTTCTTCTCATTCTTCACCACTGTGACTCCTCCTTTCTTAGGAACCACATGAACTGGGCTGACCCAAGCACTGTCTGAAATGGGATAGATGATCCCAGCCTCCAATAGCTTCATGATCTCCTTTTTTACAACCTCTTTCATGTTCGGATTCAGCCTCCTTTCATGCTCTATTGATGACTTCGTCTCATCCTTAAGGTGAATCCGATGCATGCACAAGTCTGGTGAGATACCTGAAATGTCATCAAGAGAGTAGCCAAGAGCTTTGTGATACTTGCGCAGCTTGCTTAGCAACAAAGTGAGTTCTGCATTGTTTAAGGAAGCATTCACAATAACATGATAAGTCGAATAAGAACCAATAAATGCGTACCTTGGCCCGGCAGGGAGCTGTTTTAGCTCAACTTTAGGTGCCTTGACTTCGCTTCAGTCTGCCAATGTTGCAGCTATCGCAGACTTCGCAGAGTGTCGATCGACACCTTGTGTTGGTGTCGATCGACACCAATCTTCTTGGGCGACTAACTGCAGCACTTGCTCACTTGCGTCCATCATCTTTCTGTATCCAGCAGCTGCATCGTCCAAGTGCTCAATGTCCTTTGTAGAAGTGATCAATGCTCGCTCAAAAGGGTCTGTAGGATGGTCCTCTTGGAAAATTTCTTCAGCAAGGTTGGTGAGTGAATCGACATAGAAGGTCTGTCCATCAATTGTTGGCCTCTTCATCAGTTTCTCCATGTCGAAATTCATTACCAAATCACCATTGTTCAGCGCGATCCTCCCCTTTCTCACATCAATGATGGCTCACGCTGTAGCCAGGAATGGTCTACCAAGTATGAGAGGATCTTTCGGTTCCTCATCATAAGCTAACACCACAAAGTCTGTGGGAATTAAACAATCTCCCACTCTGATATGAACATCTTCTAAGACACCTTCAGGGATCCTGACAGAACGATCAGCAAGGACTAGGGAGATTCTTGTGGCCTTGAAATCTGTCATATCCAGCCTAAGAGCAACAGAAAGAGGCATCAAGTTGACACTTGAGCCTAAATCGCATAGAGATCTCCCAAACTTGTCTGAAAAGATGGAGCAATCAAGGACAAAGCTTCCTGGATCGGAGAGTTTCTCTGGAAGTCTGTTCTGAATAACATCACTGACTTGCTCTGATATCATCATCACTCCTTCCTCCATATCCATGTTCTTTGTCATCATCCATTTCAAGTATCTCTTTATCACTGGAGTAGTTCTAATGGCATCCATCAAAGGGATTTCAATCACTAGTCTATCCATGATATCCTTGCATCTAGCATCAAGTAGCTCCTTCTTAGACTTCTTTGGTATCAAGGGAAAAGGGATCTTCGGTTTGTAGACCCTTTCTTCAGCAACTGTCGTAGTCTTGGCTTGATCTGGTGTCGTCTGAGAGGAGCGTCGATCGACACCCTCCTGGTGTCGATCGGCACTTGACTTTGATGTCGATGTCTTCGTGTCGAGCTTGTTAGATCCGTCTGGCTTCTCCATGGGTGTCGATCGACACTCTTCAGTAGTGTCGATCGACACTGGCTCCGCAGCATCAATTTCTTCACCTTCAATGTCTTCAAGCTCCACGAATTCTTTAGCACTAAGCTCTCTGGTCTTCACAGGCTGAAGGTTCTTTCCATTCCTCAATGTGATGGAGTTCACATGGCGTTTGCGATTAGTATCAGTCTTTCCTGGAAGAAATCCTTCTTGCCTGTTAACAGCTCCTGCAGTTTGAGCAACTTGAACATCCAGCTTCTTTACATGAGAGGCTAAGCTCTCAATCTTCCCGTTTAGGTCCTGGTACAGTGAATCAATCTTGCCATTGAAATCCACTGTTATCTTCTGCTGTCCTTCCAAAAATTGCTCCAGCATAGACTCCACTTTATTGTCTTGTGCAGGAGGTTTTTGGTAGGAAGATGAACCATAGTTCCTTGTGTAGTTGCTGTTCTGGAATGGGGGCTTTTGCGTGTAACCAGAAGAGTTTTAGTTTCCTGTGTAGGAGCTCTTCTGATAATTCCCATTGGAACTCCTGTTCCCTTGCTGGTTCCCAAACCTCTGGCCTTGAAAACCACCTCCATTAATGTAGTTGACATCCTCTTCTTCACAATCTTCATTTGGTTCGAATGTCTCCACTTCATTAGCAAAGTGGACTTGCTTCTTGCCCACCAAGAGATCTAGCTTCCTGTTCACCTCAGCTATTTGGTTTCCTCCAGCTACTCCAGCGTTTTGTCTCCTCTCAAAGTCTGCATTTTTGGTGCTGTTACAAGAGGTCAATTTCTCTATAAGCACCATCGCGTCGTCTGGATATCTTGTGTTGAAGTTGCCATTGCTTGCAGCGTCTAGAGCCATCTGGTACCTCCAATCGATCCCTTAGTAGAAGATGACGATGAGCTGCGGCTCGCTGAAACCGTGATGTGGGCAATCTCTCTGGTAAGCCTTGAATCTCACCCAAGAAGCTTTAAATGCTTCAGTAGGTCCTTGGGAGAAAGTGGTGATCTTTGTCCTCAGCTCTTCTGATCTCGCATCATCAAAGAAATTGCATAAGAATGCATTCTTTGTTTCTTCCCAAGTGGTCAAGGATCCTGGATCCAACTGCTTAAGCCAGTATGACACATCTCCAGCAAGCGAGTAAGGGAACAGCTTGCAGAAGAGATATTCATAAGTCACTTCATTAGCCTTAATGCTTGAAGCTAGATCCTTGAATCTCTCAATGTGATCTTGAGAGTCCATGGAAGGGATGCTGGGCCACCAGTGTGAAGTAGGCAGGCTTCAGCTCGAAATCGTTCCTCTGAAATGCAGGAGGACGGATCGCAGCTCTATTAGCATAGAACCGGTCTGGGCGATTGTATTCGCCAAGCGTTCTTCCACATCCAGCTCCTTCAGGGGCGATTTGTATGTCTGGTTCGACGATGACGGCGCCATCCTCATCAAGTCTCTGTCCACGATTGTTTCTTCTATTGCCGTCCAAGTCCGTGAAGTTGCCAGTCTCGTCACAAATCATAATCACAGGTTCTGCCATCTCCGTCTGCGCAGGGTGTCGATCGATGCTCTCAGTGGTGTCGATCGACACTAAGGGGTATCGATCGATGCTATGGGAGGTGTCGATCGACACTCGTGCAGTTTTTCGGTTCGTACGTTCGAGACGGCCTAGTTCATGGTTGAGTGTGATTAGTTCTTTGTCCTTGTTGCTTCTGGTACTGCGATTAAGCATGCATCTGAAAAACAAAAATTAGAAACTAAATCAGTAACCAAAAATAAAAACAAAACCTTGTCAAAATCCTAGTACTAGATTCTGTAGGCAACTATTACTTCCCCGGCAACGGCGCCAAAAATTTGATAGGGCTCAGGTTTTACCCAAATAAAACTACTGCAAGTGCACATCAAATTCAATCGTAGTATAAGGGGTATCGAATCCCAAGGGAAGTAGATGCTACACTAAGGTTTCTAAATTCAGATTATGCTAGGTCGAATTGTATGAAATTAAAACTAAGCAATTAAGCGAGTAAGTAAACGAGATTAAAAGCTATGTAAGTTCAGGAGACGAAGACGCTAGGAAAGGATAATTATCAGGTTGAATCCAAGAATACAGAATCTAAGTTTATTAGGGATTTATTAAGAACCGTCTAGAACTCGAAACTCTAAGTTAAAACCAATCAACTCTCGTTGCAGAAGTTATCTATGCCTAAATCCCTAAATCCCAAATCTCTTTGCGAATTTAAACAATTAAGGCAAGCAATAAGAACAGGTTCGATTTGTTCACAAAATACCTAAACCAAATCTCTTTGCGAATAGATATTTTGCTCACCTATGATTAGTTCAAGTTACTAATAATGCTCTCGCATCTATTAAATAACCTAAGGTTTGATTTCTAAGTGATCAATTCAGAGAATCAAGTTAAGCACAAATCAAGGTGAAGATCCTATTGATTTCCCTAAAAGTTCTAATGATTCTACAAACTCTTCATCAAACCCTAAATCACCATAACCTAACTAGCAAACTACTCATACATAATTATGCAAACACAAATCATGGCTGAAATAAATTGCATAAAAGAATAGAGAATGATACAGGGGTTCGAAATCTAGCTCATATGAGTTAGAATTGTCTCCCCAAAAGCTCAGGATCAATCTCTCTCTAAGTCTCAAAAACAGAAAATAATGATAAGGTATTTGGCTAAACAATGCCTGAAAACTATTTATAGAAGAGGATTTTTCGTCAGGGGCAGTCTTGTAATTTCTTCAAACTTGAGGTGATTTCCCTTTTCAGATGGAATTCCGAGTGCTTTGGTCGGCTTAATCGGTGTCGATCGACATCAAGGGTAGTGTCGATCGACACCCTTTGTGTAAATCCTGCCTTGACTTCATCACTTCGGCTGCTTCTCCAAAATGCTCCAAAAAGTACCAGAATCTCCAATTTAGCTCCAAATGCTCTCCATCCTGTAAAGACTCTAATAGGACTCTAAAACTAACAAAAGACTCTATAAAAACACTTATATCATGGTCCAAAAACGGGTAAAAACAATGATATATCAATCGATTTAAATCCAATAGGAGCAATAATCGATCCAGACGATCGATTTCAGGCGCATTATGCATGAAATCGAGGTCTAGATCGATCAAAGTGACTCGACCTCATGCCAATGTAAGTTTTCGAATTTCTCTCTCTTTTTCCTTCCCTCCCAAATTAAATTTGAATTTTGGTCAAAGCTAACACCTTTGACCATGGTGGACGAGCTTTGACCACAAATTCCAAGACCACTTGCATGCATGGCTCCAAAATTCTTCACACACTCTCTTTTCACTCACTTGTATTTCCAAGCTTGGTTTTTAGAGAGAGAGTGTGAAAGTTTCGGTTTTTAGCAAGAGAAAGAAGATTTCTTTTTCACACTTTGCGTTCCAAAATTCGAAAGGTATTTCAATTTGAATTATATTTTGTTGAAATTCCTAGCTTTTAAGGTGTGAGTAGAGATAAATTATTAGGAATTGTGCTTTGATTTTTCTAAATGTCTAAGTTTAGGGGAAAGATCTAGGATTCTTCCATATTTCCAAAAAAATTCCCCAATATTTAATGAGATATTTTGGATTATTCCCTAAAATTTTAAAAGCATTGCATAGGGTTTAAGAGCTTAATTCTCATGTTTGCCTTGATCCTCTACGACATCACTATTTTATCATTCCCTTTGCAAGCTTTTGCTTCTAAGGACAATGGCATCAAGGAGATTTGGATACTCACCACAAGCAGGATTGTTGGGATGGACTAACGAGGAGAGAAGAACACGCATGAGGCTCCAGCACATGAACTTTGAGCCTACCAAGTTCGCAAGTCGAACCTTCTTGCAAGAGGTCGGATTGTTAAATTCCTTTGATAAACTACTTGCGGACATGGAGCTCAGTTCTTTGGCGACCATGAATTGTCTCGCTTACGTGGAGGTGACCTTGCACTTTCTCTCCACAATGGACTTCTCCTATGAAGATCCAAGCTCGCCGACACCATCAACGGGGTGCATGACGTTAAAGGTCCGGGGAAACTCCTTCAGCCTGACCATACGGGATATATGCAGCGCCTATGACTTCAATGAAGAGGCTCCCTTGGTGGAATTCCCACAGTTCGAATCGGCGAATGCCCTATGGAGCTTGATTGGTGAAGGCAACTTCAAGAGCAACAGGTCCAAGATCACGAGGGTGAGGAATCCTTTGCTACGATACATAATCCAGCTCCTTGCCAACATCCTCTCGGGAAAAACTACGACCGCAACAGTGGAAGAAGGGGAACTTAGCTACCTCTTTCAAGGAGTGAAAGAGATCATGTGGGACGAGGGGTGGCTCTCGGCTAGTGCGGAGGATCTCGTGGATGATAACTTCGGGGAAGATGTCAATTACGGATGCATTTTGGCATCCTCACTAGTGAAGTACAAGAGTTGGTTGCTAAGGGCAAGAGCATGCTCGGTCTTCATAGGAGGTTTTCTCACTCCTCTCTTTGTGAAAGCAGGAGTAGATCTTTCATTCTTCGAAGCATGCATAGAGCGAGCCTACATGGACCACAACTACATGGTTGAAATAGAATTCTTTGGGCCTCCCCCTGCCCCCAACACTTATGCCTACCATTTCACCAATAAGGAGATAGAAAGGAAGGCATACATCCTCCCAAGTCTGAATGGCGTGCTAATAGATTGCATTGAAGGCCTCGAGTTCTTGCCCCCCGATGACGCGTGCTACATGGCATTTGGAACCACAGCCGCAATCCCAATCTCCCTAGATTCCTCCTCGCCATCCTCCTCATCCTCCTCCACCTAGCCCGATGTACCACAATCTCAACCCTTGTACAATATCATTGCATTTTTATTTTTGCTTCTTGTATTTTGGTCTCATCTTGGACTTGTTTGACACTAAGGCGTTGTCATTCAAGTTTGGGGGAGAATGTGTGCTTTGACTTTGTTTCATTTGAATCTTATTTTCCTTTTCATCCTTGAGTCTTCCATACATCCATATTGCATAGAGAAGTACAAAAAAAATATCATAAATTTTTTCAAAAATTCTAAAAAAATAATTCATGTAGTTGCATTTGCATACTTAGAATTTTTTAGGATTGAGTCTAGATTTTTATCATTTAGGATTGCATTCATATGCATTGGGAGCAATGATGAGCTTATCGTTGTAGATTGTTAATTCATGTGATCAATTCAATGCCCTAGTTAGTAGTTCTTTAATGCTTGTGAATAAATCTTGAAAGTAAGGTAGAACCATGACTGGACCACCTCATTTGTCACTAGATTTTGGTCAAAATAGGGTCTTGAAATTGATAGCCAACTCTACTAACTTGAACCAAATCTTGACATCTAAATATCATGCTTTGCATTGAAAGTGAATCCATGGATTAAAATATTCGAGCTTTCTTTCTCTCTTTGCCACTCTCTTGCTAGCTCAAGTAGTACTCCTACCTTACCTTACCTCCTTTGAAGCAAATTGTTTTTGTGTGAATACTTGTGAGGCCTTTATTTCGATTGAACTTAGCATAAAGTGTTAGGTTTGGGACGACAAGTCTAGGCTCTCATGTAGATTCTATCTCTCGCATTTTGGAGCTAGTTGTAGGCTTAGGGTTTTGGGTGTTTGGCCGTGGTATTGCTTGATGAGTTGTGGAGAAGAATAGAAAGAAAGAGATGATGAAAAGGGGCTCGGTGAATATTAAGGGGAAATGGTGAATCTTGTGTTTAAAAGCATATAGCTCAAAGTTTGGAAAAGTGGTAGGTAGTCTTGAGAAAAGAAAAAATCAAAAAAGCCAAAAAGGCCAAGGCATAAATACCATTCACTATGAGTAATAGATTGAAGAAGTTCCCCCTTAGAACCTTAAAAGGAGAAATTTGTTCGAAATTCATGGGTCTAGCAAGGCATAAATAGTCTTGGGAGAAAATGGGTAGTTCTAAAGGGTTGAGTGAGCTTTAAAAAATTGAATGAGAGGGGTTTAGGACCATTGATAGCATTTTGGGTAGATGAGAGTCTAGTCTTGTATGCATCACTTGTCTTTTACCTTTAGCATTATGCATAAAGTTCAATCTTCTTTGAGTGATACCCTTGATTGAAAACGAAACCACATGAATTGAGATCACTTTTATCTCAAAAGCCTAATCCCTTAGCCAAATGAATTCACTTGCTTGCAATGTCATGATTCACGGTTTGTACTTAATGAATGTTAAAGAGTTGGCTTGATAGGGAGACTTATCTAGATTGAGATCCTAGTGCATTTGATTGTTGAGATGAGCATGGCTAACTCTTTTGGAGTAGGATGGATTCACATGCATTTTAGAATTAAGAACTAGGACATTGAGTTGATTATGTTTGTTAACAATCTTGGATATTTAGCTCCCACCTTTAAACTTCTCTCTCGGATTTTTATCTTTGATTTGCTTAGGCCAAGCAAAAGGCAAGTTTGGGAGAGTTGATATACTCATATATTTCGCATAGCACTCATTTAGGATAGGTTTTCATGCACTTTTGCACTCATACTTAGAGTTATTGTAGATTTTGTCCCATTTTAGGTTTTAGGATATGTGGCATTAGCATTTGCATATTTCTCGCATATTTGCATCATATTCAGGTTGTTTTGAGTGTGTTGGAGCTGTGGTGGATGTGTGGACATGCTAACTTGGAGAAGTTCGGACAAGCATACATGCACTGAGATCGAGGGAAAGATCGAACAAGGCAGGTTGTTCTAGACGAGATCGACCAGAATATCGAGGCACTTAGACCGATTCAAGGGAGAAGAACGGGACTTTGATCGACCAATATGGTCGTGCGACTGTACGGACCCAAAGATGCCATCAGGAAGAACGGAGTGAAGATCGAGACTGAAGATCGATCCAGATTGAAATGACCCAACGATCGAGCAAGAGGGTCGATTGCTGAGTTGAAACGACCCGACGATCGAGCAAGAGAACCCATTCCCAGTCCGAGATCGGGCAAGAGATCGACGACTCAACTCGATCTCTTCTCTCCAGACGCGCTTCCTTATCCGCCAGCTCACGTTTTGTCCTCTTGTAAGGGGACCATTCCCCCTTTGCTATAAATAGCTAAAACCCTTATTTTTTGGGATATCTTATCTTTATGCTTTTTGCCTTCTTCCTCTTTTACCTTTGCCACCGTTGTTAAGGTTTTTAAGCTTTTGTAATCGCACTCTTTGATTTGATAAGCAAGAACTTCTCTTTTTAATCTTAATCTTCTTTCTGTTTAACGTTAATCATGTTTAGCATTTCGAATCTTGTGATTAAGGAGTGTTTAACTATGATTAGCGAGTAGTAGCTTTAAGTTTTGAGGCCGAGGGGTTTAGGGAGGTTTAAAGGTTTAGATCTAGATGTTTAGCACGTTTATAACTCTGAACTCTTCTTGGTTTGGAAGGATTAATGCCAAAGATTCTCGATGGAGATCTTTCTGTTCATAGAGATTTCTTTATCTCATGAGGACTTAAGAATCTCTTAAGCCCAAACCAAGAGACTATCTCCTTTTAAGCAACAACGGTGGAGATTAGGGTTTAGTTAAGCCAAGCTAAGAAAGGAGCTTTCTTGCTCATCGACCGATCCTTTCCACCACACACCATGGGTTTGGAGGGAAAGGTTTGATGAAGGTTCGGAACCACTAACCGTGGAATATTCTAGATTTGTTTCTTAGGATTAGAGTTAGCTCAATGTTTGTGTAGATTCACTTTTGTATAAACCCAAGATCCAACCTTGAATCTCCCATTATCCAAACCCTCTGCCTTGAATCTCTCTTTAATAATTGATAAATCAAGAATCAATCTTTTGCTGCTTAAGTTGCTAGAGATCTTTTAATATTTGCACTTGTAATTTTAAAATCTTTAAGCTTTGATATTTTGTTGCTCTATAATTTTAGAAATTGCTTTAAGTATTGTTCTTTAGCCTAGTTGTCTTTTAGGATTTATTTACTTTGCATAAGTAGTTTTTATAATTCCATTTCACCCATCAAAATTCGCATATGGCTTAGATTAATCTTGTTCTTGCATTCCTAGTGTACTTTCCATCCAAGTTGGATTGATAACCTTACATACTACAATGACATGAGTAGTGTTGAGTATTGAAAAAAGAGAAAAACTCTACTTATCACAAGTGTGCGGCATGATCAAGATAAACGGTATCTCGGAGGATAGCTTCAAGTTGCGCTTATTCCCATTTTCTCTTGGGGATAAGTCTCGGCATTGGGAGAAGACCTTGCCTCAAGGAACTATAAATTCATGTGCTGATTGTAAGAAAGCATTTATGTCCAAGTTCTTCTCAAGCACAAGGACAGCTCGCTTGAGAAGTGAAATTAGTGGCTTCACGCAAAGGCAAAACGAGACGTTTAGTGAGGCAATGGAGAGGTTCAAGGACTACACTATCCAATGTCCTCATCATGGCTTCAGTGAAGAGTCTCTTTTAATCACCATCTATAGAGGAGCATTGCCCAAGATTCGCATGCTCTTGGACATGGCAAGCAAAGAAAACTTCCTTGGCCAAGATGTAACCGCGGGCATGGAGCTCATAGAGAATCTTGCTTTGAGTGATGGAAACTACAGTGAGGATTATGATCGAGCACCAAGAGGATCTGATCTTGAGGCAAACAAGAAGGAGTTGAAATCACTACATGAGAAGATAGACAAGTTGGTACTTGCCAATCAAAAGCATGTACATTTTGTGGGTGAGGCTACGGATGTTCTAGAGGAGGTAGAACAATGCCAAAAGGAAGCCAATTGGGTCGGTGTTCAAGACTATTCAAGACAACAAGGCTACTTTCCCAGGTACCAAGGAAACAACAAATTGTCTTATAGAAGCACCAATGTTTAGAATCCACAAGACCAAATGTATCCTCAACAAAAACAGTTTGGGAATCAAGGTGGATATGTGAACAAGAACACATATCAAGGTCGAAGACGAGGGAATTTCCAAGGTCAGCAACAACAAGGGAACAAAGGATATCCCCCTGGTTTTGTGCAGCCACAACACGCTCAACCTTCTACTCAAGATCCGGTTCAAGCAATGCTCAAGCAAATTTTGCAAAACCAAGCCAATGTGGAGTTGACATTACAAAACAAAATTGCAGAAATGAAAGTTAGGCAAGACAACTCCAACAATGACTTTGCTCACCAAATCACTGACCTAAACAACAAGCTTACACAGCTTGAGAAAGGCAAGGCTAGCATGTCCACGCAAGGTACCTTACCAGACAAATGTGAAGCAAATCCGAAGGAATATGCTCACATGATTTCTCTTCGAAGTGGGAAGGTGCTGACACCACGAGCTCCACCTACATACAATGAGGACATTGTGATTCAAGAGGGGGAGGAAAGCTGTGCAAATGATCAAGGAATCACCTTCCACGATGTCTACATTGAGGGGCAAGGAAACAATAGAGGAGGAATTGTTAGAAGAAACAAGCAAGAAGCAAGAAGTTGTTCCTCCTCCCTACAAACCTAAGCTTCCTTTTCCAGCAAGGTTTAAGAAGCAGCTTGTTGAAAAGCATAAGGCTTTGTTTGAAAAAAGTATCAAAGACATAGAGATGAAGATGCCCTTGCTTGAGGCTTTGAAACTTGTACCAAAGAGCGCCAAGTTTCTACGAGAGGTGATTGCCAAGAGAGCTAAGGAGCTACAAAGGGAAGTGGGGATAAGCAAAGAGTGTAATGTCGTCACTAACAAGATGATAACACCAAAGAAGCTCGGCGATCCCGGTTCTTTCACATTGCCTTGTGGTATAGGTCCGTTGAAGTTTGAAAACAGTCTATGTGACTTAGGGGCGAGTATAAACCTCATGCCTTACTTCATTGCCAAGAAGTTAGGTCTTACAGAGTTCAAGGAGTGAAAAGTCTCCCTAGTCCTAGCTGATAGGAGTGTAAGACTACCAAAAGGGTTGCTTGAAGACTTACCCTTAAAGATAAACAATGTAACCATTCCAGCCGACTTTGTTGTTTTGGAAATGGATGAGGAAGACGAAGATCATCTTGTCTTGGGAAGACCGTTCTTGGCCACTGCTGGAGCCATCATTGACGTGAAGAATGGAAAGATTTCCCTACACTTAGGGAAATGTGTGAAATTCAAGTTTGGTATCAAGGATAGTGTGAAGAAGCCAACGATCAACGGTCAAGTCTTTCAAGTGGACATCACGGGCGAGCTGAACCCACACGAGGAGGTTCATACTGAACGGGAGCGCCGTGTGGAAGCTAGTGATAAGAGGATTTTTCCTTGTTCTTAAACAATTACTCAAACCCCACTCATGTCATTGTAGTGTTTGAGGATCAATCCATATGGGTATGATGGTGACAATAAGAATGCATAAAACTTTTTAATCTAAGCTAGCATAATAGTTTTGGAGTTTAACAAACCAAACAAAAGTAACTAAGACCTTAATTAAGCAATCAAAGCACTAATAGAGCAAATTAAAGGCTAATTAACTACTAAGCAAGATTACCAAATGACTAAAATGAATCCAAGGATGGGGTTATCAATCTATGGTGTTCCAAGAACTAATCTTTGATGTCAATCAAACACAATATAAGCTAATCCCTAAGCTTAGAACTCAAAAGCAAGACCCAATCCACTTTCATGGCACTAATTCCTTCATTAAATCATCCTAATCAAGAACAAACTCTCATTTGTGGAAAGGAAGCTAACAAGCACTATGAAACAGTTATAAATTGCTAATAAAAACCCTATACAATCACTTTCATGAGCTAGGAATATAAATCCCTTGTTTAGTTGGTTGGGAAATTTCAACAAACACCTTGTGGGTGGGAAATTCCCTATGGCCTAGTTTTACCTTGATCATGGCTAAACTAGCATTTAGAACACTAAACCAGGAGGGAAATGAAAGAATCTAACCCTAGACATTAAGATCAATCCATGAAACACCCTAAATCTAACCCATCCTTAGATCCTAATGAAACTACTCACTAATCATGATTAGACCCTCAAAACCTATGAAAGATATGAAGATAAACATGATTAGAGAGATAGAGATGAAAAATTAAGAAAGATAAACACTAAATTGTATAAACTTAATAAAATGTCTTACAAAATCACTTAGAAAACAAAGAGGAAAGTTTTCTAAGTAAAAACAAAAGATTAAAAGATACTTCAGAAAAAGTAGGTTATTTTCTATTTATAGTGAACAGTGGACGAACCAGGTCAACCCGGAACAAACCGGGTATTGATCAGAAAACATGAATGCTCGACAACCCATCTTCAGAACTTCGGCTGGCTTCGTATCGAGTTTAGTAGCTCGATACAAACGTCTGATACGCTGCTTCCAAAACTCTGGGTAGACTCGTATCGAGCTTAGTAGCTCGATACTGATGCTTGATATGCTCATCCCGTTCTCCCTGCCAGGCCGTATCGAGCTTGGTAGCTCGACACCAAGCTCGATACACTTCTAAAGATTGTCTGCTTCTTGTTTGGCCAACTTCTCTTCCTCCTCTTTGTCATCCATCTCTCCATAAAGGTCCTCCAAGCCTCCAAAACACCTAATAAGGACTCAATATGTACAAATATGCAACATTCTAAGCTAAAACTTACTAAACTCTATTATTATTGCAAATAGGACCAAAAGTGGCTAAATGAATGCAAAAGAAGATGTAAAACTATCCTAAATGAGAGCTAAATCATGCTAAATAATGAGTATATCAACTTCCCCAAACTTGCCTTTTGCTTGCCCTCAAGCAAACAAACATGACAAATCTAAGAGAGAGGTTTAAAGGTGGGAACTCAATATCCAAGAATGCCAACAAACATAATCAGCTCAATGTCCTAGTTCTTAATTCTAAGATGCACTTGAATTCATCCTACTGCAAAAGAGTTTGCCATGCTCATCACAATAATCAAATGCACAAAGATCTCAATCTAGATAAGTCTCCCTATCCAACCAACTCTTTAACATTCATTAATTTGCAAACCGTGAATCATGACAATGCAATGGAAGTGAATTTATTTGGCTAAGGGACTAGGCTTTGAGATAAGAATGATCCCAATTCACGTTGCTTCCAATTCACACAAGGGGTTTCACTCAAAAAGGATTGAACTTAATGCATAATGCTAAAGGTAAAAGACAAGTGATGCATACAAGACTAGACTCTCATCTACCCATAATGCTATCAATGGCCCTAAACCCTTCTCATTTATTCTTTCCAAGCTCACTCAAGCCTCTGAAGCTACTCTTTTCTTCCAAGACTCTTTGTGCCTTGCTAAACCCATGACTTGCAATAACCACTTCTTCTTTTGGCTCTAAGGAAAATATTCTTCAACCTTTAACTCATAGCGAATGGTGTGATCTTTAACAAAATTAGCTCTTCTTTTATTCCTAGGTAACATTTCTTTTCTTTGACCTTTTGGGTTTTTTGATTCTTTTCCTTTTCTTTTCTTAAGGCTACCTATAACTTTTCAAACTTAGAGCTATACATTTAATCACACGAGATCTACCATTTCAAACTATGCTTCCCTTATTTTCGGTCAAGCCTTTATCACCCTTTTCTTTCTACTCCTTTCCACAACCCAACATGTCAAAATGCAAGCATAAAATTTCATTCCAAAGCACCAAGCAATACCACGAACCACACCCCAAATCATAAGCTTAAAACTAGCCCCAAAATGCATGAGCTAGAATCTACATGAGAGCCTAAACTTGTTGTCTCAAACCTAACACTTTATGCTAAGTTCAATCAAAATAAGGCCTCACAAGCAATATCACTAGAACAGTTGGCTTCAAAGGAGGTAAGGTAAGGTGGAGGTACTACTTGAGCTAACAAGAGAGTGGCAAAGAGAGTAAGAAAGCTCAAATATGTGTGATATCCATGAATTCACTTTCAATGCAAGGCATGATAATTAAATGTCAAAATTCGGTTCAAGTGAGTAGAGTTGGTTATCAAATTCAAGACCCTATTTGGACCAAGTTCTAGGTGACAAGTGAAGTGATCCAAACATGGTTCTTCCTTACTTTCAAGACTTGTTCAAATGCATCAAAGAACTACTAACTAGGGCATTGAATTGATTACATGAGTTGGCAGTCTACAAGGATAAGCTCATCATTTCTCCCAATGCATATGATTGCAAATCCTACATGAAATGCAACTAGACTCAGTCCTAAAATGCAAATGCAACATCTAATTTTTCAAAATTTTTTATTTTTTCTATGCCATATATGAAGTGCATGAGACTCAAAATGCATTAAAGAAAAATAAGACTCACAAAACACAATGTCAAATCTCTCAACCTCTCCCCCAAACTTAAATTACAGAGTCCCTTGTGTAATAAAAGTCTAGAGGAGACCTCAATAACCCTGACAAAATGGTAAAAATAAAATCTAAAAGAAATATTTACAAGGGAGGTGGAGATACCTCAAAACTGTGAAGAGGAGGAGGATCCTAGGGAGAATGACTGATTGCTCGAAGATGTGGTGGGTCAGCGTCTTGGCTTACTCTTCCTTGGGCGCGCCTCGTGAGAAGAAGAGTGAGGTAGATCCTCATGGACAGCTTCCCTTGGGTGCACACGGAATGAGTGCCTTCTATCAACCTCCAACTCAGCTCCTTCTTCACCTTCTTCCTCAAGTGGGTGAAAGTCCCAAAATCTTTGAGATGAATGCAAGGATGAACGAAAACAGCCTAAGTATGAAAAATAGCACAAGAATTCGAGCTAGTGGCACTTGAAATCACGAAAACTGCTTGAGGATTGAGAGAGAGAGAGAGCCAAAAAAATCGCGTTTGTGCTGAAGAGGAGAAGAAATTTTGTGTTTTGGGGAAGAAGAAGGGGAGAAACCGGTTTAATTCGAGTGAATTAAACCGGTCAAACCCCATTGACTTACCTGGAAAAGGAGTGTATCGAGCTATGTAGGTCGATACGATTCTAAAAATCGTATCGAGCTTTGTAGTTCGACACAAATGCTCGATATACTTTGTTGAGAATCCCTGGTCGATTTGTATCGAGCTTAGTAGCCCGATACAAAAGCCCGATATGGCTCCTCCGAAATCCCTGTGAGAGTTGTATCGAGCTTAGTAGCTTGATACACAGCTCGACACGATGCTAGAAAACTTCTTGCAAGCCTTTTGCTCATGGCTCAACCTCCTTAGTCAAAACCTATCATCCACAAACACTAGAAAACACATTATTGAAATAAAAAAGGGCAAATATATACAAAGATAGACATGGGAGTGCCTCCCAAGTGGGCTTGTTTAAGGTCACAAAGCTTGACTTTTCAAACCCTTAGGCATGGGGGTGAACAAGGAGTGGAATTGACTTCCCTTCTCCTTTCTTGGTGAACATGGTGCTTGCTCCAGCTTGTAGCACCTTCTTCTTCTTCCTAGACCTTTTTGGTGGATCAGCTATAGGCTCCACAATCTTGAGTCCATCAAACATGGCTTGAAGACTCTCACCATCAAAGCTTGGCTCATCATACACATTGTGATCAAGGGCTTCGTCTTCATTCATCACCACACAAGTGAGATCCATTAGTTGTTCCCTTGGTGATCGCCCCTCAGCCTCCTTAGTGTCACATGTGATTGTCCCACATAGGCTCAAAGCAGAAGGTTTCATAGGATAGAAGACCTTAGCATTCACATTCTTGAGAATCACCCTTTTGTTGATGAAGTTAAGGCTCGCACCAGTTGTGTTGAGGAAGGGTGTTCCTAGAAGAAGTGGTAGCCTTGCTGCTTGAACCATGTCCATGACAATAAAGTCAGTTGGGACTAGACATTCAACAACTTTCAATGGATAGCCTTCTACAAGGCCTAGTGGTTGCCTTGAGGAAGCATCAACAAAGGTGATGTGTGATGAATACTTCTTCATAGTAGTGATCCCAAGGTTCCCGAACATCCCAAGGGACATCACATTGACACTTGAACCAGAGTCACACAAAATTTCATCAATCTTCAAGTCCCGAAGAGAACAAGAAATCAAAATTTTTCCCGAATTACCAAGCTTGGGAATACTCTTAGGCTCATTCCTTGTTGTGTTTGGTGGATCTTGACCCTCAATCAGTTCTTTAACCTTCTCTATGTTGGCAAGCAAATTCTTGATGAACTTTATTTGACCCTTGACTTGGGACAAGTTCTCCACTTTAGGCAAAGGTGCACCAATTTTCTCCATACTCCCTCTAAAGTTAGAGAGTACCTTCTTTTGTGCCTTAGTCAAAACCATCTCAGGAAAACGGAGTGGTGGCTTGTAGACAAGGAGATCATAAGCCTCAACTTCAGTCTTCTTAGCCACTTCTCTTTGCTTCTCAATAACAATTGCTTGTGTAGAAATCACATCCTCATCTAGCTCTTCCTTATCCATTGGTTTAGCAACAACCAAATGGTCATTTTCAATGACCTCCTACCCCACGAGAACTTCAATGTCCTCATTGATTATTGCTTCATCATTGGGACATTCAAAGAGTTGCTCAAATTCAGGCACCACACGCTCATACTCTTCTTCATCAATAGAGTAGATAGCATTGCAATATTTCTTGGGATTTGGCTAGGGTTTACCGGGCAAGGATGCTTGAGCTCGTGTAGAAGAGGAAACAATACCCTTGTTGTTCTCCATTTGCTTGATCTTCGAACTCAAAGTGTCAAACTTAGAGTTAAGGTCATTGTATGAGCAGTCTATCTTGTTGTGAATTTTAGCCATCTTCTTACTCAAATCCATAGCACTACTTGCTTGACCTTGGAGAATTTTCGCCAAGTAAGAATTTCATATGGCATTAAAGTTCAAACTAGCAACACCTGTCTTCCGGGATCCTGAACACATCACCGGATAGGCCAGCATCGACCCAAACTTTAACTCTCTGAGGTGATGCAATCTTCAAGACGCAAGGACAGAAGATTTTCCATCTCTCATTCAAGGTGTTATCAAAGGTCAAGGAACCAAGACGAGTACTCAACAACCGAAGTACTTGTTCTTCTCAACAAAAGCGAGCCAATCACCATCACCAAACGCCTATCACCACCTTCACCCATCATCACCATACGCCCACCACCAACAAACAAAGCAAGGAAGCTCAACCGCGTAACACATTTCCTTTCGAGTTAAGTTTTCGATTTCTTTTGTTCAAATAAATCGATTCCAAAGTAGGGACATAAGGAAAATGATTAAGTCCTTAGCTCAATCATACCACACGCCCAACCACCCATACCAAACCCATCACCACTTTCAAGTAAGTCTTCACAAGCTTGTACTTGAATTTACCTATCTTTTTCACCTCAACTCGATTTAAACAAATTGGGGACAGTTTGATTTAAGTCTGGGGCGGGGGGGGGGGGTTTCTTATATTTGTCCCTAATTTGTTTAAATCGAGTTGAGGTGAAAAAGATAGGTAAATTCTAGTACAAGCTTGTGAAGACTTACTTGAAAGTGGCGTTGGGTTTGGTATGGTTGGATGGGCGTTTGGTATGATTGAGCTAAGGACTAAATCATTCTCCTTATGTCCCTGATTAGAATCGATTTAATTGAACAAAAGAAATCGAAAACTTAACTCGAAAGGAAATGTGTTTCGCGGTTGAGCTTCCTTGCTTTGTTTGTTGGTGGTGGGCGTATGTTGACGATGGGTGAAGGTGGTGATAGGCGTTTGGTGATGGTGATTGGCTCGCCTTTGTTGAGAAGAACAAGTACTTCGGTTTTTGAGTACTCGTCTTGGTTCCTTGACCTTTGTAAAACACCGTTAATTAGAGATGGAAAATCCTCCGTCCTTACGTCTTGAAGATTGTATCACCTCAGAAACTTGAAGTTTGGGTCTATGTTGGCCTATCCGGTGATGTGTTCGGGATCCCAGAAGACAGGTGTTGCTAGTTCAAACTTTAATGCCATATGAAATTCTTACTTGGCTTCGGTAAAGGTCTTGGTCGCGCACGAGAGAAGCTAGTCTTTGGGAACTTTTCTCTTCGTGGTTTGGTGAAGAAAGTTGCATCTTCTTCCTTTTGGAGCTTGCAAAAAGGTTTTCATCCTTCAGAACCGTTGTATTCTTCTTCGTCTTCGTGGATACAGGTTCGTTGAACGTACTGGAAGAAGTTGAGTGAGATGGATCATTGACTTAACTTGACTTGGATGGAGTCTTCTCTTGTCTCGCCGTCTTTGATGCAACAGCAACTTGCTGCGGTTGTGGAAGTGATCTTTGCGGTCTTTAGAACGTGTTCAGGCCCTTGAATCAAGAAGGAAGCTTGAAAGGCTTGACACAGGTTGAAGGAGATCCAGTTTGGTGAAGTTCGGGATAGAGAGTGTCGCAGAGGAAGGCTGGCCGCACGACGGATTGTCACTGCCGTCATGTATGTCTTCTCCGCGCCATCGTGGCTCATGGCGCGGCCAGGCTCCTTCTGGCCGGCCCACGGGCAGTTCGCCGCCCGGTGAGTGTTCTAAGAAACTCCTCCTTCATTTTTTTTTTGGTCTTTTCTGGTTTTATGATTTTTTTGTGTTTTTCTTGGTTTTCTGATTTTTTTGTGTTTTGGGGTTTATGTAAATGATGTAAAGTAAGAAAAAACCAAAACTAAAGATTAGTATGGTTAAAATGATGAGAAAGAGAGTACCTAAAATGGGTTGTCTCCCATTGAGCCGCTCTTGTTTAAAGTCTTTTAGCTAGACTTTGGTAGTTTGCGAGCTTAGTTGGAGGTTGAGCTCGACCTTTGGCAAGGTATTTTTGCCTTATGCGCGGCCTCTTCTGCTGAGGGCTCCTCAAGTCTATCCACGATTGCATCTTCATCCCTTTCAAGAAGATGTTTCTCCATGGTGTATGGTATCACGGGATAGAACTTTTTCCCATCGATATTGGCGAATGAAACTCGCCTATTGGGCCAATCCATGATGGCTCCTGCAGTGGCCAAGAATGGCCATCCCAAGATGAGAGGTGCAGCTTCTTCTTGGCGAGTTTTGACTATGTAGAAGTCTACCGGGATTCTACAATCGCCAATGATGACCGGGAGTTCATAAATGACTCCTTTCGCGGCTGCGAAAGATTGGTCCGCCAAACCAATCTTGAGGTTCGTCGGCTCACCACGTTTGATGCCGAGCTTCCGTGCTCCCCATTCGGTTATCACACAAATGCAAGAACCAGAGCCGCATAATGATTTGCTGAAATCGACTACTCTGATGCTGCACGTTATCAAGAAACGGCCGTGATCCTGAACCTTGTGGAGGTCCCAGATTTCTCGATCTCTTCTCGCCTTATTGAAGTGGTGCTTGATCCACCCCAAGGATTCTCTACTTTCCACAAAGTAGTGGCCAATCTGATGCTCAATGTAAGCTCGCTTAAATGTCACTTCATGTGGAAGGGTTCGAAACAAAGCGTTGAATTGCTCCAAACCTTTGGGATCAATGTGGGCCGGGAACCAGTCATACACTCTCGCTCGCGGCATCGCCATCACCTCCTCGACGTTGGTGCAGCGGGCTTTGTCAAAGTGAATGCGAGCTCCTTCTTTTCCTTCAAGGCTGTCCTTGAAGAATTTGGCCAAGTTATAATTCTCCCACGCTTCCTCGAAAGATATATCCCTTTGGATAGCCTTAACTTTGTCGACAAACTCTACCAGTCTTTCTCTCAGGATATGCGTGGTGAGAGGTCTCACCAGCTTTGATGGATTCCCTTTCGTAGTAAAAGGTATTTCGAGGAGCTCCGGGGACGATTCTCGTGATGTCCTGGGCGAGGGGATTGGTTCAAACGCTGAGTGTGGCTCAATGAAATGGCATGGGACGTGTCCTTCGCTAGGTCGGGCTTTCTCCTTCTCTTTATTTTTGATGAGATCGCGAACCAGCTCATCTAATCTTCTCTGCTCCTTGAACAGCCTTGTCAGCGAAGCTTCGCTCCTTTTCGGGGCTTTCGCCATGTTCTGAACCTCGTCTCTCAAGTCCTCGACTTGCGATTCAGCCTTGTGTTGGGCGTGTTCCATCTCCCGGATGTTCTTCTCCATTCGGCCCATGATGTTGTAAGTGGCTCCGCGAGTTTGCTCAAACTCGTACTTCAGGGCGCGGATGTCTCCTAATCCGCGGTTCAGAACACCTTTGTGGTCCGCGAAGTCCTCGGAAGTTCTGGATAGTTTGTTGATGTTGCCAAAAGTGCGGTTCTCCAACACTTTCACGTTTTTGGCGACTTCCTGGAGCTTGTGGAAGACTTCAGCCTGGATTGAGTCCATCCGGGCGTGTAAAAATCTCTCAGACTTAGCTTGATAATCAGTCATTACTGTTATCGCCTCAATAAGGTTCTCCACTTGCTGGTATAAGGGAGCAGGTGCGATTCTCTGATCATTCTAGGCAGGAGGCGGTGTCAGGAGGTGAAGGCTTTCGCTTTCATGGATAATGGGGGGCGGAAATCCTCCTTGAGGTCGAGGCATGAAGCGCTCGTGTGGCAGCAGCGTCGGAGGTGGTCTCCGAGAATGGTGCAGAGATTCTGCAGGTGGGCGTGAGTTCGGAGGGATGCAAGGGTCGATCCTTGCGTGCTCCATAGTGTGGTAGTTCTTGAAACTCATAGTAAAAAATCCAAAAGTTAGAGAAAAAGAATGTCTTTGAGTTGTGATCCTAACCTTTTCTTTGGGGACTCGTCGAGCTTTGAATTTGTAGGACCCTAAGCTGCAAGTGCACAGCGTGCGTTGTAGTACGTAGGGTATCGTTTCACAGGGAGGAGGTCAACTGCAAAACAGAAGAATCAGGGCAACCAAAGACGCAAGGAACTGGGGTTTTGGGGTAAGTGTCACGATTTTTGCAGAAAGTAAAGAAAGCAGTACCACGCCTTATATAGAGAAGGTTGTCAATCTCTTCTATAACCAACGGGAAAAGAAAAATAAACTTAAGGGCTTGTAAAAAGGAAATCAGGTAAGCAATGCAGGAAAAGTAAATATTGAAGTGCGTAAATCTCGATGTAAAAGCAGATGGGACGAACACGTTGGGAATCTTCTCGGGAAATCTATGGGGTTCTAACTAGAAATCAAACACACAAAAGTCAGGCAAACGAGACTAGGCGACTTTTCCTAAACTGATTCACTGGTTTTAACAACCTAACTCTATCAAGCAAGGTCGATCTGCGATCATCTATTTCGCAGGTATACTCTCGTATCCGGCATCCTAGACGAACACGCAATAATATTGGGACGATAAACATTCATACATCTTTTAAAGGATGCTCTCTACCCTATTTTGGTCTAGATCTGAGATTCAGGACGTTCGTCGCTCTCAAGACCCTGCGATCATAATATAGTTCATGACGCTAGACTTATGCAATAAGAACGAATATGGTGAGACAGAAAACCCTAATCTTCGGCCTAAACAATCGGTTTAACAACAGTTAATGAAATTCCCCATAGATCCCCTTAACGAACACCCAACGAAAGTAAACTACTCAGAAATAGAAGAAGAAGTAGAAACCGTGATTGATGAATGCATAACTTGTATAGATCGATGAAAAGGAAAGAGGGTTCAAGAACAAATCAATCTCCCTCAAAGAACAAGGTGGAAACCACGAATCAGAGATTCGCGGCCGCCAAAAGAATTATGTAACTAGAGTATTTCGTGAAACAAAGTTGATATCTAAAAAACCCTAAACGACGAGTATATATAGGTCTTCAAGTGCCCTAGGTCGTGGATTAGGTATTGACTTGCATAAGACGGTTGCGGGTTTAAGTTGGGCTTCAAATGGGCTCGGGAATCCGTGAGTGGCCTGGCCACGCGAGCGACTGGCCGTGGCGCGGCCACTGGTCGTCTGGTTCGGCCGTGGCACGGCCAGCTCATCCTTCCGGGTGCTTGACGGACCTTCTTGCTTCTCCCATAACTTGAGATCCAACCATGGGATTGATAACATCGATATTTGACCCTTTTTAGCTATCATAAGTGAACACTTTAATAAGTGTTTCACTCGGTTTTTCATACAATAATAGTAGTTATCGAGTATTTGGATGGTCAAGACTATTTTCAGGTTAACTTAGTAAAAAGGATGCAAAATGGAGCTTTTTGGAGTAAAACGGTATTTTGGACAGATTCGAGCTGCTAGAAGTTTCACATCCGATCAAGGCCTTACCACCACGAGATTTTCCTCAAATTTGGACACAAGATAGAGGGGAATGTTAGCTTGCATATCCAAGTGGTTTGAAGGAAAACTAACGGTTAGATCTGGAGTTATGACGTTTTTACTGAAGACATATTATGCAGTCTCGCGGGAGAAGCAAGCGTAGAAGTTGCAAGACCAATGGCCGCGCCACCAAGGCTCGTGAACCCGGCCAGAGCACTCTCCACCGCACCATGGCCATCTCCTCATGCGGCCAGACCCCATGTGGCCGGGCCATGAGAGGTCTGTGGCAAGGCCAACATAAAACACGTTTTTGAAGCCCGTTTGCAAACTCGTCAAGTCCAATTGCTGTAAAACGAAAAAGAAACCTAACTGACGCCTCAAGACCTATAAATACTCATCTCTGCTCATTATTTAGGGAAGTGAAACAAGATTTTTTATCTCTTGCAAGCAATTTCTCAATTGCTCATATCATTGCAATACTTGAGATATCAATCCATTTTGGGAGATGATTCAATAAGAATACAAAGTTTGGTTTAAGCTAAGCTAAATTGGCAATTCAAGTGACAAGCAACAATTAAAAGCTAAACACAAACTGAAAGGAACACTACTAGAGCAATATTATGAAGGTAAGCCTTAATTATCACTAATCAAGCACTAAACAAAGATTAACTACTAAGCAAGATTATTAAATTAACTAAAACGAAACCTAGGGTTGGAATCATTGATTTGGGCAATCTAATGGACAACCTTGCAATCATTTAAGCTACTAATCAAGCCTTCTCTATGCCTAGAACACTTAATAAAGACTAATCCATGATGTTTGGCACTAATCCATTTCTTAATCACCCTAATGAACTAATGATGTTTTAGCATTAAAATGATTAGCAAGCATTAACTACAAGTCTAAATGGCATGATAAACACCCTAGGCAACTAATATCTTAGGCTAGGAATGTAAATCTCTTATTAAGTTGGTTCAAGCATTTCATCAAACACTTGGTGGGTGTATGAAATGCTTATGATCCAAATAGCAAAAGATTAGCTATTTGGCATTAAGAACTACTTAATAAGAAGGGAAATGAAAGAATCTATCCTAGATTGCAAGATTGAACCATTAGAAAACCCTAAATCTAACCCATCCCCAAGTTCCTAAAGAACTACTCACTAATCATAGCTAATCTAACAAATCTAATTCAAGAAGTGTTAGTAAACATGATTAGATGAATAGAAAAAGAAAGATTAGAAGAAACAAGAATCAAATTGCATTA
>JAHZTW010000001.1:93319612-93349633 GCA_020283515.1 Alliaria petiolata
AAAAAAAAAATATTTTAACAAATATAACTAATTTTTTTTCGATATTTTGATTATTTTAATCTAAAATTATCTAATATATTTGATTTATAATTATAATTTTAAATATTTTAGTTATTCGAGTTTAACTATAAATTATATTTTTAAGTATATAATTGTATTTCGGGTATTTCGGATACCCATTCGGTTCTCGGTTCGGTCAAGGTTCGGATCCGATTCTTCGGATATAGAAGTATAGGACCCATTTGGGTTATTATGCCAGTTTCGGTTCGGTTTGGTACTTTTTAGTTCGGTTCAGATCGGTTCGGTTCTTCGGATCCGGTTAAAATGCCCATGCCTACTCTTGAGAATCACCCTCTTGTTGGTGAAATCAATGTTTGCGCCAACTGTATTGAGGAAGGGAGTTCCTAGGAGAAGAGGTAGCCTTGCTGCTTGAACCATGTCCATGACTATGAAGTCAGTTTTGACTAGACACTCACCAATCTTCAATGGTTAATCTTCAACAAGGCCTATAGGTTGTCTTGAGGAAGCATCAACAAAGGTAATAGGTGAGGGATACTTCTTTAGGTTTGTAATCCCAAGGCTCTCAAACATTTCAAGGGACATCACATTGACACTTGATCTTGAATCAGACAAAGCTTCATCAATCTTTAAATTCCCAAGAGAACAAGAAATCAAAAATTTTCCGGGATTACTAAGCTTTGGAATAGTCTTAGGCTCATCCCTTGTTGTGCTTGGTGGATCAAGGCTTTCCATCAGCTCTTCTACCTTCTCCCTATTAGCTAGCAAGTCTTTGATGAACCTTATTTGACCCTTGACCTGAGACAAACTCTCCCCCTTGGGCAAAGGTGCACCAACTTTCTCCATACTTCCTCTAAAGCTTGAGAGCACTTTCTTTTGTTCCTTAGTCAAAATCCGCTCAGGATATGGGAGTGGTGGCTTATAGATAAGGGGATCACAAGCTCCTCCTTCACTCTTCTTAGCCACTTCTCTTACATCCTCTTCAACCCTTGCCTTTGTAGAAGTTTTGGGTTCATCAAACACTTCTTTACCCATTTCTGTAGCAACAACCATGGAGTCATTTTCAATGACCACCTCCCCATCTTGAACTTCAATGTCCTCATTGAATGTAGATGTATCAAAAGGAGATTCGAATAGTTGCTCAAACTCTAGCACAACAAGCTCATACTCATCTTCATCAATAGTGGAGATAGCATTGCAATACTCTTTTGTGTTAGCTTCGGGTTTACCGGGTAAAGTGCCTTGAGAATTGGAGGTAGAAGCCTTGCCTTTCTCAAGTTGCTTGAACTTTTGTTGAAGACCTCCTATTTGAGTTGCAAGCTCATTGAGTGAAGATTCCATCCTTGTATTAATTTCAGCAATTTTCTTTCCCATATTAGCATCACTATGGGCTTGACCTTGAAGTATTTGTTGAAGCATAAGCTGAACATTGTCTTGTGGAGGACCTTGTGAAGGTTGAGTAAAACCCGGTGGAGCATTGCCTTGGTTATACTTTTGCCCACCAAAGTTGCCTTTGAATGCATTTGAGATCACAAGGAGGCAACATCTTTGAAGGCTTTCAAGAGATTGATCAATTGGAAAGGGTTGCTAGGATTGCAAGAAGGGAGGCTACAAGGTTAGAAAGGTNCAACATCTTTGAAGGCTTTCAAGAGATTGATCAATTGGAAAGGGTTGCTAGGATTGCAAGAAGGGAGGCTACAAGGTTAGAAAGGTTGAGAATGGAAGAGCAACAAAGGGATCAAAATGCTCCAAACATGGCGCATGCAAATCCGGTTCATAATGGAAATGCTCCGAACTGAACCCCTGGACTTCCGGTTCGAGCAGCTCGTCGAATCAAGTCGTCGAACTGAACTAAAATCGATGTAACTTTCTAACCACAGGTCTGAATGACTTGATTCCAACGGCACTAGAAAGCTCATTGGATCCTATACAACTCTTAAGAAGGCTTCAGAGTCTGATTCTAAGTGAAAGGCCTTCGTCCGGACACATACATTTTGCGCCTCCAAGTGCTTGATATGCTTCTACAAGACTTTTGCTTCTCATTTAGCTGCTTGTCTTCCTCCTCTTGATGATTTCTTGCCCTTCCTTTGCTATGTCATCCTTCTCCAACTCCATTCATGCCTCCATAGCATCCAAATCACCTGATCAAGACTCAAAATGCACCAAAATATGCAAAGACTATGCAAATACACCCTAGAACTCTAAATGATCAAAATGCAATACAATGGTGCTTAATTAGGTTCCTAAATGATAAGAAACTTACACTAAATGGAGAGAAATATGATGCAAAATATAGACATATCAGGAAGGCACGCAGCCCCCATCATATACAATTCACAGCCACGTTTTTATAGGGTTTTTCTTTGTTCTTTTGGTTTTCAAGGGAGAAGATCTCGACTTTGTGCTTCGATACTGAGAAGATTTCTGAACCCTCTTATCTCTTATTTCGTTTTGCTATCATATATTACATCTCATCTTTGCGTTTATCAATCATGATTGCGATTTACTTCGTTATGTATGAGTAGTTTATTTGTTGGGTTTAAGGGTTTTTCAAAGGGAATTCATGGATTGATTACTAGGTTGATGGATTGGGGATTATCTTTAGATGAACAAACAACTTTAGGCTGCGAAAGTTAGTCTAGGGCTGTTTGCAGATTTAGCAAATTAGGTTGTCTAGATGCTTAGATATAACGGGAGTTTAGCAATCTAAGTTGATAGATTTCATGATTTGTCTAGATTCGATTTCGTGATTAATACTACGGAAGTAGGTTAGTCTAGAACATCCATCGATTCCTTCTGTTTTAATATCTCGTTGATTGATCCGTGATACCTTGCGAATTCCCTAACACCCAACTCTTTCTCGTATTGATTTACCTTCCTATTCACTACCTTCGTCACCACTCACAACACCCAAACAACCCCCATATTTAATTTTTCGTTCTTATTGATTTTCGGTTAAGTGGATTTGTTAGAAGCAACTTAGTCTCTGTGGATCGATACCCAATATACTACAACGCACATATGTGCACTTGCAGTCAATAGGGTTACAAATTTAAAACTCGAAAACAGACTCTAAATCATGTACCATCAAGTTTTTGGCGCCGTTGCCGGGGACTTTGATTTGTTACTTGCGAATCCTTGCTTTAAAATCAATAGAACGTTCACTAAACTTTTCGTTTAACTTTGCGTTTTTCAGGTACATCCCTAATGGGGCGTCGAATTCGACACCCCGAAGCTCTTGGAGACCCGCATTTTCAGGACGGAGAACAACGAGTGGAAGAAGAGGATGATCTAACTAGCGACGAAGACGAATCGTTTCCTGAGGACTCACCCACGATCGCTGAATCTGATGCGCCTCTCAAGTTTCTTCAAAGCCGAAGCCCCTTTCGGTTGACGCCTCCCAAAGGCAAACATTTCGAGATCAAAGGACACTTGATTCAGTTGGTCAAGGAAAATAAGTACCGTGGTTACTCAGAAGAGCGTCCGATAGACCACATTGAAGCTTTTGAAAAAATGTGCACCTTCTCCAAATTTGATGGAGACTACCTCAAGTGCAAGCTTTTCCCGTTCTCTTTGAGTGAGAAGGTAATATGATCCCTCCTATGATCTTAACCTTGCAAGCTAGTTTAAACACCAAATGATCCGATGGAAAGATTGATTGTTGCGGATGACTGGAAGTTGAAACGGTTTGGGGGAATTTGGGGGAAGAGTGAAGGATGAAAAGCATACAAGAGATGCGAAAGGCTCCTGTATACAACTGAATGGATCTAAGGATATTACGCACCAGAGATTCAAACAGGTTTTCTTAAGGATATGACGCACCAAGAGAGATGATCTTCTTAAAAGGGTTTTTATAAAAAGAAAGATGAAACTAAACTCATCTCTCGTCCAAGTTATAAAGAGAGATGAGGGACACGGAAACAATGAATGCAAGAGTCAGTCTCGGGAAAAACCCCCTTGACTGATCATGCAAGACAAAGACTAAAGTTTGAAAACAAAACAAAGCATAAAATGACTAAGTGTAGAAAGTAACTCATGAACTTCCAAGCCGCGGGGATAGAAAGAAATGGGCTTGGACAAGTGAATGTTTAAATGGGCAATGGCAAGGTAACACACTTGCCTCGTTAAAAACCTTAAAGAGAAAACCCAATGGGACAAAACTCTTTAAGGGAAAAAAGAGCACAAAATGTGTTACCAGCCCATTTATCATTCACCGGCTCGAATGCATATCAAAGTGATATGTCTCGCCTTTTCTTCTTCATATGGACCGTCTTGTATCTGGTTTAGCAATGTTTCTAAGGCATTGTGAAATGCCTTAGTCCTAGAACGGGTCATGGGGCCTTTGATAACTTTTTGATCCTCCTCAGCTACAAGCTTAAGCTCATCCACTCTCTCCTCGGGTTCAAGCTTGTTTTCTAGATGTATCTCGTCCATGATCATATCATCCCCTCCTTCTTTAAAAGGATTTGACCTCAAATCCGAATCATCTGCAAAATAAGGAAGTAAGTCAGTAACATTAAAACTTGAACTAATCATATACTTACCTTGCAGGTCCAGCTTGTATGCATTGTCATTTATCCTTTTTGTCACGGTGAAAGGACCATCAATCCGAGGCATCAACTTAGACTTTCTCTCAGCTGGAAAGCGTTCCTTTCTGAGATGCACCCAGACTTGATCTCCCACCTCGAACACCATCTTATGTTTGCCTTTATTCGCATGCTTAGCATATAGCTTGGTCTTTTCCTCCAAATTTTTCTTAGCATCCGAATGTATTGCTTGTACCAATTCTGCTTTCTTCTTACCATCTAAGCTAGCTCTTTCACTTAAAGGTAAAGGCATTAAATCCAAAGGAGAGATGGGATTAAACCCATAAACAATCTGAAAAGGCGAATACTTAGAAGCAGAATGCACAGCATGATTATATGCAAATTCAATATGCGGCAAGCAATCTTCCCAAGACTTAAGGTTCTTCTTAATCAAAGCTCTAAGCAAGGTTCCTAGAGTCCTATTAACGACCTCAGTTTGACCATCAGTCTGTGGGTGGCAAGTAGTAGAGAACATCAACTTAGTTCCTAGTTTAGACCAAAGTGTTTTCCAAAAGAAACTAAGGAACTTGGTATCTCTATCAGAAACAATGGACTTAGGCATGCCATGAATGCGAACTATCTCTTTAAAGAAAAGATTGGCTACATGTAAAGCATCATCAGTCTTATGACAAGCAATGAAATGAGCCATTTTTGAGAACCTATCCACAACTACAAAGATAGAGTCCTTTCCTGTTTTAGTTCTAGGCAGTCCTAAGACAAAATCCATTGATATATCATGCCATGGATGAGATGGAATAGGTAAAGGAGAGTACAAACCGTGAGGCTGAACCTTGGATTTTGCTTGCTTACAAGTACTGCATCTCCCACAAATTCTCTCAACATCTCTTTTCATATGCGGCCAGTAAAAATGATCTTTCATGATCTCCAAAGTTTTAGCTATGCCGAAATGTCCCATTAAGCCTCCACCATGTGCTTCTCTGGTAAACAAATCTCTAATAGAGCAATTAGGCACACAAAGACGGTTCTCATAGAAGAGAAACCCATCTTGTATAAAGAACTTACCCGAAGGAGACTTAGAACAAATAGCATAAACTTCTGAAAAATCATCATCTAGTTTGTATAATTCTTTAAGCTGATCAAATCCGAGAAGTTTAGTTTCTAGAGTAGAGAGAAGAGTGTACCTTCTTGACAAAGCATCTGCCACCACATTATCCTTACCTTGTTTATATTTGATAACGTAGGGAAACGTTTCTATAAACTCTACCCACCTCGCATGTCTCTTGTTCAGCTTCTGTTGTCCTTTTAGATGTTTCAAGGACTCATGATCGGTGTGAATGACGAATTCCTTAGGCCAGAGATAATGCTGCCATGTCTGAAGAGCTCTCACCAAGGCATATAGTTCTTTATCATATGTAGGATAGTTAAGAGTAGCACCACCGAGCTTCTCACTGAAGTAAGCAATTGGTTGCCTTTCCTGCATCAAAACTGCTCTGATTCCTATTCCTGAGGCATCACACTCAATCTCAAAGGTTTTTAGAAAGTCAGGTAAAACAAGAACAGGGGCATTAGTAAGCTTCTCTTTTAGGTTCTGGAACGCTTCTTCTTGTTCTGATTCCCATTTAAATCCAACGTCTTTCTTGATGATCTCAGTGAGTGGAGCTGTTATAGTGCTGAAGTCCTTTACAAATCGTCTATAAAACCCAGCTAAACCATGGAAACTTCTTACTTCTCCCACGGTTTTAGGACTTGGCCACTCCCTGATAGCCTTTACTTTCTCTTCATCCACCTTGACACCATCTGTACTTACAACAAAACCAAGAAACACAAGACTAGAAGTACAGAAAGTACACTTCTTGAGGTTAGCAGATAGTTTCTCCTGTCTAAGCAAGTCTAGAACCAACCTGATATGCTATATATGCTCATCTAGACCTTTGCTATACACAAGAATGTCATCAAAATAAACTACCACAAAGATGCCTATATATGTTCTAAGGACATGATTCATTAAACGCATGAAGGTACTAGGGGCATTAGATAGCCCGAATGGTATAACCAGCCATTCATAGAGACCATGCTTGGTCTTGAAAGCGGTTTTCCACTCATCCCCTTCTTTCATCCTAATCTGATGATAGCCACTCTTAAGATCTATTTTAGAAAAAATATTAGAACCATATAACTCATCTAGCATATCATCAAGCCTAGGAATGGGATGGCGAACTTCATTGTTATGTTATTGATCGCACGGCAGTCGACGCACATCCTCCAGCTTCCATCCTTCTTAGGTACCAATAGCACTGGTACGGCACAAGGACTCATGCTCTCACGTATATGGCCTTTAGCCATTAGCTCATCCACTTGCCTTTGTAACTCTTTTGTTTCTATAGGATTGGTGCGGTATGCTGGTCTGTTTGGTAAAGAAGCTTCAGGAGTGAAGTCAATCTGGTGTTCTATTCCTCTAATAGGAGGCAATCCATCTGGAGTTTCTTCTGGAAACACATCACTAAAATCCTGCAAAAGAACTTTCATTTCACTCGGATATACCGGTGTAAGATTAGTCATAGAGGTTAGTGTTTCTTTATACACAAACAGGAGCATAAGAGATTGATTATGAAAAGCTTTCTTGACCTCTCCTGCCTTAGCAAAGAAGTTATGATGTTTAACTGACTTGGATGCTTGTTTCTGATCATTGTAAACCTCTTGAGGGGTCATAGGAATCAAAACATTCCTCTTACCATTATACTCAAAGGAGTGACGGTTTGAGAAACCATCATGAATGACTTTCCTTTCTGATTGCCAAGGCCTTCCCAACAGAATATGGCTTGCTTCCATGGGTAAAACATCACAAAGGATCTCGTCTTTGTATTCCCCAATTGCCAAAGGAACAATCACTTGCTCAGAAACTTTCATTTCTCCTTTATCATTCAGCCAATGCAGCTTATAAGGACTCTGATGGGGAGTAACTTTCATTTCCAGTTTTTTAACCATTGTACTGCTAGCTACATTCGCACAGCTTCCTCCGTCTATAATCAGGCTGCAAACTTTTTCTTGCACTAAACAGCGAGTATGGAACAAGTTTTTCCTCTGATCTTGCTCTTCTGGCTGGTTCTGAACCGTAAGGGTTCTTCTAGCTACCAGCAATTCTCCCTGGACTGGTAAAAGCTCATTTTCTTCACTGTCCTCTTCTTGATACTCATCCTCGGACTCGATCTCACCGTTTTCTCTCAGTACCATGACTTTTTTGTTGATGCACTCATTAGCATAGTGTCCTCTGCCTTGACATTTGAAACATTTTACATCTCTGGATTTGGTACTAGACTCTTTTGGCTTCCCTTTAGCATCCACCAAAGACGAGGGTTCTGGCTTTGTAATACTGAACGGCTTGTTGTCCCTGGAATAGGTCTGTTTCTCATCTCTAGAATAGTTTGATCGGTATGAACTTCCACTTACTCCTCCAGTACGGTGAGTTTGCTTTCTCTTTTGCTGCTGCTCGAACAGAATAGCTTTGTGAAGCATCTCTTCTAGTTCTACATAGTGTTCAGTTTCCAATCGATCTTGGATCTCTCTGTTAAGTCCTCCTAGAAAACGAGCCATAGTAGCTTCTCTATCCTCTGAAATGTCAGCCCTTAGCATAAGAGTTTCCATCTCCTTGAAGTACTCTTCCACAGAACGGTTTCCCTGAGCTAGCCTTCTTAGTTTTTGATGAAGTTCTCGATGATAATGATTAGGCAAAAATCTATTTCTCATGAGACTTCTCATTTCTTTCCAAGTTTCAACAGGGAACTCTCGATTTCGTTTTCTTGTAGTGACAAGTCGATCCCACCAACTTAGAGCATAGTCATAGAACTAAATAGCTGCAACCTTGACTCTGTTCTCTTCAGTGCATTGTTGAGCATCAAAGACCAGCTCCACTTTCTTTTCCCACTCAAGGTAAACGTCTGGATCACAAGTACCATGAAATGCAGGGATTTTGATTTTAATTCCCGGAATGCTTTCTTGTACGCGATCTTTATTCTGTCTGGACCCTCTACGGTTACTTCTAGAAGATCCACTGCTTTTAGAGTACTGATCAGTATGATGATCACTGCCATGCTTAGACTTCTCGGCTTCATTATCAGTTTCTTTGCCTGACCGTCTCTTCACGGGGATCCTTTCCTCATACCATTCCCTCATGCTCTCCCTTTCTGTTTCAAACATTTTCCTCATTCTGCTTGTGAGGGCATCAAGAATTAACTTGTTCTCTCGGCTTACTGCAGCTTCCGGATCATCATCATCGCCTGACATGGTTCCTGAAACAGATCAAACGACTCGCAGTAAGTAGTTCTTAGAAAAGAACAAAGAATCACTTTGCACGCAGCCCCCATCATATACAATTCACAGCCACGTTTTTCTAGGGTTTTTCTTTGTTCTTTTCGTTTCCAAGGGAGAAGATCTCGACTTTGTGCTTCGATACTGAGAAGATTTCTGAACCCTCTTATCTCTTATTTCGTTTTGCTATCATATATTACTTCTCATCTTTGCGTTTATCAATCATGATTGCGATTTACTTCGTTATGTCTGAGTAGTTTATTTGTTGGGTTTAAGGGTTTTTCAAAGGGGATTCATGGATTGATTACTAGGTTGATGGATTGGGGATTATCTTTAGATGAACAAACAACTTTAGGCTGCGAAAGTTAGTCTAGGGCTGTTTGCGGATTTAGCAAATTAGGTTGTCTAGATGCTTAGATATAACGGGAGTTTAGCAATCTAAGTTGATAGATTTCATGATTTGTCTAGATTCGATTTCGTGATTAATACTACAGAAGTAGGTTAGTCTAGAACATCCTCCGATTCTTTCTGTTTTAATATCTCGTTGATTGATCCGTGATACCTTGCGAATTCCCTAACACCCAACTCTTTCTTATATTGATTTACCTTCCTATTCACTACCTTCGTCACCACTCACAACACCCAAACAACCCCCATATTTAATTGTTCGTTCTTATTGATTTTCGGTTAAGTGGATATGTTAGAAGCAACTTAGTCTCTGTGGATCGATACCCTATATACTACAATGCACATCTGTGCACTTGCAGGCAATAGGGTTACAAATTTAAAACTCGAAAACAGACTCTAAATCCTGTACCATCAGGGATTGTTCTCAAACCACTTTGAGGTGAAAGACAGCTGATAAGGCTACCTTGTCTCCAAATATGAGCTTCATCTCGTGGTAGGAAGACCTTCATTTGATGTTGAACTTCTGTCCTCGAGCACTGTTTCCGGAATTATCCATTTTGCTCCAAAATATGCGTCTTTTGCTAAGCTTACCTGAAAAGAGTCTTGAACAACCAAATACTCGAAATCTAGTGTTTATGCATTAAAACCTTAGTGAAATGCTTATTAAAGCACTCACTTATTATAGTAAAAACGGGTAAAATATGCATGTTATCAACTCCCCCAGACTTAAACTTTGTTTGTCCTCAAACAAAACAGAAATCTAAGGAAAAGAGGTTTGAAAACGTGGAAACTCACCAATACTTGGGAACTCATCAAGTCTAGCAATCGACCTGTTTGAGCCACGTAACTCGGAATTTAGCTTCAAGGCGTTTGGGTCTAGTTACCTTGAGCTTTTCACCCTTCCCGGATAAGCTTCATGATCCCTTTGAGTATTTTGAGCTTTCTCTGGTTGACCCCTTTATTCATTTAGGCATGCGGTCTCTATCGGGGGAGTATTGGTCGACGAGACATTATACTCTTCTCTTCCAAACATCTAGACAAAGACATTTCAGACACAACTCTCCTCTTTTCTCTTCCCTTAGTCGATTTCTCCCTACTTTTCTAGGGTATCATTTTATTTTTTCTATCGACTTTCTTTTCTATTATTTTTTTTTCTTTCTAGCTTGAGAATGATTACTTCTGAAGTTTTCATGATTGCTGCGAACCATCATGGTCCTTTAGGGAACTCGGGTTGCCATTCTCAAACTAAGACTTTTCTTTTCTATATTTTTTTTTCTTTTTCTATAACAAGGGAAGATCAAGGAGAGGTTGCACTGCATCTACTTAGTCATGCTAGAGTTTAAAAGAGGAGCAAAGTTCAAAGTACCTCAAGCACCTTGACGAGAAGATTTGATTCATTAGGTGCGGAGTCAACGCAAGATCCTTCGAGTACTCTAGAGATTAGAACTTTCTCCGTTGGAACGATCCACTCGTAGTGTTCAACTTAGTAAACCTTGGCTCTAAAACCGTGAGAATGGTCATTAAGGTTCCTTGTTCGAAATGACTTGTACCTAGCAAAGTTCATAGTTTCCGACTATAAGAAAGAAAAAAAGTTTTGACTCTATAAAACGACTCGATAAATGATGCATGTATGCTTAAGACTCATCAAATCAAAGCATAGTTAGTAATATAAGAAACCCCCCAGACTTAAATCAAACTGTCCCCAGTTTGTTTAAATCGAGTTGAGGTGAAAAAGATAGGTAAATTCAAGTACAAGCTTGTGAAGACTTACTTGAAAGTGGCGTTGGGTTTGGTATGGGTAGATGGGCGTGTGGTATGATCGAGCTAAGGACTTGATCATTCTCCTTATGTCACTGCTTAGAATCGATTTAATTGAACAAGAAAAATCGAAAACTTAGCTCGAAAGGAAATGTGTTGAGCTTCCTTGCTTCGGATGGTGGTGGTGGGCGTGTGGTGGTGATGTTGGCGGCTGGTGATGATGATGATTGGGGCACGCCTGTGTTGAGAAGAACAGGTACTCCGGTTGTCGAGTACTCGTCTTTGTTCCTTAACCTTTGTAAAACACCGTGAATGAGAGATGGAAAATCTTCCGTCCTTGCGTCTTGAATATTACGTCACCTTAGAAACTTGACTTGAAGTTTGGGTCTATGCTGGCCTATCCAGTGATCTGTTCGGGATCCCGGAAGATAAGGTGTTGCTAGTATGAACTTCAATGCCATATGAAATCCTTACTTGGCTTCGGTAAAGGTCTTGGTCGCGGAAGAGAGAAGCTAGTCTTCTGGAACTTTCCTCTTCGCGGTGTGGTGAAGGAAGTTGCATCTTCTTCCTTCTGGAGCTTGCATAACGGTTTTCTTCCTCTAGAACCGTTGTATTCTTCTTCTTCTTCATGGATACGGGTCCGTTGAACGTGCTGGAAGAAGTGAGTAGAGAGATGGATCATTGACTTAACTTGACTTGAATGGAGTCTTGTCTTGTCTCGCCGTCTTGGATGCAACAGCAATGTGCCGCGGTTGTGAAAGTGCTTTTTTGCGGTCTTTAGGTCGTATTCACACCATAGAATCAAGGAGGATGCTTAAAAGGCTTGACACAGGTTGAAGGAGATCCGGTTTGGTGAAGTTCGGGATGGAAACGTCTCAGACGACGGCCGGCCGCGCGACGGGTTGTCGCGGCCGCGGCCAGGCGTCCTGCCTCCACGCCGTCGTGTCTCGTGGCGTGGCCAGGCTCCTTCTGGCCGGCCCACGGGCGGTTCGTCGTCCGGTGAGTGTTCTTCGGGTCTCCTTCTTCATATTTTTGGTCTTTTCTGATTTTTCTGATTTTTTTGTGCTTTTGGGGTTTATGAAAATGCTGTAAACTAAGAAAAAACCAAAACTAAAGATTAGTATGGTTAACAAGATGAGAAAGAGAGTACCTAAAATGGGTTGTCTCCCATTGAGCCGCTCTTCTTAAGAGTCTTTTAGCAAGACTTTGGTAGCTTGGGAGCTTAGTTGGAGGTGGAGTTCGACCTTAGGCAAGGTCTCTTTGCCTTCTGCACGGCCTCTTCTGCTAAAGGCTCCTCGAGTCTCTCCATGATAGCATCTTCGTCCTTCTCAAGAAGATGTTTCTCGTACCGGGTCTTCCTTGAGCTTCGAGCTTCCTTCCCGGCTCTCGCAAGTTCGTAGAGATGTTGTATCTCTTGCTTAGTCTCATCATTTTCGTGGAAGTAGTACCCGATAAAATGCTCCTTCCATGATGTAGTGAAGGTAGTTTCAGGAGGAAGGCTCTCCACTACCTTGTCGAATTCTGCAAGGTCTTCTCTGTTGATCAGGTCGCGAATCCTTCCAACCTTTTTATATATATGAACGTCCATTATCCTTGGTGTGGTGACGTTGAACCTTGCCTGCATGAAGTGGCATCTGATTATGCTAGCGTCTTTGCTGTTATCCTTGAAGTACTCCTTCAGACCCCTTTTTCTAGAGCCTCATCGAATCCAACATATATCGCGATCTTCCTTGCCCTCTTTTGGAACTCTATGAGTCTTTCTCTTTTGATGCAATCCCCAAATCGTGATTCCTCCTGCACCCTCTTGTCGTTCTATCGGCAAGTCAAGACTTCGCCCAATGATGGCTCTAGGGATGATATTCCATGGATTGGAGATGCTGAAATTTGACGCGGTCGATGATTTGAGAAGGCGAATCTGTTCTGGACGTGCCTTGCCCTAAGAATGGCGTCTCTCTTTGCTCTGAGGCGAGTGATGACATTGCAAGGTGCAATGATCACTTGATTGAGCCTTGTGCCCAATCGTTCACCTGGCGTGACGTCTTCCTCGCTTGAGGACTCGGGGATCTCCTTGCGTCCTCCTGCGGGGAAACTCATGACTCTCTTGAAGGAGGGCAGCATGTCGGTGAGCTCTTGTTGGTCTCGGGCAAGTCTCTCGAGCTTGTCCCCGCTTCTTTCTAGTTCCAAGGCAATGCTCTCGATTGCCCTGCTGTTACTGCTGGTTTGGCTCTTGACTGCCTGGCGGCCTTCTCGTGCCTCCTCGATCTATCTCCCAAGGTGATCCTTGACCTCATAGATGGCTTCCTTAGTTTCTTCGAGCTCGCAACCGTACCCTCGGGTTCTCCGTCTGATCTGGGCCAGATTGTAATCATGAAATCCCAGCTTTTCTTCCATCTTCAGAAGTTTGTTTCGGTCTCTTGAAGCTTGAGCCTCAAGTCTCTTAACCTGATCCGCGATTTCCTGCACCTTGTAGGATATCTCGGCTTGCATCGAACTGATCCGGGAATGGAAGGTCTTCTCGGATTTGGCAACGCGATCTGTGAGGATCCGTGCTAGCTCCGTAAGCTGGTGCAGTCGCTGATGCATGAAGGAAGGTGGGAGCCTTTGGTTATGATGGGAGAGAACATAAACCTGGTGGTGAGAACTCTGGTCCTCATCCTGCGCTAGGGGCGCGGGGATTTCTTCAAAAGTAGAGCGTTCTTGGGGCGGCGGCATGGAGTGGTCTGCAGGTGGGCGTGAGTTCGGGGGCATGTAAGGATCGCTCCTTGCGTGCTCCATGGTATGGTAGTTCCTGAACCTCATAGAAAGAAATCTAGAAGTTAGAGAAAAAGAATGTCTTTGAGTTATGATTCTGACCTTTGCTTTGGACAGCGAAACGCAACCTCCCCGGAAACGGCGCCAAAAGCTTGATGGGGTCTAAATAGTCGTCCGAGATTGGAGGATTTCTTTGGGGACTCGTCGAGCTTGAATTTGTAGGACCCTAAGCTACAAGTGCACAGCGTGCGTTGTAGTACTTAGGGTATCGATCCACAAGGAGGAGGTCAACTGCAAAACAGAAGAATCAGGGCAGCCAAAGACGCAGGAAACTGGGGTTTTGGGGTAAGTGTCATGATTTTTGCAGAAAGTAAAGAAAGCAGTACCACGCCTTATATAGAGAAGGTTGTTAATCTCTTCTATAACCAACGGAAAAAGGAAAATAAACTTAAGGGCTTGTAAAAAGGAAATCAGGTAAGCAGTGCAAGAAAAGTAAATACTGAAGTGCGTAAATCTCGATGTAAAATAAGATGGGGCGAACACGTTGGGAATCTTCTCGAGAAATCTATGGGGTTCTAACTAGAAATCAAACACACAAAAGTCAGGCAAACGAGACTAGGCGACTTTCCCTAAACTGATTCACTGGTTTTAACAACCTAACTCTATCAAGCAAGGTCGATCTGCGATTATCTATTTTCGATCTGCGATTATCTATTTCGCAGGTATACTCTCGTATCATGCGTCCTAGACGAACACGAAATAAGATCGGGACGATAAACATTCAGACATCTTTTAAAGGATGCTCTCTACCCTATTTTGGTCTAGATCTGAGATTCAGGACGTTCGTCGCTCTGATATAAGATTGGAATCACACCAAACTTATGTTCACGAGAGTTGACAAGCTTTTTGGATTGTTGGAACCAAGCAACTGGTTGTGGAACTCTCTTTGCTTGATTAGATGATGGATTCGAAGTGGATTGAGATGGAATACAATCTGCTGGTTGTGCAACTCTTTCAGAAAAGATCAATGGATGAATGGATGGGGGTGGATCGAAAAACGCCACTCAAGGGTGTGAAAGCCCTTGTGATGAGTTCATAAACCTAGCCTCAAAGAATCGCACACAAGAGACATAGATTCAAACGTTTACTAAGTGTAGAAATCCATCTAACTTAGATAAACAAAACAAAACCTAAGCTTTAGAGAAAAACTCTCTTTTATATTTCCAAAAATTTCAATGTGTCTTTACAAATGAGAATAGATGAGCTTTTATAGCTCTTACAATGAATCTTTACAATAAATTACATTTAAATAAAATTATTCACATTTAAACAAAAGAGCAAAATTAGTTAAATCAAATAATGGTCTTCTTGCCACCAATTTTGCCTTGGACTTCAATGAGGATCTTTGACTTTGTGAATTTATGGGGATGAGATTATGATATTGCATCATTCTCTCCTTCAAATGGTTTTGTCCTCAAAACTTATTCTTGTTTTTTTTTTTTTTTTTTTTTTGGGTAGTAGTTGAGGTAAAATCAAGCAAAGAAGTTAGAAGCTAGTATCTTGCTAGCTGGTTTTTGTTTTTTTTCAGATTATTTTTGTTTCTTTGGCAACATCCAGAAAAATCTTATATCTTCTTGAATGGTAGATTATATGCTATAAAGTAAAGATATCTTTGAATTAAGATTCTTAAAAGTAACTGATCAAAATCCCCCACCCACCAAAAAAAATTCTTAACAAAAACTTAATTTGATCTACTTTGTTTAATGCTAACCAAGATGCAACATTTAGATTTACCATTTAAATCTTGTACATTTTATTTATTTANTTTTTTTTTTTTGTAATGAAAGAAACAAACTAAACTTTTAAGGGAAAAAAACTAAGAAAAATAAAATTTTATGGTTTTTTTTCTTTAAATTTAAAAAAAAAAACAGGAAACTTTTTTTTGTGGTTTTCAAATAATTATGGAGATAAATTTCGAAAATATTAAAGAAAAAAAGACAAAACATTTTTTTTTTAAATGAACCAAAATTAAAACAGAAATGAAAACGATAGAGGATAGGAGCTTTTAGCTCTGATACCAATGATGTAAGATTGGATTGCTCCAAATTATACACTCTTGAATCTGACCTTCAAGCTTAGATAGATGGAGGAATGGTTGATGATTTGATAACCAGTTTGTTGGATGAATCCACAAACAACGGTTTGAGACTCGGATTCTCCAAGGGCTAATCCTCACAAGGAAAATAAGACTCTCCTGATTCCACAAAGTGTTTGAAACTTGCAAAAACAATTGATTCAAAAGAAATCTTTCTTTTAGAAGCAAATAAAAGGTTTTTGATTAAATAAAAGGTTTCTCAAGACCCTGCGATCAGAATATCGATCATGGCGCTAGACTCATGCAATAAGAACGAATATGGTGAGACAGAAAACCCTAATCTTCGGCCTAAACAATCGGTTTAACAACATTTAATGAAATTCCCCATAGATCCCCTTAAAGAACACCCAACCAAAGTAAACTACTCAGACATAGAAGAAGAAGTAGAAAACGTGATTGATGAATGTATAACTTGTATAGATCGATGAAAAGGAAAGAGGGTTCAAGAACAAATCAATCTCCCTCAAAGAACAAAGTGGAAACCACGAATCAGAGATTCGCGGCCGCCAAAAGAATTATGTAACTAGAGTATTTCGTGAAGCAAAGTTGATATCTAAAAAACCCTAAACGACGAGTATATATAGGTCTTCAAGTGCCCTAGGTCGTGGATTAGGTCTTGGCTTGCATAAGACGGCTGCGGGTTTAAGTTGGGCTTCAAATGGGCTCGGGAATCCGTGAGTGGCCTCGCCGCGCGAGCGACTGGCCGTGGCGCAGCCACTGGTCGTCTGGTTCGGCCGTGGCGCGGCCAGCTCGTCCTTCCGGGTGCTTGACGGATCTTCTTGCTTTTTCCATAACTTGAGATCCAACCGTGGGATTGTTCTCAAACCACTTCGAGGTGAAAGACAGCTGATAAGGCTACCTTGTGTCAAAATATTAGCTTGATCTCGTGGTGGGAAGGCCTTCATTTGATGTTGAACTTGTGTCCTCGAGCACTGTTTCCGGAATTGTCCATTTTTCTCCAAAATATGCGTCTTTTGCTAAGTTTACCTGAAAAGAGTCTTGAACAACCAAATACTCAAAATCTAGTGTTTATGCATTAAAACCTTAGTGAAATGCTTATTAAAGCACTCACTTATGATAGTAAAAACGGGTAAAATATGCATGTTATCAGCAACCTCCCCGGCAACAGCGCCAAAAGCTTGATGGGGTCTAAATAGTCGTCCGAAATTGGAAGATTTCTTTGGGGACTCGTCGAGCTTTGAATTTGTAAGACCCTAACCTGCAAGTGCACAGCGTGCGTTGTAGTACTTAGGGTATCGATCCACATGGAGTAGGTTAACTGCAAAACAGAGAATCAGGGCAATTAAAGACGCAGAGAATTGGGGGTTTGTAGGGTTGTGTCACGGTTTTACAGAAAAGAAAGAAAGCAATATCACGTCTTATATAGAAGAGGTTGTTAATCAATTCTATAACCAACGGGAAAAGGAAAATCAACTTAAAAACTTGTAAAAAGGAAATCAGGTGAGCAGTGCAGAAAAATAAATATTGAAGTGCGTAAACCTCGAGTTGTAAAGCAGATGGGGGAAACACGGTGGGGATCTTCTCGGGAAATCTATGGGGTTCTAACTAGAAATCAAACTCACAAAAGTTAAGCAAACGAGACTAGGCGATTTTCCCTAAACTGATTCACTGGTTTTAACGACCTAACTCTGACAAGCAAGATCGATCTGTGAATGCCTATTTCGGAGGTATACTATCGTATCTTGCGTCCTAAATAAAGACGCAATAAGATCGGGACGATAAACATTCACGACACCTTCCTGACTACGCATAAGCGTCCCATGAATGATGTGATCTACCCTACTAGGTCTGGATCCAAGATTCAGGACGTTAGCCGCTCTCGAAATCCTGCGAACAGACTAGTTCATGACTCTAGAATCATGCAATAAGAACAAGTTTGGTAAGAAAGAAAACCTTAATCTACAGCCTAAACGATTGGTTCAAAAACAGTTAATGAAATTCCCCATAGATCCCCTTAAAGAAACGAAAGTAAACTACTCAGACATGAAAGAAGGAGTAGAAATCGTGATTGATGAATGCATAACTTGTATAAATCGATGAGAAACAAAGATGGTTCAAGAAGAAATCAATCTCCCTCAAAGAACAAAGTGAAACCGCGAATATGAGATTCGCGGCCACCGAAGAGTTTTGTAACTTAGAGTATTTCGTGATGCCTAAAAAAAACCCTAAACAGCGAGTATATATAGGTCTTCAAGTCCCCTTGGTCGTGGATTAGGTCTTCGCTTGCATAAGACGGCTGCGGGTTTAAGTTGAGCTTCAAATGGGCTCGGGAACCGCAAAGTGGTGTGGCCGCGCGAGCGCCTGGCCGTGGCGCGGCCATTGGTCTTCTGGTCAGGCCGTGGCGCGGCCATTGGTCTTCTGGTCAGGCCGTGGCGCGGCCAGCTTGGCCTTCCGGGTGCTTGACGGACCTTCTTGCTTCTTCCATAACTTGATATCTAACCATGGGATTGTTCTCAAACCATTTCAAGGTGGAAGACAGCTGATAAGGCTACCTTGTCTCCAAATATGAGCCTTGTCTTATGGTGGGAAGGCCTTCGTTTGATGTTGGAACTTTTGTCCTCGAGCACTATTTCCAGAAATGTCCATTTTGCTCCAAAATTTGCGTCTTTTGCTAAGATTACCTGAAAAGAGTCTTGAACAACCAAATACTCGAAATCTAGTGTTTATGCATTAAAACCTTAGTGAAATGCTTATTAAAGCACTCAATTATGATAGCAAAAACGGGTAAAATATGCATATTATCATGGCCTCGCCATGCCTCGAGCCCGTTTTCACTTATTTGGTATTTCCCGAGGTTAAAATGCAAAGCCCACTTATGAAGACATGAAGACCTATATAAAGACCCTTAGGGCTTCACAAAGGACGTGACTTGACACCGAGCTTTTCCAGAAACACTTTCCATGCCGCCGAGAGAGAGAGAGAGATCGACGGCCCCGGAGTTGAAGACCTCGAAAGAGCTTTCTTCTGCAGCCTCCACCTTTATTCCCTTCTCTTTTCATCTATTTTTCTTAGTTCTTTACTTTTCAATACTTTAAGAAGATCTCTTCATTCAGATTTCCTTCGCAGAAGTTTTCTAACTCTGTTTCTTATTCAATACAATTCGCACCTTTTCTTATCTCGAAGGATGTCTCTCGTTCCCATGAATGAGTAGTCATCTAGTTGGGTTTTAAGAGGGTTTTTCAAAGGGGTTTAATCATGGATCTATTTCGCTAGGTTGATAGAGATAAAGTTTCTATTAGGTATCTTCGTTTATGTCTTACTCTTATTGCATGTTTGCTTTTCTGATCAATTAGCAACTGATCTCAGGATAACTAGATACACGACCGTGAGTCTATTGTCTGGATACAGAGGTTAACGAGCGGACCACACCGTAGGATGCTTAGGCATATCGACAGACCGCACCGCGAGTGTTTACAAATAGGTGAATGATATGTTTGCGCGTTTGATTCGCATCGTGGGATGATAACTCATATCCGTTGTAGGTGGTTAGATCCGCGAGCGCGGGGTAATCATAGTCGACTGTTTCAGCTTAAGAACCTAGCCCATTAAGTCATTTAAAACCTAATCTATTGCTTGTTAGATCCGATCCATGAACCCCGGAGAACACCCCTGAACCAAATGTCTTTTACCTATTGATTTACAACCGTTTAATTCTCTTTTGCTGCTTGATATTACTACTGCAAATCGTGACACACAAACCCCCAATCTTCCGTTTTGATTTAAAGAAGTTAGAAATCCTATAACTTACGCGAAACAACAATCTTTGTGGATTCGATCCCTTAATATACTATTGTGATTGCTGTGCACTTGCAGCTATCTTAGGGGTAAAACTTGGAGTCACAAAACCCACCGCATCAAGTTTTTGGCGCCGTTTCCGGGGATTGTTTGCTTTTGCGAATTTTCAGCTTCTAATTCCTCTTTTAGACCACGTTGAATTTCAAGCTTTTTCGTTCATTACTCATGATTCTCTTGTATCTGCTTCTCATGTTTCAGGTGTATGACCACTAGGAGGAATGCTTCTAACGTTTAGCCCCGCTACATCGAGATCGACATGCCCGAAAAAGAAATCTGAAGGTTAAGAAGACAGATCAGCATGGCCGAAAACGAGGCCGCTCTTGGAGTTCAACAAAACTGCGAAGACGCTCTTCGCAACGCTGGTCGAGCACCTCACGTTTTGCAAGACGGAGAGGCACAGCTCGACAACAATGGAAACCCAATTAACCAAATTCCCGAGGCTGACTCGGATGGAGAAGAACTTGATCCTGCCTTGCAGCAAGGAGGACATAATCCGATCATCGGAAATGGCACGAACCTAGCAGACCCCATCGTCCAACTAGGAGACTGAGACGCCAACCGACCTATTCTACCCGCCCACCAACCAAGGCGACTAAGGAACCGCACCATAGCTGATCACGACACTCCGAATCAGCACTTTCAGAATCGAGATGCGATTCAATTGAACGTCCCTCATGAGGACAAGCTGGAGATCAAACCATAAATCATCTCTTTGGTGAAAAAAAACCAGTTTCACGGGTTATCAAACGAGCATCCGATGGACCACATCGAAATTTTTGAAGAGATTTGCAGCACTACAAAGACTAGTCGAATCCCTCCCGACTATTTGAAGTGTAAGCTATTTCTTTCTCCTTAAGCGACAAAGCTCATAGATGGTTGAAGACTTTACCATCAGGATCGATCACTAACAGGGTGGAATGCAAATCCACCTTCCTCAATCACTTCTACACGAAGTCACGATCCAATCTGCTGAGAAACAAGATCCAAGGCTTTCAACAAGGACTGGTCGAGTCATTCTTTAAAGCATGGGAGCGATTCAAGGACTACGAGCGCGATTGCCCTCACCATGGCTTCGCCGGAGCCAGCTTGGTAAACACATTTTACCGTGGACTGCAAGCTAGGTACAACCTCTCACTCGACACGGCCAGCAATGGAGATTTTACCACAAAGACGGAGCGACAAGGACACGCACTTATCGAGAACCTCGCTGTAAGCAACAACAACAACTTTCTGGATTATGATAGAAATCCGCGAACCAGAGACTCTGATTCCAAGCAGATGGCCGAGCTGAAAAACATAAAGAACCAACTACTCAAAGGACAGCAACGCAGCATCAATGCGTGTGAAGCCGCATGAGAAAGAGAGGAACTTAACCCAGGTGATGAAGGAGATGAATCCTACTTGCGGGAAGAAGAAGTAAACTTTATGGGAAGCCAGAACTCGTATCCGAACCGGAACTTCAACAACGGATTCAAAAACAACTCAGGAACAACAACAACCTCACTTACCGAAACCCGAACGTGGAGAACCTGTGAGACCAAGTTTATCTATCTCAAGGAAGACCCTTTCATAACAAGTTCTAAAACGTGAACTACGAAAGTAACGGAGGCTATCAACCAAAACCACCTTACAACTCTTAGCCCGCGCCCTACATCAATCAATAAGGAGCACCACAAGCTGCATCAAATGCACCGTACCCATCACGAGAGGACAATCTCGAAGGATTGATGCAACAGCTGCTGTTGTCTCAGCAGAAATCGGTCAAGGATCTCAACATCAAGGTCGATTGCATGTACAAAGATTTGAACGGCAAATTAGAATCCCTATCTTCCTATGTGAAGAAAATGGACACGCAAGTTTCCCAAACGGCTGAAACCATTAAGAGACAAGCAGGAGTCTTTCCCGGAAAGGTAGAGGATAACCCGAAAAGATTATGTAACATGAACTCTGCGATCACCGACAAAGCTGAAGAGCCAGAACTAGTTGTGGGAGATAAATGCAGATTCGTCCCACTTTTCCCGACAATAAAGAGGGGAACGGCTGAACCACCTTTTGATATTCCAGAACACTGCACATTCGGGAGACTAAAGAAGAAAGAAGATCCCGGAGCATTCATCTTCCCATGTACGATCACAGGGATTAGATTCGATGATTGCCTATGCAACACGGGAGCTAATGTTAATGTCGTCCACAACAATCGTTGAAAGGTTAGGAATAACGACATGTTTCTCCTCACCTATGCAGCTAGTATTCGGCGATTCGTCCAGGAAGAAAACGAATGGCATTGTGCACAACATCAAGATAGTACATGTACACTTCCATGTACTCGATATGGGGAAGGACAAAGACAAGCCTTTGATACTTGGAAAACCCTTCTTGGCTACGGTAGGAGAAAAGATCGACCACGCAAGCAACTTCGTAGTCTTCTTGCATATAAATCAGAAGAGATTATATCTGAAGGAGCTAAACCTTTCACCGTCAGAAAGAGGAAGCCAAGCGAATAAAAAGGAGAAAAGGAGATGATATCGAGGGTGGGCCAGCTCCACTCGAGACCTTTCTCTAGAATCGAAATTCTAATTCCTCCCGAGCTAGGAGACCTAAGTGAAGAAAAAATGGCCAAGACGGTCGAGAAGACTAAGCAAGTGATCCTAGAAGACAGGATTCTTAGGAATGGAAACGGAGGCACACTGCTAATACGGAAACAAGGCGAAGCTTTAGGAGAGCAACTCCGGAAGCCACTTCCTCAATCGCCTAAGCCTAAAACAAAGTCGAGGTAAACGACTTAAACAAAAGCGCTTGGTGGGAGGCAACCCATCCGGTACGTGTTTTCAATTTTTTTTCTTTCATTTCAAACAACTAGTATTTAAAAGTTTTATGTACTTAGGCATATGAAAAAAAAAAATAGAAAAACCAAGAAAAATTTAAAAATATGTGGAGGAGCCTCGGAAGGAGGCTGGTGGCACTGCTCGTGCCGCGGCGAAACGAGCCATGGCCGTGCGAAGAGCCACGACCGCGCGGAGGGAAGAACTCTGGCCGCGGCCGCGACGGGCCATGGCGCGGCCAGTGGTCGTCTGGACGATTAACCCGGAAAACTCACGTTTTCCTCCCGAACCAAACTTATCGCGTTTTGGTACAATCCTGCACCGATAAATCATTCCCGTTAATGTAAGTTAGCGAATTCTATTGATTCATAGCCACCACGCAAGGTAAGTTCCCTCGTTTAAATTGTTTTGAAAAATAAAGATTCCTTGGTGATAAAAACACCTTTTTAAAACAAAAAGAGAATTTTTAGGATCAAACTCACTTTTCTTCTTCTCTACCAAGAGACTTGGAGATTTTTGAGAGATTGTAGGTTTTCCAAATTTGAACTGTTTTCAAAAATTATTTGGCCTAAACTCATCTAATTTCAAAGGAGATTCAACTTTTAAAGGTCATTCATCTCATCTACAAGGTATGGTCTCTAATTTTAAAATTACCTAGAGAACTCAATTTTGAGATCTCTCTTGCTTGACTAGATAATTGTCTAGGATGCTTGGATAATGGTAGAGAACCTTGAATTGAAGAATTAGGTTGCTTAGATTTCGATTTTTGCAACTCAATTTTGGCAAAGTTGGTATTAGAACTTGCTCTAAAAAACGAATTTTGGAAGTACTTATAAACAATTGACTTAGTTTGAACTTAATTCATGCTACGCATGACTTAAGAACCAAAGTTTGATGAAAATAAGTTGACAAAATCGATTTATTGGAAAATTCTTGGTTTGGAAACCCAAAAACCCAAAAATAGAGTTTGAGTACCATGTTGATCTTGAGATTTATGCATTTACTTGATTGATATTAGTCTTGGAAATCATTGCACTTGAGAATCCTTAAGACACATCAAATTCACATCTTTGGTCGAGTTTTTATTTTGTTTTGCAAGGTACAATGAGCTATGACCGAAACTTCGAGGTGCGTTCGAAGAATAGAGAGCAACTAAGCTCTTCAAAGAGTTCTTCGTGACAGCAAGAACAAGAGACAGCGCTAGGAAACCCAAGTCTAGACACCACTCAAGGAAGATATGTGAAGGAGCAGCAAAGAATATTCCGCGATTCACGGATAGCGCCCACAAGTCGCGATGATTCACCTCCACCTCAAGAGCCAACTAGAGAGCTGAACCCTTCTCCTCCTAAGCGCAAGCTCCGATACTTTGGAGCGCCAATGGACCCAAACATCGATTATTTGAAGGAGATGAATAAGATGGAGATAAGAACGACCCTCAAGATCGATTACTCCGCTTTAGACGCTTTGGGCATCACCGAGGATGTTACATGGTACTTGGATGAGCTAAGGCTCAGGACCTTCATGGAGATTGATCGACCTACCTACAAGGAACTCGCACAAGAGTTCTTATCTTCAGTTCAGTTGTCCTACAGGAAAGGAAGGAAGTCACATCCGAAAGACGGTATTCTCTATTTCACCATTGGCTCTAGAGACTATGAGCTGAGTATCCCTAGGCTTTGCGAGATGTTTGGTCTTGACTTGAGGAGCGAAACGAGCCTTGAAGAAGAATGGAGTGCTGATCTTTGGGAACTTATGGGCCGAGGCATTTATGACAAGGAAAGGCATCCGTCAGCTTTCCTTTCATATCCGGTCGTGCGTTTTGTGTATCGCCTCATAGCACACCGACTTTTCTCTCGCAGCAACCAGTCATGCATTCTCATTCCAGAGCTCGTCCTACTTCAGTCCACCTTTAGAGACGAGACACTTTCAACATGCCTTGGATGCGTCCTAGCAGAGAGACTCGTGCGAGTGAAGCACGATGTTACCACACCTAGATGCGAGACAGCCTTAACGACTTATGGAGGCATCATTACAGCGATCATGGAGGCTGCTGGAGTAGACACTAGAATTGAAGCGCCACTAGGTGAGGCTTGGTTTGACTTGTTCCAGTTTCAGACGGACAGGAACCTGACAGGCGCAGCCATGGATCCAGACAGGTTCGGATACCGATACCTCCTAGGGAAGGGAGACAACCGCACGGTCTATCTACCGTCTCCCACAGTCCCACGCCTTTCAGAGGGATCACCGCGGTGGATCTTGGAGCACGAGGAGTTCCGTACCAATTTCTCACGCCTACCACTTACCATTGGAGAGTAAGTAGCCGCTAAGGCTAGGAGAGAGGCGATCCGTCAGAGGACCCACCACACGTAATCTTTCTCCACGCGCATCACCTCACGATCCGCTACATCGTCCACCTCAGCTGTTTCTCCACGCGCATCACCTCACGATCCGCTACATCGTCCACCTCAGCTGATTCCGTGATCACCGCCCTTCAGGAGCAACTGGCACGCCAGAACGAGATACTTGAGAAGATGGCGCGACAGCTTCGAGAGAGAGGACACATAGATGGCGACCTTTAAACCCTGAGTTCATATGCCTTGAAGACTTCGCGTCTCGGCGGAAACTCTTCCTGTATACGAGCCTGGTTTCATCTATTTCACCCTTATCTTTTACTTTTGCTTTATTTTTCATATTTTGAGTCAGTCCCATCCTTTCACGCCTTTTTCACCCTGCGGACTGTGTGATTTAATTCTGCGGGGATTTATCCGTACTAATGACTTTGCTTTGTTTTGGTTTTATTTGAGTCATTTTAATGATTTTTATTTATCCTAAGAACTAAGAATAATGTATCTCGATATATATGATATGGTTTTAGGGACTATGACGCGAAACCAAGGATGATAATCAACAAGTGTGCTTCTACGCTATTTCTAATAACAGATCTTTCAAGCCTTAGTACTAGACTAGGCGGTAGCTAGAAAGCCGGCAATGCAAAATCCTAGAGAATGTCAATCTATAGAGATTTCAGGGGAAGGAAAATACTAGCTCTATTTTAATTGGACTTTAACCTGACTTCTAATTTCCTTGTCAACAGATTTAAGCATCCAACGAAAAAACCAGAACGTTCGGGACATCTTTTCCATTCTTAAACACGGCCCCTTGTCAGTCCCGAACGGCCAACACATCAACAGTTGGTACCATACCCGAAACCTTTACCATCTTTTCATACCTCATGCAACTCTCTTTTTTTCACAATAGGCATATATGTGCAAAAACGCCGGAGAGGGAGGAACGACATGATTTCTAGTCAATTAAGACAAAGGATCGAATGGTTAAGGAACAGAAGTGTTAGCTACAAGAGTATAAGACTCATGCCTTGGAAAACTCTAAAGAATGGTAATATTTTCGTTCTCCTTAAGACTCCTATACTAAAGCACTTCTCGTTTCATAAATATATATATATATATAGAAAAGTGACTCGGATAAAGGACCTGAATTCCTTGGAGTGATGATGGTACTTATCCGTAAAAAAAAAAAAGAGTTACAAAAAAAAAAGGAAAGAATAAGAAACGGGAAGAAAATGCCTAAGAGTCTTAAAGAGAATCGGAACATTCAAAGAGGCAGAGTCCGGTCAATATGGTGAGAAATTTTAGACGCCATCCAATTCAAACCGGAAGCGAGAAACCAAGTTTGGAGGAATGGCGATAACTAGGAGAACTCGCGGATGTGTACGTGCGAAGAGTGATTGGAAATCGTGGATCCCAAAAGTTCCACCTTCTTCTGTTGTTTTACATAATATCTCGCACCTTCCGGAGATCTATACGGTAACCTGAAACACTCTAAACCTCACCAATAAAGGCCTTTATGCACCTAACCTCGGTTAACCTAGCTTTTTATCCCTTGACAAGGATCACGCCAATATTAATATTACTTAGAGAGCTAGTTGACTGGAACTTGGGATTTAGATAGTGAAAGCTTCTAAGGGACTAGTGTTGGAGGAACTATAGTGAGAATTTTCTAGGCTGAGTTTGAATAGACTTGTTCGATGACTTATGGTTTAGAAGGACGGTCGCTGAGTTTTCCCTAGTTCCCATATTTTCAAACCTCTTTCCGAGCTTGTATCTGCGTTTTGTTTGAGGACAAACAAAGGTTTAAGTCTGAGGGAGTTGATAACACTCATATTTTACTCTTAAAACCTATCATTTCAAGATCCTTTACAAGTGTTTTAACCCGGTTTTCAACGGTTTTAAAGTGATTTCCACGTTTCCTAGTCTTAAGAGTCATTTCAGGGAAATTAGACAAAAAGCATACATTTTGGAGCAAAAACGGAAACTTGAAGGACAAGTGCTCAGAGACATAAGTTCAACATCAAACGACGTCCTACCCACCACAAGATCAAGATCATATTTGGAGACAAGATAGCCTTTTCAGATGTCTTTCACCTCGAGGTGGATCTCAAGTTATGAAGGAAGCAAGAAGGTCCGACAGACACACCCTCAAAAGAAGGATGGCCGCGCCAAAGCATTTCAGAAGACCACTGGTCGCGCCACGCCTGGTCGCTCGCGCGGCCAGTTCATTTCGGCCCATCCCGAGTCCGTTTTCACTTATTTGGTATTTCCCAAGCCCACTTATGAAGACATGAAGACCTATATAAAGGACCCCTAGGGCTTCACAAAGGACGTGACTTGGCACATAACTTTTCCAGAAACACTTTTCACGCCGCCGAGAGAGAGAGAGAGAGAGGATCGACGGCCCCGGAGTTGAAGACCTCGAAAGAGATTTCTTCTGCAGCCGCCACCTTTCTTCCCTTTTCTTTTCATCTATTGTTCTTAGTTCTTTGCTTTCCAATACTTTAAGAAGATCTCTTCATTCGGATTTCTTTTGAAGAAGTTTTCTAACTCTGTTTCTTATTCAATACAATTCACACATTTTCTTACCTCGAAGGATGTCTCTCGTTCCCATGAACGAGTAGTCATCTAGTTGGGTTTTAAGGGGGGTTTTTCAAAGGGGTTTAATCATGGATCGATTTCGCTAGGTTGATAGAGATAAAGTTTCTATTAGGTATCTTCGTTTATGTCTTGCTCTTATTGCATGTTTTCTTTTCTGATCAATTAGCAACTGATCCCAGGACAACTAGATACACGACCGTGAGTCTATTGTCTGGATCTAGATGTTAACGAGCGGACCGCACCGTATGATGCTTAGGCATATCGACGGACCGCACCGCGAGTGTTTACAAATAGGTGATTGATATGTTTGCGCGTTTGATTCGCATCGTGGGAAGATAACTCATATCCACGGAGTTAAGCAAACGTAGGTGGTTAGATCCTCGAGCGCGGGGGTAATCATAGTCGACCGTTTCAGCTTAACAACCTAACCCATTAAGCCATTTAAAACCTAATATATTGCTTGTTAGATCCGATCCATGAACCCCGGAGAACACCCCTGAACCCAACGCCTTTTACCTATTGATTTACAACCGTTTAATTCTCTTTTGCTGCTTGATATTACTACTGCAAACCGTGACACACAAACCCCCAATCTTTCCTTTTGGTTTAAAAGAAGTTAGAAATCCTAAAACTTTCGCGAAACAACAATCTATGTGGATTCGATCCCTTAATATACTACTGTGATTGCTGTGCACTTGCAGCTATCTTAGGGGTAAAACTTGGAGTAACAAAACCCACTGCATCACTAACGTGCTGAATTTCATATTCGAACCTTGTTTGATGGAGCGAGCGCTTCTGGGATGCTCATGCATACCTAAGAAGAAGAGGTGAACTTTTATTGTCCTGATCTATACCGCTTGTTTGCTTAGGCCGTGGGGTGCGAGAGTATACATGCGCACTTTGCATAACATAGATCGATCTAGCTTAAGAGAGTCAAGGTCGTTAAAACCATTGATTCCAGTTTTGGGAAAATCACCTAGCCTCGTTTGTCTGAACTGTTTTGAGTTTGATTTCTAGTTAGAACCCCATAGATTTCCCGAAGAGATCCCCAACGTTTGTTTCCCCATCTGTCTTTCAATCGAGATATACGCACTTCAATATTTATCTTTTCTGCACTGCTCACATGATTTCCTTTTTACAAGCCCTTAAGTTGATTTTCCTTTTCCTGTTGGTTATAGAGTTGGATGACACGCTCCTCTATATAAGACGTGGCTGCCTTTCTTTTCTCTTCTACTGAAACTGTGACACTTACTCCAAACCCCCAATTCTATGCCTCTTTGGTTGCCCTGATTTTCCTGTTTTGCAGTTGACCTCTTCCATGTGGATCGATACCCTAAGTACTACAACGCACGTTGTGCACTTCCAGCTTAGGGTCTTACAAATTTAAAGCTCGACGAGTCCCCAAGAAGTCATCCTATTTTGGAAGACAATTTCGACCCCATCAGTCTTCAAGGTGGTCATTATGTTCGACCATCCTTAGATGTCTTCTTAGATTACATAGTTATCTTTTGCGTTTGTCGATCTTTTGTAATGGTGTTAAGACATTAGAAGCGTTTTTTCTAATGGTCATGCACCTGAAAGTAGATAAAGAAGATAGATAAAAATGGAAGTAATCAAAAGAAAAAGCCTCAAAAGAGATGAAATTAGAGCTAGAAATCGCAAATAATAAAACATGTCCCTTTCAACTGCGCCAAAAACTTGATGCGGGGGTAAAACTTGAAGAAGTTTTACCCCTAAGAAACCAACTGCAAATGCACAATAATCACGGTGGTATATTAGGGATTGAATCCACATAAATTATTGTATTTGAAATTTCCTACATTTCTAACTTTTCTAGATCTAACCGATTTAGATGGGTTTGTTGTCATGGTTTGTAGCAAGTGTATGAAAGTAAATAAAGCAAGAAAATATACAGTTAAAGATGTAGGAACTCAAAGAATAAAAACGTTGGGCAATAGAAATTTTTTTTGGGGTTCATGGATCAAATCAAACAAGTAAAGAGATAGGATTTTATGCGATTTAATCAACTGGGTTCTAAAACTCGAACACGAAATTGTAATCGACCTACTTCGTACAACCGACTACCTATGTCTAACAACTTAATTATTCAGCGTTCGTTGGTAATTACACAGTAGTGCACGCGTTAAGTATAAGTTCATTAACGTTCACAACACTCCATAAATACGATATCGTATGTTATGACGCAATTGCTCGTATACTCTAGTTTTAGCTAACAAATTTAACATTTTAATGGTTTTGTTAATCCTAGAATTCAGTTGCTAAGTGATCAATCAAGCAAACAAGCAGTAAAAAAGAGAATAAATCGAAGATACCCTAAATTATCTTAAATCTATCAACCTAATATTAAAAATTTGATATGGGTCAAATTTACCCTAAGCAACTCTCTCAAATTAAGAGATCAGTTGTAGTACTTAGGGATCGAATCCACAGAGAAGGGATAGTCACACAACAGTTTTCTAAATTCGAATTAA
>JAHZTW010000001.1:93354000-93391992 GCA_020283515.1 Alliaria petiolata
ATTGGTTTCCTCCAGCTACTCCTGCGTTTTGTCTTCTCTCGAAGTCTGCGTTCTTGGTGCTGTTACTAGAGGCCAAATTATCTATAAGCATCATCGCGTCATCTGGAAATCTGGTGTTGAAGTTGCCATTGCTCGCAGCATCTAGGGCCATCTGGTACCTCCAGTCAATCCCGCGGTAGAATATTCTGATAAGTTGCGGCTTGCTGAATCCATGATGTGGGCAGTCCCTCTGATAAGATCTGAACCTCACCCAAGAAGCCTTGAATGCTTCAGTGGGTCCTTGAGAGAATGTAGTGATCTTCATCCTCAGCTCCTCGGATCTCGCGTCATCAAAGAAATTGCACAGGAATGCATTCTTTGTATCTTCCCATGTGGTCAAAGATCCTGGTGGCAGTTGCTTCAGCCAGTATGATGCATCTCCAGCAAGCGAGTAAGGGAAAAGCTTGCAGAAGAGATAATCATATGTAACTCCATTAGCCTTGATGCTTGAGGCTAAGTCCTCGAATCTCTCAACGTGGTCCATGGGATGCTCATTAGGAAGACCATGGAAGGGATGCTGAGCCACTAGCGTGTAGTAAGCAGGCTTCAGCTCGAAGTCATTCCTCTGAAATGCAGGAGGACGGATCGCAGCTCTATTAGCATAGAACTGGTCTGGGCGGTTGTACTCGCCTAACGTTCTTCCACTTCCAGCTTCTGCATTGTTGATTTGTATTGCTGGTTCGACTATGATGTTGCTAGCCTCATCAAGTTTCTGTCCTTGGGCGTTCCTTCTTTTGCCTTGTAGGTCAACAAAGTCGCTTGCCTCTTTGCGTATCATGATCACAGGTTCTGCCATCTCAATCTGCGCAAGGTGTCGATCGATGCTGTTAGTGTCGATCGACGCTGAGGTTTGGTGTCGATCGATGCTAGATGTGTCGATCGACGCTCTTGCAGTCTTGCGGTTCGTACGTTCCAAACGACTTATTTCCTGGTTGAGTGCGATTAGTTCTTTGTCTTTGTTGCTTCTGGTACTTAGCATGCACCTGAAAGCAAAAAGTAAAAACTAAATTAGTAACCAAAAACAAAAATTAAAAACCTAGACAAAATTCTAATACTAGAAATCTGTAGGCAACTAATCTGCTTCCCCGGCAACGGCGCCAAAATTTGATATGGGTCAAATTTACCCTAAGCAACTCTCTCAAATTAAGAGATCAGTTGTAGTACTTAGGGATCGAATCCACAGAGAAGGGATAGTCACGCAACAGTTTTCTAAATTCGAATTAGGCTAAGTAAAAAGATGGTATTAAGAAACAGAAAGCAATTAAACGATGTAAGTATTCAGGAAACGAGGCGCTAGGTTCTGGAAAATTCTCAGGTGATCTAAATTTTAGGTCTAGACACAATGTTAGGAATTATTAAGATCTGTTCTCGAACTCGAATCACTAATGTAAAATCAACCAACTCTCGCTGCGAAGATTATATATGTCTAAACCCTAGAATTCCACATCTCTTTGCAAATCCTATCGATTCAAACAAGCATTAAAGTTCAAGTTCAATTGTTCACAAAACCCTAAACCAAATCTCTTTGCGAATAGGTATTTTGCTCATCTAACATTAGTTCAGGCAATCAATAATACTCTCGCATCTATTAATTAACCTAAGATCAGATTCTAGGTCATGAAGCTAGAATAAGCATTAAACACAAATCCAGATGAAGAACTCTAATGATTTTATCCTAACAATTTAATTCGACCGAACAATTCATTAATCACCTTTGAAAAACCCTAAACCTAACTAGCAAACTACTCAGACGTGATTAATGAAACAAAAATCATAACTTGAATAGAAAGCATAAAAGAAATCAATAGAATAAATAAAGGGAGTTCCAAATTTGCTCTAAGGGAGTCAAATTCTTCTCTCCAAAAACCTAAACTTTTATGATTCTTAAAGTATGAGATAATGCCTAAACAATGACTTAAAAACTATATTTATAGGCCTAGGTACGAGTCTTCAATTCCCAAAAGGATTAGGAAAAGTCTTGGAGATTTCCTTTTCTTCAAAATATGGAAACTTCTTGATTCTGGAAATTGGAAAACCTGGTGTCGATCGACACTACATGGTGTCGATCGACACCTTGCGTGTAATTCCAGTCTTGACTTCATCACTTCGTGACTTCATTCCATTAAGCTCTAAAATGCATCCAAATCTCCAATTTATCTTCAATTGTACCTGAACCTGCAAAGACTCTATATAGACTCGAAAATAGCCAAAAGACTCTATAAAAACATTTATATCATGATCTAAAAATGGATAAAAATCATGATATATCAAAATCCTTGACTAAACCCCTTCGAAAACCCTTAAAACCTAACTAATAAACTACTCTGACATTGAAACGAAAAAACATCATTAAATTCATTAAAGTATGTGAATTCAATGAAATAAAAGAAGGGCGTTTCAAAATCTTCTCTATGAAGTACAGAGATAGAGATTTTCTCCCTTAAAAGTGCAGAAATGCAAAGAACTAGAAGATAAAAAAAACACAAAGCAAATCACCTAAGATCATCATATATGGCTACTGTGTTTTGATAAACTCATAATTTAGCATATTTTAGCACTCATTTAGGATAGATTTTGCATTCATATTGCATTCATATTTAGATTATTTGTAACTTTTGCTCCATTTTAGGTTTTGGACATGTTGCATTAGCATTTGCATATTTCTTGCATATATGCACCATTTTCAGGATATTTGGTGTACTTGGAGCTATCTTGGATGATAAGCATGGACAAGAAGGTTAAAGAAGAGCTTATGAGTTGATGGGAGTCAAAGGAAAGTTTGGACAAAGGAAAAGAAGCTGAGATCGAGCAGTAGATCGACCAAACACAGTCGATCAGCCGTGGATCGAGTCACAGATCGACCAAACCCAGTCGATCAGCCGTGGATCGAGTCACAGATCGACCAAACCCAGTCGATCAGCCGTGGATCGAGCCACAGATCGACCAAACCCAGTCGATCAGCCGTGGATCGAGTCACAAATCGACCAGCCAGTTCGATCCGTCCATCTGTTTTTCCCTTCTTTTGCTTTACCAACTCACACTTTGTCTTTTAGTGAGTAGACCATTTGTGTGGTCCTATATAAACATGTTTTACCTAATTTTTAGACATATCCACCAAATTCTGAGCCTCTTTCCCCATTTTTGGGTTTTGTGGATCACCATTGAAACACTTTATCTATTTTCAAGCTTTAGTTTTGTAAACCTTTGATTTTTAATTTAAGTACTTGCGTTTTGAGCCTTAATCTTTTTTCTTGTTTACCTTAATCATGTTTAACACCTCTTCTCTTATGATTAAGAGGGATTTGAACATGAATAACGAGTAGTCTTTCTTGGATTTGAAGATGGGATAGATTAGGAAGATTTAAGTGGAAAGCTTGGTGTTTAGGACTTAATTTCATAAAACCCTTTCTCATTTAGTGGTTCTAGTGTTAGATTTGCATAAACCATGCAATCTAAACACAAGGGCATTTCTCACCCACAAGGTGTTTGATGAAATGCCCAACCCACTTAATGAAGAGATTTACCTTTTTACACCAAGATATTGGTTGTCTAAAGGGTTTATTGATTCATTTAGGATTAGGTTCTCACCTTTGCAATTCTTCCCCTTGCTAATGAGAATTAGGTATTGGGTTGAGGATTAACACTAGATTAGTACCACTTAAGTTGGAAAAATCTAGGTTTGCAAATGAGATTAGTACCACCTAAGATGGGAAAGTCTAAATGAGATTCCTATATCTAAAAATGAGAATTGTTGGAGTATGAACATCAAGTTAGCCATATTAATCCTCTTATTCAATTACCACATCTTTAAATCCTTGCCTTTTAATTCTTGCATTTCGAATTTAGCTTTCTTATTGCTTGCATTAGAGTCTCATAATTCATAAAGTAGTGTTATTGATGATTTTAGTATTTTATAAATTGCCTAGAGTCTTTTTTTTATAGCCTGGTTACGAGTTAGTAGTCGTTAGAATTAAATTACTAGTTTTTAAAATTCATCCTAGGTTGTTAGAAATTGTCTAGTTTATCTGTCTTAAGATTTTGATTTTAGAAAATTAGTAACTGTGCTATTTAAACCCCTAGAAGTCGTATCCTAGTTAGTTAACCCCTCAGTAGGGATTTTAAAATACTTTTCGTAGTCATTTAGTTGCAGCAAGTAGTTTTTATAATTTGTTTCCCTCATTTTACCCGAAAATGACTTAGATTAGATAGTTTCATGCATTCCTAATGTTTTTAATCTCTACCCATTTGGATTGATACCTAAAGTATTACAATGACAATGCCAAGCTTTAGGATTGATTAAAGCCCTAAAAAAGCTAGTTATCATGTTTCGTGATCATTGGGAAACCTTTAAAGTTTTATGTTATTTTTGTCTTTTCCTGGTTGATTAAAAGCTTTTGAAAAATAACGGGTTTGAACTTTGGGCTTGGTGCAGATGTGAAGGTTGCCCGCGACTTGGGCTCAATTCGCCATATGAGAGGTTGTCTCTGGCACCGTGGATGGTCTTCGTCTGTCTTTGACTTCTGCGCTTTCTTTATCTTCGAAGCAGCAGAACATGTCTTCAGTAAAACTAGAATACCTGGAGATCTAACCATGAAATTGCCTTAAAATCACTTCTCTGCGGAAGCTAAATAAATTATATTTCTTGTGTTCAAAAATGAGCCGTAGGAAATTTGTAAAATGTCTTCATCGAATGCAAGACTTCTGGTGATCAGAATCTGTCTAAAAGCTGTTTTGCTCCAAAAACTGTTATTTTTGCTTAAATTACCTGAAAAGATTTTTAAAACTACAAAACTTGAAAATCACTTAAAAACTATTGATAACCGAGTTAAAACAGCTACAAAAGATCTTAAAATGATAGTTAAAAAGGTGCAAAAACGGATGTTATAATTATAGAGAAGCTTTCTGAACCCTTTTTGTTTATGCAATACAGTAGAAACTCTATAAATTAATAATGTTGGGACCATGAGGTTTTATAAAAAAATTATTAATTTATAGTGATTATTAATTTATAGATATATTATTTGGTTGAAAAACTAATTTTGGGACTGACAGAAAATATTAATTTAGCGAGTTATTAATGAATCGAATATTAATTTATAGAGTTTATACTGTATATTACTTTCTACTGCTATGATTTCGTTTTTCATGTGTGAGTAGTCGTTTGTTGGGTTTAAGGATATATAAGAGGGATTGATTTATGGTTTGGTAGATAGATTTTGTTTCTTAAGTGACCCTTTCATTAGATCAATTTAGTTATTTGTTTAATCTTGTTCTTATTGAAAATTGTTAGACTGTACACCTAGCACATATATAGTAAAATCATCGCAAGGTTGATGGGCCCGAATTAGATTAGATAGGCTCCTTGTTCAAAAATGCGCCCGAATTGACCGATTACACGGTGAAAAAATGCTCCGCGGTGTTTGGCCGTCACGATTTGCAATAATCGGACAAAAAAATCGGAACTTTTGATAAAACTTGATTTTTTTCGTTTTAATGTTCAAAATCACTTATTATTTGATGGATCTACCATTATTTGCTATTAACATGAGATAAAACAAGAAAAAATTATGAAATCTGTGAAAAACATGAAGATGCGGCCAATTTAGGGTTCCAGGAATCGATTTGAAGAAGAAGAAGAAGAGGGTAAATTCGTAATTGACCATTCATTAAAGCTAAAAGCAGGTTAAAAAAACTTAAATGAGTGAAATTGAGTCGAACCCGTAACCTATAGTATTTTAAATATGCCACTAACCACTGCACCATGTTATATTATTGATGTTGTTCAACAAAAATAATATATATTATACATATATACAAAAATATTACAAAACTAATCCCCGATTAATCCCCGTTTAATCTCCGATTTTCTTATAAATCGTTAGGTCCGAACCGATCGTCCGATTAACGCCTAACGCGTTTCCGAACAAGAGATAGGCTATGTCTTTCAAACCTGTGAGCTGATTCTAAACATTATTTAATGACCATATCAATCTTAAACTTTCATCGCTGTATTGCTGAATTTACTTGGCATACGAGTAAGGTTGCAAATGGTTTACCTGGCCCATCTTCATGAAAGATCATCATCTCATATAACTCTCATAAGATTTACACCAAGTGGTCAATAGTTAAATTGTAAATGGTTAAATGGTGAAATAGTCAAAATTCAACATTTTGTGAGATCTAATTATCACATTAATGGCCATGAATAACACATTCAGTTGGGGGGAAAAAGCTATAAATTTGAGATGGAGTACAAGAATATTTCTATAAGAAAACCTAACAATTTCTCTTTCTAAATACACTTTTTCTCATTATTTAATCTTTTTTTTTTCGATGTATCATTTTGATTTTAATCTATCAAGGACAACTTATCCTCAATTTACATTTATATTCACTCAACCTTGAATTCACATCCACGCACATATTAATTTAAAAAACAAAATAAAAACACAACATACATAATCTCTCTCACACAAATCCAGATTTTCTCAGTTTATGTTCTTCTTTTGAAACGACCATGATAATTAATTATTATGACATGATTGAATCGACCAAACTTTTTAAAGCCTTGTAAGAAGAGCCTCCAGTTCTGACAGAAACTTCAACCTTATGCTTCAGTATGATGGCTCTCTTTCTCATATCTTCACATTCCTCACCCAAAATTAGCTTTCTCACAGCCATCTCCACGATTCCTCTGCTCAATCCACCTTCGACCTCAAATGCAGTTTGCCAAACATGTGTCATAAGTCTAGTATTTACCCTTTGATCACCCGAATAGGGCCTGCAAATCATTGGCACGCCACTGCTTATGCTCTCCAAGCTCGAGTTCCATCCACAATGGTTCCAAAACCCTCCCACCGCTCTATGCCCTAGTACCTCTTTTTGTGGGGCCCAATTAACTACAAAACCTCTCTCGTCATGGGTCACCGCTTGTCTGAACTGTTCCGGTAATGAGTCTAAGGAGTTTTGTCCCGTTATGGAGCCTGGTCGGATCACCCATAAGAAGGGCTGGTTACTCAGAACCAATCCCATGGCCATCTCCACAAACTCTTCTTCTTGCGTCATCGCCAAGCTCCCCATGCTTATGTAGATAACCGAGTTTGTTTCTTGCTTTTCAAGCCATTCAAGACAATTTCTTTCTTCTTTGAAAAAACTGGGACACGAGGTTGCGGAATCGGTCATATGGAGTGGACCGACCGAGTATAGCTGAACTCCCCACTTGTCTTCTGCAGCTGATGTTAATAAGTTCTCTAAACAATCCGAAGAGTTGTGTATTATACCAGAAGATGTGTCTCTCTTACTTACATTACGGTAAAGTAACATTAGTCTCTCTATAGATCCATAAGCTGTCACAGGTAGATCTTTGTACCGGAAAGGATGAAACTCCGGCATCAATTCTTCAAGTTTAGATCCTGATTCTGTCGTAGATAGACAAACCCAAACCATCAACAAAATTACATCACACCGAACCACACTAATTAAACATGAAAACAGAGTAATGAGAGGTAGGGTACCTTGCCGAGGAAGTAACCATTTGTCTTGATTTTGCATAAGCACACACCGACTGATCGAAGTAGCAACGGAAGAAGCACTAAACACCATCTTCGGCAGATTCAGATCTTCTGCAACTGGTCGAGGGAAGTAGACGAACTCATCATGAATGATAAAGTCAACATCATCATGAAGTGTTAGAAATTCTTTCAGCAGGGGTTCACAGACAGAGTTCAGCTTCAGGATAAAGTCAACAAGCCCGAGAGATGACATGTCGGATTCAAACAAGCCATCGTCGATAGTGTAGAAGTGGAGATCGGGGAAGTTAGCGGAGATATCGTAGAAATTGAATTGAGTTCGAACGATTGTGATTGAAAATCCTTTGGAAGAAAGGGATGAAGCTAAATTCATCATCGAAGGTAAATGGCCTTCAAACGGCGCAGGAACCATCAACACTCTTTTCTGGCGAATCTCTTCCATGATATACCTCCTTTTCTCTTTCTAATCTTGGAGCTTGATTGTTTCTTTGTATACGAAACCAAACTTATTATTTCTTTATAAAGGCAAAATCTTGGAGTTTGATTGTTTCTTTATGATGACAACGTGTTTTTTTTTTTTTTTTTTGATAAGATGACGACAACGTGTTGTTTAGTTTAATAGATAGGCAACTTCGTGGAAACAGGACTTTTGTTTGAAGAAAATAAAAACTCTATAACGTTGATTATTCAATTTACTGCTCCACTGATCGATAGATCTATATACTTTTAAACATCACGTGTCATGAAAGTAATTGGATGTAACAGGTCATAGCTTTTCATCAACGTCAGCTTAATTTATACTCCCTCTGTTTCACAAAGAATGTCATTCTGACATTTTTCACACAAATTAAGAAAAACTTGTAAATTTCTTTTATACCCTTTATTAATACACTAAATCAGTTTCTCTTTCTAATTAATAGGTTAAAATAGTAGGGATAAAATTGAGATTTGGTTTAAAAAATTGCATTGAAAACATAAAATGACACTCTTTGTGAAACAAAAATCAAGAGTCAAAATGACACTCTTTGTGAAACGGAGGGAGTATACTAGATTCTGGATCTGCGTGCCCACGCAGACAAAATATTTTTATAAAAAATTTTAAACTTTATAAAAATATTGGAATGGGATATAAAATTTAAAGTGTCTGTCTTTTATAGTTTTATAAATGGTAAAATATCAATTTAGAATACATAACATAGAGTAAAGATTCTATAAAATGTGTATACAAAAAAATGCAAATTAGTGAATGTGTTTAACACAACACTCGGATTGGTAGAACATAAAACAGCTAAAAGAAAATTAAAACTTATATATAAACTAATATAATTTTCTGTAAAGTATTTTTCTTTATTTGTACATATTAAAAAAGGCTTTAGTTCCTATATTATAGTATTAAATATACCTTATAATGTTTTATTAAAGATAATGGGAATTCGATGATGAAAAAAAAAATTAAATTAGATAACAAAAAAAGACATTAAACAATCAAAACATCTTCTTTGTTATCGAGAAATTTTTTTTAAAAAAAAAAAAGAGAAAGGGAAAGGAAAAGTAGACGAAGGAAAGCCATAAATTCGTCGTTGGCTCACAAGAAAATGTTCAAAGCTCCGATGTTATCAAATCTTCGGAAAATTGATTCATCTTTCTCGGCGGGTGAGAATCGTAGCACACTCTTCAATTTGAGGTATCTCAATTAACTATACCCTTATGTTCACCACCACGATCTTCTCCACCACGACCAGATGACGACGAGTGACTTTTCCATCCTTTTTCTTTTTAGTACTTTGAGTCAGTTTTTCTTTTTACTTGAGTCTGCATTTTGTTTCATTTGATTCAGTACTTTGTTTCAAACTTGTTACAGTTATTGAGCTTATTGGATTATCTTGTGCTTTTAACCTTTTGTTGAGTTTTCTAACAGCTTGGAAGAATTCTAACAACAATCTGACTTAACAACATCAATGTTTGAGTGGAATAACTCTGTCTTCGGACAGAGTGTCGATCGACACGTCCATCTATCTCAGCAACGATCGACACCATCTGTGTCGATCGACGCTACGCTCATAAGTCAGGTAATCCGATTTTTTTTTCTCTTTGTTGCAACAGTTTGGTACGGATTTTTTCTATCCAAACTCATTCTTAGTAACACTGGGGACAATGTTATTCAAGTCTGGGGGAGGTGGTTGCTAATCTTGTGTTTTGTTTTGAGAGTCAGTTGAGTCTTGAGTCAAAAGTTTTCAAAAATTTGTTCTATAAATAGTTTTCAGGCATTGTTTAACCAATTACCTTATCATTATTTTCTGTTTTTGAGACTTAGAGAGAGATTGATCCTGAGCTTTTGGAGAGACAATTCTAACTCATCTGAGCCAGATTTCGAACCCCTGTATCATTCTCTATTCTTTTATGCAATTTATTTCAGTCATGATTTGTGTTTGCATAATTATGTCTGAGTAGTTTGCTAGTTAGGTTAGGGTGATTTAGGGTTTTGATGAAGAGTTTGTAGAATCATTAGAACTTTAGGGAAATCAATTGGATCTTCACCTTGATTTGAACTTAACTTGATTTTCTGAATTGATCACTTAGAAATTAAACCTTAGGTTATTTAATAGATGCGAGAGCATTATTAGTAACTTGATCTAATCATAGGTGAGAGCATTATTAGTAACTTGATCTAATCATAGGTGAGCAAAATATCTATTCGCAAAGAGATTTGGTTTAGGTATTTTGTGAACAAATCGAACCTGTTCTTATTGCTTGTCTTAATTGTTTAAATTCGCAAAGAGATTTGAGATTTAGGAATCTAGGCATAGATAACTTCTGCAACGAGAGTTGATTGGATTTAACTTAGTGATTCGAGTTCTAGACGGTTCTTAATAAATCCCTAATAAACTTAGATTCTGCATTCTTGGATTCAAACCTGATAATTACCCTTGCCTAGCGCATTTGTCTCTGAACTTACATCGCCTTTTAAACTCGTTTACTTATTTCTGCATTGCTTTTAGTTTACTTAATATTATTCGCCTAGCATAATCTAAACCTAGAAACCATTAGTGTAGCATCTATTTCCCTGAGGATTCGATACCCCTTATACTTCAACTGCATTGCTGTGCACTTGCAGTAGTTGATTATTTGGGTAAAACCTGAGCCCTATCAAGTGGTGGCTTGTGGACAAGGAGATAATAAGCCTCAACTTCAGTCTTCTTAGCCACTTCTCTTTCTTACTCAAAATCACTTACTTGTGTAGAAATCGCATGCTCATCAAACTCTTCTTTACCCATTGGTTTAACAACCACATAATGGTCATTTTCAATGACCTCCTCCCCCACTTGAACCTCAATGTCCTCATTGATTATAGATTCATCATTGGGACTCTCAAATAGTTGCTCAAATTCGGCCACCACATGCGCATACTCATCCTCATCAATAGAGTAGATAGCATTGCAATATTTGATTGGGGTTTGGCTCGGGTTTACCGGGCAAAGAAGCTTGAGCTCTTGTAGAAGAGGAAGCAACACTCTTGTTGCTCTCCATTTGCTTGATCTTGGAACTCAAGGTGTCAAACTTAGAGTTAAGGTCATTGTAAGAGCAATCCACCTTGTTGTGAATTTCAGCCATCTTCTTATTCACATCCATAGAACTACTTGCTTGACCTTGGAAAATTTATTGGAGAACATTCCTCATATCCAAATCTTGTGCAAAACCCGGCGGAGGACCTTGCTTGGACTGAAAGTTCCCATGATTGTTCCCTTGGTTCTCTTGATAGTTCAGTTGGTTCCCTTGATAGTTGGTCTTGCGAACATAACCTTGTTGTTGTTTGAAAGGAACAAATGGTTTTTGTTGAGCTCCTTGGCCTTGGTTTTATGGGGGGGTAGACTTGATCTTGAGAGTTCTCCACATTGCTGCTTCTATAGGAAAGATTGTTGTTGTTCCTATAGTTGTTGTATTCTTGTTGATTACCTTGGCCACCCACATAGTTGACCTCTTCTTGGCTATCTTCATTCAACTCTTGTTGAACCCCTTGACTCTCATCATGGTCACCCACAAAGTAAACATGTTTTTGTGAGGCTTGAAGCAACTTATCCATTTTCTCGTTAAGAGATTTCAGCTCTTACCTTCTTTGATCCTCATAAACACCATCACCTCTTGAAGATCTATCATAGTCTTCACCATAGTTGCCATCACTTTGGGCCAAGTTTTTCACAAGTTCAAGACCCTCATCCACATCTTTGCCCAAGAAGTTTCTATTACTTGCTGTGTCTCGAAGCATATTAAACTTGGGGAGAACTCCACGGTAGAGTGTGCTCAAGAGAGTTTCTTCGGAGAAGCCATGATGTGGGCATTGGGTCGTGTAACCCTTGAACCTTTCCCATGCTTCACAAAATCTCTCATTGTTCTTTTGGGTGAAGCTAGATAGCTCATTCCTCAACCTTGCAGTCCTTGTGTTAGAGAAGAACTTGGCAAGAAAAGCCTTCTTGCATTGGTCCCATGAAGTGATGGAACCTCTTAGAAGTGTTTTCTCTCATTGATGTCCCTTGTCTCCAAGAGAGAAAGGAAGCAACCTCAGCTTGAAACCATCTTCTGATATACCATTGATCTTGGTCATATCACAAATCCTATTAAACTCATCGAAATGGTCTAAAGGATCCTCCATAGCCAACCCATGAAACTTGTTGTGTTGCACCATGTTAATCAACCCACTCTTGATCTCAAAGTTGTTGTTCTCAACTGGAGGAGGGATGATACCTTGGCGGTTAGCATGAGTGTTAGGAGCATCTCCAGCTCCAATGTGCCTAGGTGGGCGTGGAGGGTGTTGGGAAACTCTTGGGACTTGAGCTTCATTCCCTTGAGCTCCTTGTTGTGGTCCATTACCACCCAATCCTTGTTGGTTATTCATACCCAAACGCTCTATGTGTGCTAGGCGTTCTTGCTCTCTTCTTGCAATAGCTCCCCTAGTCAAGCGGTGAATGTTGTCTAGAGGCTCAACTAGGTTGTTGTGTCCACTAGATCTCAAGTTCATATTGTAATAACCCGGGCCCGACCCAATTGAATAAGTTTAAATGGATTGATTTGGCTACCTATGTCATCAAAGTGCACTTACCTTTTCCGGTCACTTACCCTAAGAGAACTCCAGAGTTAAGCGTGCTTATGCTGGAGTAGCACTAGGATGGGTGACCTTCCGGGAAGTCCTCTGCGGAACCGTGTGAGTGAGGCCAAAACACGGGAAAAGGTCACGTGGTGATTGCAGGGACAAGTAAATCAGTCGGTCGGGCCACCGAAAAAAATAACGCACCGACCGTCGGACAGGGGCGGGGCCCACGAGCCCGACGGAGGGATGGGTGACTCGCCGGTAGGGGCGGTCGGGGTGTTACAAGTGGTATCAGAGCCAAGGGAAGTCAAACTGGTTCTGACCCAGGAGACAGAATTCGGGGACGAATTCCCGTTAAGTGGGGGAGAATTGTAACGACCCGGGCCCGACCCATTTGAATAAGTTTAAATGGATTGATTTGGCTACCTATGTCATCAAAGTGCACTTACCTTTTCCGGTCACTTACCCTAAGAGAACTCTAGAGTTAAGCGTGCTTATGCTGGAGTAGCACTAGGATGGGTGACCTTCCGCGAAGTTCTTTGCGGAACCGTGTGAGTGAGGCCAAAACACGGGAAAAGGTCACGTGGTGATTACAGGGACAAGTAAATCAGTCGGTTGGGCCACCGATAAAAATAACGCACCGGCCGTCGGACAGAGGCTGGGGGATCACAGCCCGTGAAAGGTATGGGGCCTCGCTAGTAGGGGCGGTCGGGGTGTTACAAGTGGTATCAGAGCCAAGGGAAGTCAAACTGGTTCTGTCCCAGGAGACTGTTTTGGGGTTTGGGGGTTAGGGTTCACACTAAGGAGAATTGTAACGACCCGGGTCCGACCCATTTGAATAAGTTTAAATGGATTGATTTGGCTACCTATGTCATCAAAGTGCACTTACCTTTTCCGGTCACTTGCCCTAAGAGAACTCCAGAGTTAAGCGTGCTTATGCTGGAGTAGGACTAGGATGGGTGACCTTCCGGGAATTCCTCTGCGGAACCGTGTGAGTGAGGACAAAACACGGAAAAAGGTCACGTGGTGATTGCATGGACAAGTAAGTCAGTCGGTCGGGCCACCGAGAAAAATAACGCACCAACCGTCAGACAGGGACGGGGGACCACAGCCCGGCAGAGGTGTGGGGCCTCGCTAGTAGGGGCGGTCGGGGTGTTAAAAGTGGTATCAGAGCCAAGGGAAGTCAAACTGGTTCTGTCCCAGGAGACTGTTTTGGGGTTTGGGGGTTAGGGTTCACACAGGGGGGATCAAAATTCGGGGATGAATTCCCGTTAAGTGGAGGAGAATTGTAACGACCCGGGTCCGACCCATTTGAATAAGTTTAAATGGATTGATTTGGCTACCTATGTCATCAAAGTGCACTTACTTTTTCCGGTCACTTACCCTAAGAGAACTCCAGTCTTTGATGTTAATCAATCACAATATATGCGATAAGTAGTTATTTTAGTACTCTTTTCAATACTCAACACCACTCATGTCATTGTAGTAGTTGAGGTTATCAATCCAAGTTGGGAGGAAAGAACACTAAGAATGCAAGAATTTAATGAATCTAAGCCTTATTCGGATTTAAGTGGTTGAAATGGAATTTTAAAAATTACCTATGAAAACTAAAAGACTTGCAAATGAAAACTAGACTATAAAACAATACTCTAAGCAATTTCTAAAATTATGGAACTAGCAAGAATCAAACTTGATGAATTTAAACCTCTAAATGTAATTACTAATGAAACTAGGATATTTCTAGCAACTTAAGCAACAAACTTGGAAAACTAAGAGAGGTTAAATCGAGATTATCAAATATTAAAGATGGATTCAAGGCTGAGGAACATAATAAGGGAGATTCAAGGTTCGATCTTGGTTTAGCAAAAATAGATCTACACATTATATGAGCTAACTCTAAACCTAAGAAACAAATCTAGATCTTTCCATTTTTCTTGGTAAAGATCACTTCATCAACCTTCCCTCCAAACCCATGGTATGTGGTGGAAAGGACGGTTGATGAGCATGAAAACACATATCTTAACTTGGCTTAACTAGTCTCCAATTCTTCCACCATCGTGGGTTTGGAAAAGCTAGCTTCTTGGTTTGGGCTTAGGAGATTTCCTGGCTCCTTACGAGACAAGGAAATCTTTAAGTACACAAATATTTCTCTCTAGACTCTTTGGCATTAATCTCCCCAAATCCGAGACGAGTTAAGGGTTAAGAACATGTTAATACACAAGATCTAACCTCTTAAAACCTCCCTTAAACCTGCGGCCTCAAACCAAAAACAAACTACTCACTAACCATGCTTAAGCACTCCGAAATCACCAGATTAGGAGAGCTAAACATGATTAACGTTAAGAACAAGATTAAGAAATTAATACTTAAGATTAAAGATAAAGATTTTTGGTTACAAAACTAAGAAAAGCTTAAAACCTTAACAATGGTGTTTTTCTCAAAGAAGAGAGACAAAGAGGATGAAACTCGGATCCCCAAAATAAAGTAGGTTAAAAACCATATATAGTCCAAAGGGAATGGTCCCCTCACAAAATGACAAGAAAGGTGAGCTGTCCGGATAAGAATGGCGCGCCTGGCAAAAGAGATCGAGCTGAGTCGTCGATCTTGGACGTAGAACGGTTTGCTTCGCTCGATCTTCGGGTCGAACCAAATGGTGAATCGAACTCCTCCTTCGATCTTGTGGTCAATCTCTTGCAGATCGATCCAAGACTTTGATCTAGCCTCTGTTCTTCCTGGGTAGCGTCTCCAGCTCCGTACACTCGCCCGAAGGGCTTGGTCGATCTTGCTGGTCGATCTGATTTTGAAACGATCTAGAATCCTCGATCGTCTGGTCGATCTCTTCTGTATCGACCCACTTGGTCCAAACTCGACCTTGATCTCGGTGCTCCTTTCCTTGTCCGGGTTGTTCCAAGTGTTTGCAAGCTTCCTCTCGAACCTCATCATGTCTCAGCATTCACCATAGCTCCAAGCACTTGAAAATAACTTAATAATGATGCAAACATGCAAAGAACCATGCAAATGCTAATGCAAAGTGCTCTAGAACCTAAAATGAGATAAAGCATATAAACTAACCTATTATGAATGCAATGTGCATAAAAATCTAGCCTAAATACATGCTGAATATGCGAAATATATGAGTATATCAACTCTCCAAAACTTGCCTTTTACTTGCCCTCAAGCAAACTAAATCCAAGCTAGGAGGAGAAGTTTGAAAGTGGGGGCTCAAATGAATCAACTCAATGATCCTAGTTCTCAATTCTAAGATGCAGTATACAAACTCTACTCCAAAGGACTTAGCCATATTCATCACACATTGAATCTCAAATCAAGACTTGACTATTCCAAACAATCCAAGATTACTATCCCTTAACATTGATTAATTTACAAAACCGTAAATCACACTTGTGCAAGTAGAGACCGAATACATTTGGCTAGGGACATGGTTATGAGATAAAGATGATCTCATTCAAGCGCTCCAAGCAATGGTTTATCTCAAAGAGTATTGAACTTATGCATAATGCTAAAGGTAAAAGGCAATTTATGCATACATGAGTAGACTCTCATCTACCCAATACACTATCAATGAACCTAATTCCACTCTCATTCATTTTTTTCCAAGCTCACTCACCCTCTATAAATACCCAAACCAAACAAGGCAAAACGCAAAGCATAAACCCACAAAAATTCATCAATCAAATTTACCAAGGGATTCTTCTCCAACCTTCAACAAGCGAGTGGTAAAGCCTTCCTTCTAACTCTTTTTACTTTTTTAGAGGGTTAGCTCTCTCGCTTTTTATGCATTTGGCCTTTTGCCTCTTTTATTCTCATATATTTTTTTTTTCTTTTTAAACACTTGAGCTTATCTTCAATGTAATCAAGAATTACCACTTCAAAGTATGTTTCCATTTTAAATTCAAACTCCCAAACACCATCTTTTCTCAAACCCGAATCGAGGTAAGCATTTTTCATCAACACCCGTGTACTCCCTTCCCTAAATCAAGCCTAAAACTAGCTTCGATATGCAAAGCTAGCATCATATGAGATCCTAAACATGTCGCCCTGAACCTAACACTTTATGCCAAATTTAATAAAAAATAAGGCCTCACAATTTGCAATCACACAAGAAATTTGGCTTGAAATAAGGTAAGGGTTAAGGTGTGGAGTTCTATTTAGGCTTACAAGAGAGTGATGAAAGGAATAAGAAAGCCTAAATATGTATATGTAATCCATGTATTCTTTCTCAATTGCACAAGTATGATAATTCAAATGTTAAAGTTTCACTTGATAGGAAAGGATTCAATTCATGTTTGTTTCAACTAAAGCCAAGAAAATTAAAACAAATGATCCAAGTATGGTTAGAGCTTACTTTCTAAGTTTGCACAACGCATCAAAGAACTACTAACTAGGGTCTTGAACCAATTCATGAGCTAAACACTTTACAAGGAATTTAATATCATTGCCCCCTGTGCAAATGCAAACTATATGATAAAAAAAATATCTAGACTCAATCCTACAATATTTTACAATGTAAATGCAAGCTATATGATTTTTTTAAAAAAAAATTTTAAATTTTTTTTTTTAATTTTTCTGATTTTTTGTATTTTTCTATGCAAATATATGTATGCATGAAGACTTAAGGATGCAAATATAAAATACGATTCAAAGAAAACATATCAAAGCACACAATTGTCCACCAAACTTGAATGACAACGTCTCGGTGTCAAACAAGTCCAAGAGGAGACCAAAATCCACAAGAAAAATAAAAAATGCATGCTATATACAAAGGTTGAGATTGTTACCTTGGAACTAGGTGTGACCGGAGCTTGAGGATGCTCCGGTTCTCCTGCTCTTGCGTGATGATTCAGCTGGAGCTATGCCCTTATCATTGCTGTGAGTTGGGCGTTCTTGGAGTGAAAGGAGTCTTGATTGCTCGCCTTGTTGCTCGCGGATCATAACTCCACGGGTTGAGCATCTTGGCATAGTCGAAGCAACTTGATCAACTTCATCACTCAAGCTCATTTCGGATGGGCTATCTCTCTTTAGATCCTTGACCTTCCTTACTAGCTTCTTGATCATCTTGCCTTGCCACTTGTTGACCTTTCTTTTAATTTCCACCACCGAGACAAGGAATTTCTCGGTTTTGGTTCTTGGCTCAAAGTCGAGCTTGGGGAGGTCGAAGCTTGGTGGCATCTCAGCATCTGAAGAAGGTGAGTCCGAGGGAGATCGAGTGAGAGGTGGTGGTGCTGCTGTCCCACCAAGTGGAGCATAGCACTCTTGATCGCTTGGCAAAAACTCCAAGTGGTCGATGCTCACTAGTAGAGTTTCATGTGGATTAGGAAGGATGCAAGTCTTCTTTTCCTTGTTCTCATTGGTGAACATGTAGGCATAGAAGCTTGGGGCTGGGGAAGGTCCAGGGAACCCGTGACACTCATGTAAGATTGGTCCATGTATGCACGTTCCGTGCATGCCTCAAAATTCCTAAGAACCACACCCGCTTGAATGAACAACGGTGTGAGAAAACCTCCAATGAAAGCGAAGGTTGCTTTGCACCTTATTGCCCACGCCTTGTACTTCATCAATGAAGACGCTAGGATGCAGCCATAGTTCACATCTTCCCCTAGATCATCCTCCAACGGTTCTTCATTCTCCTCCTGATATACTCATATATTTCGCATATTCAGCATGCATTTAGGCTATATTTTCATGCACATCGCATTCATAATAGATTAGTTTATATGCTTTATCTCATTTTAGGTGCTAGAGCACTTTGCATGGTTTTTTGCATGTTTGCATCATTATCAGGTTGTTTTTGAATCCTTGGAGCTATGGTGAATGCTGAGACATGATGAGGTTCGAGAGGAATCTTGAGAACACTAGGAAAAACTCGGACAAGGAAAGGATCACCAAGATCGAGGTCGAGTTCGGACCAAGTGGGTCGATCTAGAAGAGATCTACTAGACGAGAGGAGTCCAGCCCATTTCAAGATCAGACCGACCAGCAAGATCGACCAAGCCCGTCGTGCGAGTGTACGGATCTGGAGATGCTACCCAGGAAGAACGGAGGCTAGATCAAAGTCTTGGCTCGATCAGCAGAAGATCGACCACAAGATGGAAGGAGGAGTTCGATTCGCCATCTGTTTTGACCCGAAGATCGAGCGAAGCATACCGTTTTACGTCCAAGATCGAACGACTCAACTGGATCTCTTTTGCCAGGCGCGCCATTCTTATCCGGACAGCTCACCTTTCTTGTCGTATTGTGAGGGGACCATTCCCTTTGGACTATATATGGTTTTTAACCTACTTTTTTTTGGGGATCTGAGTTTCATCCTTTTTGTCTTTCTTCTTTGAGAAAAACACAATTGTTAAGGTTTTAAGCTTTTCTTAGTTTTGTAATCAAAGACCTTTATCTTTAATCTTAAGTATTTGTTTCTTAACTGATGCGTAGTATTTAGAGCTTCGGTTTTTCAAGCTTTAAATTTATAAACCCTAATGCCTGCAAGTGTACAGATGTGCATTGTAGTACTTAAGGTGTCGAACCACAGGGAGTGTATGATTAACTACAGAATCAGTGACGGTTAGAAAATGTTCCTAAGACAAGAAGGGGGGTTTGGAGAAGGGTGTTTCACGGACGGTGGAAAACAGGGAAGAAAATAAATAACAGACGTGCAAACAAAACGTTGTGCTCAAGGGTGTTCTCCGGGGTACTAGGCGATTTTTCCTAAACTGATTCACTGGTTTTAACGACCTAACTCTGACAAGCAAGATCGATCTGTGAATGCCTATTTCGCAGGTATTCTATCGTATCCTGCGTCCTAAACAAACACGCAATAAGATCGGGACGATAAACATTCATGACACCTTCCTGACTACGCATAAGCGTCCCAGGAATGATGCGCTCCACCCTACTAGGTCCGGATCCGAGATTCAGGACGTTAGTCGCTCTCGAAATCCTGTGATCAGACTCTAGTTCATGACGCTAGACTCATGCAATAAGAACAAGTTTGGTAAGAAAGAAAACCCTAATATGACTGAGCAGTTGATAAGCCACTTATTCAAATCAAGAGATCGAGAACAAGACAATTAAATAAAAGAGAATCGATGATGGTCTCAACCAACCCACGTGTCTACTCTAACTTGATTGGGGCGAGCAGAAACGAGAGTTAACCTCAAAACACCTAAAGACAAACTTCGATCTAACAACCTAGCAATCGATCCATGAATCCCCTTTGAAAAACCTTGAACACAACAAAACGAATCTACCTTAACATGATTGGGGCGAGTAGAGACGAAATCAATGAATGCATGCTTGAATTAAACAAAGAAAGTTCGAGGGTTCGAGAGAAGATCTCTCTCCCCCTCGAGAAAAGCCTTATGCGGCTAGGTCTTTTGGTGGCTACAAAGAGAGACTAAAAGTTTTCGAAAATAAGGAGTAGAGATGAGTATTTATAGGTCTCCAGGTCTTGTTAGGCGTCACTTAGGGTTCTTTAGCGTTTGACAGCAATTGGGCTTGACGGGCTTGCAAACGGGTTTCAAAAACGTGTTTTATGTTGGCCTTGCCACAGACCGCTCATGGTCCGGCCACATGGGGACTGGCCGCATGAGGAAGTGTCCATGGCACGGTGGAGAGTGCTCTGGCCGCGGTCACGAGCCTTGGTGGCGTGGCCATTGGTCTTGCAACTTCTACGCTTGCTTCTCCCGCGAGACTGCATAATATATCTTCAGTAAAACCATCATAACTCCAGATCTAACCGTTAGTTTTCCTTCCAACAACCTGGATATGAAATCTAACAGGCCCCTCTATCTGGTATCAAAATTTGAGGAAGATCGCGTGGTGGTAAGGTCTTGAGCGGATGTTAAACTTCTAGCAGTTCGAATCTGTCCAAAATACCGCTTTGTTCCGAAAAGCTCCATTTTGCATCCTTTTTGCTAAGATTACCTGAAAAGAGTCTTGGACACACGAATACTCGAAAACTACTATTTATACATTAAAAACTTAGTGAAATGCTTATTAAAGCACTCACTTATGATCGTAAAAACGGGTAAAATATGCATGTTATCATTAACCTTGTTCTTAATGTTAACCTTTATCTTTAATCTTAAGTATTTGTTTCTTAACCTTGTTCTTAATGTTATTCATGTTTAGATCTCATAATCTTATGATTTCGGAGTGCGTAAGCATGGTTAGTGAGTAGTTTGTTTATGGTTTGAGGCCGAGGGTTTAAGGGAGGTTTTAAGAGGTTAGATATTGTGTATTAACATGTTCTTAACCCTTAACTCGTCTTAGATTTGGAGAGATTAACGCCAAAGAGTCTCGAGAGATCTTTGTGTCCTTAGAGATTTCCCTGGCTCGTAAGGAGCTAGAAAATCTCCTAAGCCCAAACCAAGAAGCTAGCTTTTCCAAACCCACGATCTTGGAAGATTTGGAGACTAGTTAAGTCAAGTTAAGATCTGTGTTTTCATGCTACCGTCCTTTCCACCACATACCATGGGTTTGGAGGGAAGGTTGATGAAGTGATCTTTACCACTAACCATGGAAAGATCTAGATTTGTTTCTTAGGCTTAGAGTTATCTCATATAATGTGTAGATCTACTTTTGCTAAACCAAGATCGAACCTTGAACCTCCTTTATTATGTCCCTCAGCCTTGAATCCATCTTTAATCTCTGATAATCTCGATTTAATCTCTCTTAGTTTTCCAAGTTTGTTGCTTAAATTGCTAGAAATCTCCTAGTTTCATTAATAATTACATTTAGAGTGTTAAATTCATCAAGTTTGATTCTTGCTAGTTCCATAATTTTAGAAATCGCCTAGAGTATTGTTTTATAGTATATTTTTCATTTGCATGTCTTTTAGTTTTCATAGGTAGTTTTTAAAATTCCATTTCACCCACCTAAATCCGAATATGGCTTAGATTCATTAAGTTCTTGCATTCTTAGTGTTCTTTCCTCCCAACTTGGATTGATAACTTCAACTACTACAATGACATGAGTGGTGTTGAGTATTGAAAAAAGTACTAAAATACTACTTATCACCTCCCCATCGCACACGATCCTCTTAACCCCTTGGAAGAGAAAGCATAGCTCGTTCTTGGTCACCGTTGGGGTTGTGGATCTTCCTGAGAATGTGTTGGCTAAGAGATTGAGGGTATATCTTAGCCGTATTCCCTTTGTAGTCTCCATCGCTAATGATGTCCCAAAGTTCACTAGCCGCCTTGAATTGTGGGAACTCCACAAGATTGGGGCAATCCATGTGCGCCAAGCATGAGAGTCCCATGTCTCTGGGAAGCTCATCAAAAGCTCCCAATAGGCATACCTTTTGCAAGAACTCGCGGCTTGCAAACTTGGTTGGCTCATACCGCAACCTCTTTAGCCTCTTTCTTGTCCTTCTCTCCTCCTTACTCCACTTGACCTCTTCTTCCACAACGTGTTGTGCCTCGGTTTGTAGTGCCAAATCTCTAGTTCTCTTTCTAGGTGGCATGGTACCTGAAAAGCAAGAACTTGAAAAGAGAATGAGAACAAGACGACGACAAGGAGAATTCAAGGCGAATAAGAATATTTAGAACTTGAAAACCCTATGCAATGTTTCCAAATTTTAGGGAATAATCCAAAATATATCCTTAAATCTAGGGAAAATCTTTTTCTATAATGGCAAAAGTTCAGAATTTTCTCCCAAACTTAGATATTTTCTAAAATTAAAATCATTCCCCAACAATTCACATCAATCCATTCCTAAAAACTAGGAATTTTAATGCAAACCCAAAATGAAATTCAACTTCAATTACCTTTCAATTTGGAATGCTAGGGGATTAATATGAATGCACTCTCTCATGCTAAAACCCGAAACACACTTTCTCTCTTTTCTTTTTGGTGAATATAGGTTTTGAAAACAAGGGAGAGAGAGAGGTGTGGGAACAAGGTTTTATAAAGAAATTTTTTTGGACACATGCATGAAAGTAGTCTTGGAATTTGTGTTCAAAGCTCGTCCACCATGGTCAAAGGTATCAGTCTTGACAAAAATTCAAATTTAAATTGAGAGGGAAGGAGAAAGAGAGGAAAATTTGAAAACTTACCTCGGCATGAGATCGAGTCAATTTGGTCGATCTTGACCTCGATCTCATGCCTTTTTTTTTACTGAAATCGATCGTCCGGACCGATTGTTGTCTCGATTCGATTTAAATCGACCCGTAGATGATCTCTTTCCTCGTTTCACGGTTCCTCGGGGGTCAAGAACGTGTTTCCTGATCTCCATTCCCTTGTGCCTATATACACAAACATAAAAAGCATAAAATAGAACAAAAATATGTACAATGATAGACATGAGATTGCCTCCCAAGTGCGCTTTTTCTTAACGTCGTTTATCTCGACTTTCCTTACTCCCTTTTAATGTGGGGTCGAGGTGGATAGGGTGGCTGGAGACATGGTTGAGCTTGAAAATTATCGAATCTCAACTGTGTAGACAGTGCTCATCATCTCCATTACACTTTCTTCTTCGTTTTCTATCACACCGGTGGAATTAAGGCTCTTGCCCTTGCAAATTGTTTCGAACTGCTCTTGCACTTGACTTTGTACATTATGGAGCCTTCCCTCAGCTCCAATGGGTGGAAGCTCAAAGTACGTCTAGGCTGGGCACGTTTCGTGCTAGGCATTTCCTTAGTATTCTCAAAGAAAACTTTTAAAGGGTTTTCTTTCTTGGCTTTCACAACCGGTGGCATTTCCTCGCGATCCTCTTCTTTACAGCTGCACAGGGCCAACAAAGCTTCTCCATCAGGTTCCTCTCTGGCTTTGGTCTCATTCTCAAAGCTAACCTTTTCCTTTGTTGCAACCGAGAAACAAGAAACTCTAGGTTTCCCCTCATGCTTGTCGTGCAAGTTCATAGCTTGCTCCTCCTTTCTCTCGGTCCTAGCTTCCCCATGGCATTCCCACTCAGCATGAACCAGCTGATCCACGAAGATCTGTTCCTCCTTGTATGGATGCAGCTTACCCGTGATGTCCACTTGAAACACTTGTCTAGACCTCAAATTCATGTACCTGAAAACACAAGCAAGCAAGTAAAAAGATTAGTAAACAAAATAAAAGTAAAACTTAGTCTTTACTAAGTTCCAAATCCTAATGCTTTCACAAACCCAATTTGGCAACGGCGCCAATTGACAAGTAGTTATTTTAATATTCTTTTCAATACTCAACACCACTCATGTCATTGTAGTAGTTGAGGTTATCAATCCAAGTTGGGAGGAAAGAACACTAAGAATGCAAGAACTTAATGAATCTAAGCCATATTCGGATTTAAGTGGTTGAAAAGGAATTTTAAAAACTACCTATTAAAACTAAAAGACTTGCAAATGAAAACTAAACTATAAAACAATACTCTAGGTAATTTATAAAATTATGGAACTAGCAAGAATCAAACTTACTAATGAAATTAAACCTCTAAATGTAATTACTAATGAAACTAGGAGATTTCTAGCAACTTAAGCAACAAACTTGGAAAACTAAGAGAGATTAAATCAAGATTATCAAAGATTAAAGATAGATTCAAGGCTGAGGAACATAATAAGGGAGGTTCAAGGTTCGATCTCTGTTTAGCAAAAGTAGATCTACACATTATATGAGAAAACACTTACCCTAAGAAACAAATCTAGATGTTTCCATGGTTCGTGGTAAAGATCATTTCATCAACCTTCCCTCCAAACCCATGGTATGTGGTGGAAAGGACGGTCGATTAGCATGGAAACACATATCTTAACTTGGCTTAACTAGTCTCCAATTCTTCCACCATCGTGGGTTTGGAAAAGGTAGCTTCTTGGTTTGGGCTTAGGAGATTTCCTGGCTCCTTACGAGACAAGGAAATCTTTAAGGACACAAAGATCTCTCTCGAGACTCTTTGGCATTAATCTCCCCAAATCCAAAATGAGTTAAGGGTTAAGAACATGTTAATACACAAGATCTAACCTCTTAAAACCTCCCTTAAACCCTCGGTCTCAAACCATAAACAAACTACTCACTAACCATGCTTAGGCACTCCGAAATCACAAGATTAGGAGAGCTAAACATGATAAAAGTTAAGAACAAAATTAAGAAATAAATACTTAAGTTTAAGATAAAGGTTTTTGGTTATAAAACTAAGAAATGTTTAAAACCTTAACACTGGTGTTTTTCTCAAAGAAGAGAGACAAAGAGGATGAAATTCGGATCCCCAAAATAAAGTAGGTTAAAAACCATATATAATCCAAAGGGAATGGTCCCCTCACAAAAGGACAAGAAAGGTGAGATGTCCGGATAAGAATGGCGCGACTGGAAAAAGAGATCGAGCTGAGTCGTCGATATCTCGTTCGATCTTGGACGTAGAACGGTTTGCTTCGCTCAATTTTCGGGTCGAACCAAATGGCGAATCGAACTCCTCCTTCGATCTTGTGATCGATCTCTTGCTGATCGAGCCAAGACTTCGATCTAACCTCCGTTCTTCCTGGGTAGCATCTCCAGATCCGTACACTCGCACGACGAGATTGGTCGATCTTGCTGGTTGATCTGATCTTGAAACGGTCTGGACTCCTCTATCGTCTGGTCGATCTCTTCTGGATCAACCCATTTGGTCCAAACTCGACCTCGATCTCGGTGCTCCTTTCCTTGTCCGAGTTCTTCCGATTGTTCCCAAGCTTCCTCTCGAACCTCATCATGTCTCAGCATTCACCATAGCTCCTAGCACTCGAAAACAACCTGATAATGATGCAAACATGCAAAGAACCATGCAAATGCTAATGCAAAGTGCTCTAGGACCTAAAATGAGATAAAATATATAAACTAACCTATTATGAATGCAATGTGCATGAAAATCTAGCCTAAATGCATGCTGAATATGCGAAATATATGAGTATATCAATATGCTAATCCCTAAGCTTAGAACTCAAAAGCTAGACTATCACTTTCATGGCACTAATCCCTTCATTAATCATTATAATCAAGAATAAACTCTCATTTGTGAACAAGAAGCTAACAAGCTTTGGGGAATTTCAACAAACACCTTGTGGGTGGGAAATTCCCTAAAATCTAGTTTTGGCTTGATCATGGTTAAACTAGCATTAGGATCACTAAATGATATACTCATAATTTAGCATAAATTAGCATTCATTTTAGATAGCTTTGCATGTTCTTTTGCATTGATTTAGCCACTTTTAGTCTCATTTGCATCCATATTAGAGTTTAGTGCGTTTTACCTTAGGTTGTTGCATATTTGTACATATTGAGTCCTTATTAGGTATTTTGGAGGCTTGGAGGACCATGTGGAGTGATGGATGACAAAGAGGAGGAAGAGGAGTGGCCAAACAAGGAGAAGAGTTCTTTTGGGAGCATATCGACCTTCATGTCGACCTACCAATGTCGATACAGCCTGGCAGGGAGAACGAGAAAAGCGCATCGAGCGTTTGTATCGAGGTAGCAAGCTCGATACGAACAGACCCGGAGTTTTGGAGCGACCGTATCGAGCGTTCGTATCGAGCTTGCTAGCTCGATACGAGTCCCAGTCGAAGAACAAGACCTGGCGTATCGAGCATTCATGACGAGCTACGAAGCTCGACATGGCCTTTGAAGACGATCTTTAGCAACGTATCGAGCTGCATATCGACCTAGCAAGCTCGATACGGTGCCCGATTTTCAGACTTAAGTTTGTTCCGGGTTGACCCGGTTCGTCCACTGTTCACTATAAATAGGAAATAACCTAATTTTTTCTAAGTATCTTTTAATCTTTTGTTCTTGCTTAGAAAACCTTCCTCTTTGGTTTCTAAGTGATTTTGTAAGACTTTTATTTGAGTTTATGCAATTAAGTAATTATCTTTCTTAATATTTCATATCTATCTCTCTAATCATGTTTATCTTCATCTCTTTCAAAAGATTTGAGGGTTTAATCATGATTAGTGAGTAGTTTCATTAGGATCTAAGGATGGGTTAGATTTAGGGTGTTTCATGGATTGATCTTGATGTCTAGGATTAGATTCTATCATTTCCCTCATTGTTTAGCGTTCTAAATGCTAATTTAGCCATGATCAAGCTAAAACTAGGCCTTAGGGAATTTCTCACCCACAAGGTGTTTGTTGAAATTCACCAACCAATTAAACAAGGGATTTACATTCCTACCTCATGAGAGTGATTATCTAGGGTGTTTATTAGCAATTTAGAACTGTTTCATAAATCTTGTTAGTTTTCTTTTCAGAAATGAGAGTTTGTTCTTGATTAGGATGATTAATAAAGGGATTAGTGCCATGAAAGTGGATTAGTCTTGCTTTTGAGTTCTAAGCTTAGGGATTAGCTTATATTGTGATTGATTGGCATCAAAGATTAGTTCTTGGAAAACCTTAGACTGATAACCCAATCCTTGGATTCGTTTTAGTCATTTGATAATCTTACTTATTAGTTAATTAGTCTTTAATTTGCTTAATTAGTGCTTTGATTGCTTAATTAAGGTGTTAGTTACTTTTGATTGGTTTGTTAAACTCCTAAAGTATTATGCTAGCTTAGATTAAGAAGTTTATTGCATTCCTATTGTCACAATCACACCCATATGGATTGATCCTCAAACACTACAATGACATGAGTGGGATTTGAGTAATTGTTTAAGAACAAGGAAAAATCCTCTTATCAATTTGGCGCCGTTGCCATTTGGGTTTTGTTTTGTGCATTAGGATTTTAATTCTACTTGAGACTAACCTTTATTTTTCTTTGATTACTAATCTATCTTGCTTGGACCACTCTTTCTCTCTATAGGTACATACACTTGAGCTATAGTTGCTCCAACACCAAGAAGACTTTGCTTTGCGAGTTTGGGGTATGGATCATGCACAAGGTTTGGGTGGTAATGGACAACCACCAAGGCGCCCTAGACACATTGGTGTTGGTGATTCTCCTCGCACTTATACTACTCGCCAAGGTATCATACCTCCCCCGGTTGAGCACAATAGCTTTGAGATCAAGAGTGGGCTGATTTCAATGGTTCAACAAAACAATTTCATGGGTTGGATATGGAGGACCCATTGGACCATTTGGACGAGTTTGAAAGGATATGCAGCTTGACCAACATCAATGGTATCTCTGAAGATGGGTTTAAGTTGAGATTATTTTCCTTCCCTCTTGGAGATAGAGCGCACATTTGGGAAAAGAATCTTCCACAAGGTTCAATCACTTCTTGGGATCAATGTAAGGAAGCCTTCTTGGCCAAGTTTTTCTCCAACACAAGGACACCAAGGTTGAGGAATGAGATCTCTAGTTTCACTCAAAAGCCAAAGGAGAGTTTTTGTGAAGCTTGGGAAAGATTCAAGGGGTATAATACTCAATGTCCACACCATGGATTTTCAGAAGAATCTCTCCTTAACAACTTATATCGTGGTGTTCTTCCTAAGTTTAGGATGCTCCTAGACACAGCTAGCAATGGGAACTTCTTGGGCAAGGAGGTTGAAGATGGTCTAGAGCTTGTGGAGAACTTAGCCCAAAGTGATGGGAATTATGGTGAACATTATGATAGATCTTTAAGAGATGGTGCTGCATATGAGGACCAAAGGAGGAAGGAGATGAGATCCTTCAATGAGAAGATGGATAAGCTAATCCATGCATCTACAAAGCCGGTTCATTATGTTGGTGGCTATGAGGATTATTTTGCTTTTCACCAAGATATGGATGAAGAAACATAAGAAGAGATCAACTATGTAGGAAACCAAGGTTTTCAAACTCGTTTCAACAATAACTATTGGAAGACAACCTATCAAGGTCAACGAGGACAACAAGGCTTTGTTCCTAAGACTAACTATCAATGGACTCAAAGATACTTCCACCAACAACAAGGTTCTCCAATGGGTTTTGCAACTCATTCGAACATGATTTAAATATGAGAAGCATGCTACAACAAATCCTTCAAGGCCAAACCAATGGGACAAAGGAAATGAACAAGAAAATAGAGGACATGGGTCACAAGGTAGATTGCTCCTAGAATGATCTCAACTCAAAGTTTGCAACATTGAGTTCTAAAATCAAACACATGGAGGGCTTTTGGAAATTTTCTTTGAACATAACGTTCATAGTTTTCTTCTGTGATTTTCCTTCTTTTTCAAAGATTAGAACTTTCAATCCTTTCTTTGATGTAACTCTAGAAATAGCGACATAGAGTTGTCCGTGTGAAAACACATGCCTAGGTAAAAATAGACCAACCTGAGATAGTGATCGACCTTGACTTTTATTGATCGTCATCGCAAATGCAACAGAAAGTGGCAACTGTCTTCTACGCATCTTGAAAGGTAGTCTGAGATATGATGGTGTTATCAACAATCTAGGTATTAAAACTTTAACTCCAACCTTTTCACCAGTTATAACTCTAGCCTCCACCATAAAATCTGCCATCAGAGTAATTTGAAGTCTAGTACCATTCATTAACCCTCCCATAGGATCAATGTTCCTTAACAACATAACTGGACAACCAATCTTTAGTCTTAAACTATGGTTGGTTAATCCAGATTTCTTGATTTGGTTAAAAAAAACAGGTCCTAGAGCTTCATTATTAACTTAGCTTATATAGGTAGGATCAATAGAATCAGTACTTAGGTAAATCTTTTCCTCTCCTGTTATATTAAACAAATGACTCAGAAACATATATTCATTGAAATTTCTAAAAATTGAAGAAAAGACTAAATTAAACCAACTTTGAGAACATACATGTTAGTTTATCCAGCATATGATCATTAATCCTATTGTAAGAAAGTTGTATCTCCATATACTTTTTTGTTGATAGCTTCAATTGGTTTGTTGGAGTCAGTAATAAGAAACTCTTCTGGAATATCAATTAAAGCCTCACCATCATTTGGTTCAGCAATCTTACCATCTCCAACAGCCAATATCCAATTAGAAAAATCTTCAAGATCCTTTGCCTCCTTTGCAGACATATTGTTGGAAAGAAGTCGCGTGTTTTTGGTGAGCTTTAACACTTTGCAGTTATCCCAAATATAGGATTCATTTAATGAAGCCATAACTATCCCAGCCCTACCAGCTCCAGGTATTACAGGAAGTACCTGTCTGAAGTCACCTCCAAACACAACAACTTTCCCAGCAAACAGCTTTTTAGTTTTGTTCCCAAAAAGATCATTTAGGCTATGGTCTAAAGACTCAAAACAGTGCTTGCTCATCATAGGTGCTTCGTCCCAAATGAATAGATCTGCCTTCTTTACTAACTCAGTAAGATCTGTTTCATGTGTCATATGACATGTTGAAAAATCATCAGGGTTTATAGGTATACCAAATCTACTATGAGCTGTTCTCCCACCAGGTAACAAAAGAGACGCGATACCACTGGATGCAACATTAAGAACAATATCACCTCTATATCGGATTGCGGCAGAAAGAATTCTCCAAAGAAATATCTTCCCAGTTCCACCAAATCCATAAACAAAGAAAACTGCACCTTTTTCCGTAACACAGCTCCAATTATCTCATCATAAACCTTCTTTTGCTCTTCAGTAAGCTTTTTAATGTCTTGATCAGGGCTTGGTTTCAATTCTTCAAAGTTATAGTTCGCCTCATCAAAAATCAAAACATTGCTGATAGAAGCGTTTTTAAGCTATTAATTGCTCAACACCACTCATGGCATTGTAGTAGTTGAGGTATCAAACCAAATTGGGTATGATTGTGACAATAGGAATGCATAAAACTCCTTAATCTAAGCAAGCATAGAAGGTTTGGTGTTTCACTAACAACCTAAGTGATCAAACCAATCAAACAAGTAGACAAAATAAACTAGAACCTTAATTAAGCAAATGACAAGCTAATTAAGCCAATCAAAGACTAATTACTCACTAAGCAAGATTAACAATTAACTAAAACGAATCCAAGGATGGGGTTATCAATCTAAGGTGTTCCAAGAATCAATCTTTGATGTCAATCAATCACAATATATGTTAATCCCTAAGCTTAGAACTCAAAAGCTAGAATAATCCACTTTCATAGCACTAATCCTTTCATTAATCATCCTAATCAAGAACAGACTCTCATTTGTGAAAAGGAAACTAACAAGCATTATGAAACAGCTCTAAATTGCTAATAAACACCCTAGAGAATCACTCTCATGAGCTAGGAATGTAAATCCCTTGTTTAGTTAATTGGGAAATTTCAACAAACACCTTTGTAGGTGAAAAATTTCATAAAATCTAGTTTTGGGTTGATCATGGCTAAACTAGCATTATGATCACTAAACAAGGAGGAAAATGAAAGAATCTAACCCTAGACATCAAGATCAATCCTTAGAACACCCTAAATCTAACCCATCCCTAGATTCTAATGAACTACTCACTAATCATGATTAAGCCCCCAAATCCTATGAAAGAGATGTTGGTAAACATGATTAGAGAATAGAAAAGATGAAAGATTATCAAAGACAAATACTAAAATTGCATAAACTCATAAAAGGTCTTACAAAATCACTTAGAAACCAAAGAGGAAGGTTTTCTAAGTAAGAACAAAATATTAAAAAGATACTTAATTTAGGTCATCTGGTATTTATAGTGAACAGTGGACGAACCGGGTCAACCCGGAACAAACCGGGTATTGACCCGGTTTATGGCTGAAAATCGAACAGCGTATCGACTTGCTAGGTCGATATGCAATTCGATACGCTTCTAAAAACTTCCTTCGCAGGCTGTATCGAGCTTGGTAGCTCGATGTAAATGCTCGACACGCCGTCTTCATCTTCCCTGGTCGTTTGTATCGAGCTTCGTAGCTTCGTTGCTCGATACAAATGGCCGATACACTGCTTCCAAAACTCGGGGTAGACTTGTATCGATGTGCTCCCTCCGTCTTCACTGCCAGGCTGTATCGAACTAGGATGGGTGACCTTCCGGAACCGTGTGAGTGAGGCCAAAACACGGGAAAAATCACGTGGTGATTGCATGGTCAAGTAAATAAGTCGGTCGGGCCACCGAGAAAAATAACACACCGGCTGTCAGACAGGGGTGGGGGCCCACAGCCCTTGAGAGGTGTGGGGCCTCGCTGGTAGGGGCGGTCGGGGCGTTACAGTTTCACTCAAAGAGAATTGAACTTTATACATAATGCTAAAGGTAAAAGACAAGTGATGCATAAAAGGCTAGACTCTCATCTACCTGGAATGCTATCAATTAACTTAAACCCCTCTTATTCATTCTTTTCAAGCTCACTCAACCCTCTAAAGCTACCATTTTTCTCCCAAGGCTCTTTGTGCCTTGCTAACCCACAAATTCCATGAACCACTTCTTCTTTTAAGGCTCTAAGGGAAATCTTCTTCAACCTTTAACTCATAGTGAATGGTGTGATCTTTTAACAACTTAGCTCATATTTTTATTTATAGGTAGCCCTTCTTTTCTTTGGCCCTTTTGGCTCTTTTGATTGCATTTTCTTCTTTTCTTAAGGCTACCTAACACTTTTCAAGCTTAGAGCTATACCTTTTAAACACAAGATCCACCATTTCAAACTATGCTTCCCTTACTTTCCACCAAGCCTTTTTCATCCCTTTCTTTCTACTCCTTTTTCACAACTCATCATGCGAAAATGCATGCATACAAACCCTTTTCAAAACAGCAAGTAATACCACGACCCAAACCCCGAATCATAAGCCTATAACCAGCCCCGAAATCTGAGAGCTAGAATCTACATGAGAGCCTAAACTTGTCGTCTCAAACCTAACACTTTATGCTAAGTTCAATCAAAATAAGGCCTCACAAGTAATATCACTAGAACATTTGGATTCAAGGGAGGTAAGGTAAGGTGTGAGTACTACTTGAGCTAGCAAGAGGGTGGCAAAGAGAGTAAGAAAGCCAAAATATGTATACAATCCATGAATTCACTTTCAATGCAAGGTATGATAATTAGATGTCAAAATTCGGTTCAAGTGAGTAGAGTTGGTTATCAAACTCAAGATCCTATTTCGACCAAAATCTAGTGACAAGTGAAGTGGTCCAAGCATGGTTCTTCCTTACTTTCAAAACTTATTCAAAGGCATCAAAGAACTACTAACTAAGGTATTAAATTGATTACATGAGTTGGCACTCTACAAAGATAAGCTCATCATTGCTCCCAATGCATATGAATGCAAATACTACATGAAATACAACTAGATTCAATCCTAATGTGCAAATGCAAATGACTTTCTTTTTGGATAATTTTCAAATTTTTTGATTTTTTTTTGGTTTTTCTATGCCTTAGATGAATGCATGAGACTCAAATATGCATAAAAGAAAAATAAGACTCACAAAACACAATGTCAAATCTCTCAACCTCTCCTCCAACCTTAAATTACACAGTCCCTTGTGTAATAAAAGTCTAAGGGAGACCTCAATCAACATGACAATATGATAAAACGAAAATCTAAAAAAAAATATGTACAAGGGAGGTGGAGATACCTCAAAAATGTGAGGAGGAGGAGGAGGATGGAGAAGAGTCCAGTGAAATTGGAATTTCAGCTGTGCTTCCTATTGCCATGTAGTATTCTCCATCGGAGGGTAAGAACTCAAGGCCTTCGATGCAATCCACTACCACTTCATTCGGATTTGGGAGGATGTAAGCCTTCCTCTAATTCTTCTTGTTGGTGAAGTGATAGGCATAAGTGTTGGGGGCTGGAGGGGATTCAAAGAAGCCAATGGATACCATGTAGTCGTGGTCCATGTAAGCTCGATCCATGCATACTTCGAATGTTGAGAGGTCTACCCCGGCTTTTGCAAACAGAGGAGTGAGGAAACCTCCTATGTAGACCGAGCATGCCTTTGCTCTTAGTGCCCAAGCCTTGTACCTCATTAGTGAAGATGCCAAAATGTACCCATAGTTCACATCCTCCCCAAAGTTATCCTCCACCGGATCCTCTTCATTGCCCGAGAGCCAACCTTCGTCCCACATGGTCTCCTTCACGCCTTGGAAGAAGAAGCTAAGTTCGTTCTCTGCTACTGTAGCGGACGTGGTTCTCCCCGAGAGGGTGTTGGCAACCAGCTGGAGCGTGTATCTTAGCAAATGATTCCTCACCTTGTTGATCTTGGCTTTGTTATTCCTAAAGTTGCCATCACCTACCAAATCCCACATAGCACTTGCTAACTCGAACTGTGGGAATTGCACAAGTGGGGCTTCGTCATTCAAGTTATAGGCGTGGCATATCTCTTGTACGGTCAGGCTGAAAGCAGTTCTCCAGACCTTGAATGTCATGAGTCCCGTCGATGGTGTTGGGAGATTTTGATCTTCATAGGAGAAGTCCATCGTGGAGAGAAATTGTAAAGTAGCCTCCGAGTAAGTGGGACAATCCATGGTTGTCAAACAAGAGAGCCCCATGTCCTCAAGTAGCTCATCAAAAGTTCTTAACAACCCGATCTCTTGCAAAAAGCCTCGGCTTGCAAATTTGGTAGGCTCAAAATACATTCTCTCTAGCCTTTTTCTTTCCTTTTTCTCCTTAATGCTCCATCCCACCAATTCCTCTCTTTGTTGTGCCAAGCCTCTATTTCCACTCCTTGATGCCAATGTACCTTTAAAACAAACAAAGATTGGATATGGCATTAGCAACCCATTTTGATCAAGCAAACAATGCATCAAGTAAGCCATAAGCAAGAAACAAAGCCACATTTACGAAATTCATCCCAAATCCACACTTAGCAAAAATTTGGCAAGAACACAAAATTTTGCAAAAATTTAAGTTGCCCAATTTCGAGTGCTATATATTGGCAATCCATAATCATGGTTAACGTAAGGTAATGCAAGTAAGAGCCCCAAAATCTAACAAGGTTCGAGAGAGTAATTTAAATTTTTGCACTATGAACCCTAAGTGTCAGATTTTCAAAAATTAACCACGGAAATCCTAGTATAGCACTCGAAACCTACTCCCTAACCATAATCAAACAATGTCCAAGTCCTAAACAACCAATTCGATCATCCTATAACATAAATCCTCAAATTTTCCACCATTAAAGCAAAGGGAGAAAATTCGATTTCTTGCATTGCATACCTCGTGAACGAGTGAAAGGATGAACGAAAATGGGTCTAGAATCAAAACTAGCACAAGAATTCGAGCTAGTAGCACATAAAATCATGAAATTTGCTTGAGAATTGAGAGAGAGAGAGCCAAAATCACGCAAGAGTGTGTGAATAGGGCGATTTTTTCGTGTTTGGGGAAGAAGAAGGGAAAAAACAGGTTTAATTCACTAGAATTAAACCGGTCAAACCCCGTTGATTTACCTGAAAATGGAGTGTATCGAGCTATGTAGGTCGATACATAGCTCGATACACTTGCAGACGCGGGTTTTTAAAACTGTATCGAGCTTGGTAGCTCGATAGAAATGCCCGATACGGAGGTTGAGAAATCCCTGGTTGGTTCGTATCAAGCTATGTAGCTCGATACAAACGCTCGATACGAATTCCTGTATTTTCCGATGAGAGTCGTATCGAGATTAGTAGCTCGATACGTAGCTCGACACGGTGCCAGAAAACTTCTTGCAAGCTTTTTGCTCTTTGCCCAACCTCCTTGATCCAAAAGTCGTATCGGGCTTCATTCTCTTTCACCACCACACAATTGAGCCCCATTAGCTGCTTCCTTGTTGATCCCTCCTTAGCCTCTATAGTGTCATATGTGACTGTTCCACAAAGGCTCAAAAACATAAGGTTTCATAGGATAGAAGACCTTAGCATCCACATTCTTAAGAATCACCCTTTTCTTGGTCAAATCAAGACTTGCACCAGCTGTGTTGAGGAAGGGTATGCCACGGAAAAGTGGTAGCCTTGCTGCTTGAACAATTTCCATGACTATGAAGTCAGTAGGAACTAGGTATTCACAAACCTTCAATGGATAGTATTCTACAAGGCCTAGTGGTTGCCTTTATGAAGCATCAACAAAGGTGATAGGTGATGAATACTTCTTCATAGTGGCGATCCCAAGGTTCTTGACCATCTCAAGGGACATCACATTGATACTTGAGCCAGAGTCACACAAATCTTCCTCAATCTTCATGTCCACAAGAGAACAAGAAATCAAAAATTTTCCGGGATTACCAAACTTTGCGATACTCTTAGGCTCATTCCTTGTTGTGCTTGGTGGATCTAAACCCTCAATGAGTTCTTCAACTTTCTCTCTTTTGGCAAGCAAATCTTTGATGAACCTTATTTGACCCTTGACTTAGGACAAATTCTCCACCTTAGGCAAAGGTGCACCAACTTTCTCCATTCTCCATCTAAAGCTTGAGAGTACCTTCTTTTGTGCCTTAGTCAAAACCAGCTCAGGAAAAAGTAGTGGTGGCTTGTGGACAAGGAGATAATAAGCCTCAACTTCAGTCTTCTTAGCCACTTCTCTTTCTTACTCAAAAACACTTGCTTGTGTAGAAATCGCATGCTCATCATACTCTTCTTTACCCATTGGTTTAACAACCACCAAATGGTCATTTTCAATGACCTCCTCCCCCACTTGAACCTCAATGTCTTCATTGATTATAGATTCATCATTGGGACTCTCAAATAGTTGCTCAAATTCGGCCACCACACGCGCATACTCATCCTCATCAATAGAGTAGATAGCATTGCAATATTTGATTGGGGTTTGGATCGGGTTTACCGGGCAAAGAAGCTTGAGCTCTTGTAGAAGAGGAAGCAACACTCTTGTTGCTCTCCATTTGCTTGATCTTGGAACTCAAGGTGTCAAACTTAGAGTTAAGGTCATTGTAAGAGCAATCCACCTTGTTGTGAATTTCAGCCATCTTCTTATTCACATCCATAGAACTACTTGTTTGACCTTGGATAATTTTTTGGAGAACATTCCTCATATCCAAATCTTGTGCAAAACCCGGCGGAGGACCTTGCTTGGACTGAAAGTTCCCATGATTGTTCCCTTGGTTCTCTTGATAGTTCAGTTGGTTCCCTTGATAGTTGGTCTTGCGAACATAACCTTGTTGTTGTTTGAAAGGAACAAATGGTTTTTGTTGAGCTCCTTGGCCTTGGTTTTATGGGGGGGTAGACTTGATCTTGAGAGTTCTCCACATTGCTGCTTCTATAGGAAAGATTGTTGTTGTTCCTATAGTTGTTGTATTCTTGTTGATTACCTTGGCCACCCACATAGTTGACCTCTTCTTGGCTATCTTCATTCAACTCTTGTTGAACCCCTTGACTCTCATCATGGTCACCCACAAAGTAAACATGTTTTTGTGAGGCTTGAAGCAACTTATCCATTTTCTCGTTAAGAGATTTCAGCTCTTACCTTCTTTGATCCTCATAAACACCATCACCTCTTGAAGATCTATCATAGTCTTCACCATAGTTGCCATCACTTTGGGCCAAGTTTTTTCACAAGTTCAAGACCCTCATCCACATCTTTGCCCAAGAAGTTTCTATTACTTGCTGTGTCTCGAAGCATATTAAACTTGGGGAGAACTCCACGGTAGAGTGTGCTCAAGAGAGTTTCTTCGGAGAAGCCATGATGTGGGCATTGGGTCGTGTAACCCTTGAACCTTTCCCATGCTTCACAAAATCTCTCATTGTTCTTTTGGGTGAAGCTAGATAGCTCATTCCTCAACCTTGTAGTCCTTGTGTTTGAGAAGAACTTGGCAAGAAAAGCCTTCTTGCATTGGTCCCATGAAGTGATGGAACCTCTTAGAAGTGTTTTCTCTCATTGATGTCCCTTGTCTCCAAGAGAGAAAGGAAGCAACCTCAGCTTGAAACCATCTTCTGATATACCATTGATCTTGGTCATATCACAAATCCTATTAAACTCATCTAAATGGTCTATAGGATCCTCCATAGCCAACCCATGAAACTTGTTGTGTTTCACCATGTTAATCAACCCACTCTTGATCTCAAAGTTGTTGTTCTCAACTGGAGGAGGGATGATACCTTGGCGGTTAGCATGAGTGTTAGGAGCATCTCCAGCTCCAATGTGCCTAGGTGGGCGTGGAGGGTGTTGGGAAACTCTTGGGACTTGAGCTTCATTCCCTTGAGCTCCTTGTTGTGGTCCATTACCACCCAATCCTTGTTGGTTATTCATACCCAAACGCTCTATGTGTGCTAGGCGTTCTTGCTCTCTTCTTGCAATAGCTCCCCTAGTCAAGCGGTGAATGTTGTCTAGAGGCTCAACTAGGTTGTTGTGTCCACTAGATCTCAAGTTCATATTGTAATAACCCGGGCCCGACTCATTTGAATAAGTTTAAATGGATTGATTTGGCTACCTATGTCATCAAAGTGCACTTACCTTTTCCGGTCACTTGCCCTAAGAGAACTCCAGAGTTAAGCGTGCTTATGCTGGAGTAGGACTAGGATGGGTGACCTTCCGGGAATTCCTCTGCGGAACCGTGTGAGTGAGGACAAAACACGGGAAAAGGTCACGTGGTGATTGCA
>JAHZTW010000001.1:93393115-93406000 GCA_020283515.1 Alliaria petiolata
AAAATCCTCTTAACTACAAGCTGGGCGATTCTAGGAGAGTTATATTAAGTGGTATCAGAGCTAACCAGCCTGCAAGTTAAGTTTTCTTTCTAATTTTCGTCTGTTCATCTTCTTATGCGCAGATCTGCTTGTTTTGAAACCAGGAAGTGTAGATCTGTTAGCTACGAATTTTTTTTTAACATATTAGGCATATATATCTGTTAGTTTCGAACCCTAAGAGCTCTAGATTGGTATTCTGCGTTTTCTGGGCTTGTTTATGACTGTTCATCTTCCAAAAACCCAGAACTGTTCTAGAAACTGCAGAAAATCGATTTTCAGCATCTGTTTGGCCTAGTTTAAATTTTTCTGTTAAGAAGTGTTTCTTTAGGACTTTTTACTGGTGGTTTTGTGTTTTCTGTTTCAGAGAACATGCCTGGAACAGAGGATGAAGAAGAAGCCAGTAACAATAGAAACAACAAACTGCTGATTGAAGCTATGACAAAGATGATGGATACTAAACTGAATGCTTTGCGCCAAGAGCTTCAACCAGATACTTAACCAGAGGAAACTCAGTCACAAAGAAGAAGAGAACAAAGAAGAGCTTGTGAACAGCATGCAGAAACAAGAGGTGATGAGACTGATGAATACTATAGCAATAGGAGCACTGCATCTCACAGTAGTCAAAGGAGGCACAATAGGTTTGGTAGAGAAGCCAGAGAACGTTTGCAAGACAATCTGGGAGGATTAAAGCTTAAAATTCCTCCTTTCCATGGGAAGAATGATCCAGATGCATATCTGGAACGGGAGAAGAAGATTGAGGTGGTATTTAACGTTCAGCACTACAGAGAGATCAATAGAGTTAGAGTTGCTACTACAGAATTTTATGACTATGCTCTCAGTTGGTGGGATCAGTTAGTCACTACAAGGAGGCGAAATCAGGAGTATCCAGTGGAGACTTGGACAAAAATGAAGAGGATTATGAGGAAGACTCTAAGGAGCAGCTGGAACAGGAGCTAGAACCTGAGGAGCAGCTCGAACCTGAACTAGGAGGAGAAGAAGCTTTGATCATGCCTACTGGTCCAATGACTAGATCAAAGTCTAAGTTATTCAATCAAGCTGTTGGAGGACTTCTCAATCATACCTTGAAGGCAGACGCTCAAGACATTAATCAATAAGGTATAACTTGTCAAAACACTTTGGTTTTGATTCAAGTTATATAGTTTTAACAATTTGGGAAAAGTGTTGGGTTTATGCTCTTTTTCCCTTGGCAAGTTTTATCCCACTGGGTTTTCTTGACAAGGTTTTTAACGAGGTATTCCCAGCACTTTACAATGGCCCAATTGTTAAAACTGAAGCCCAATCTCAAGCCCAATAGGGGATTTTCGTCCAAGACAAAAGAGGAAGCATAAGTTGGCGCCCCAACTGTTTTATTTACTGTTTTTGTGTTTTTCTAGACTCTGCATGTTTGTGCTTTTGCTTTTGCTCTTTATATTTCCCTTGAACTAGATTGTAAGAACTTATCTATGTTCTTTTTATCCAAACTTTTGAATTTAGATCTCTGTTTACTAGTGTGTCATATCTAGCAAACAAATCCGATTTCTCTGTGTGTAATATCAGAGTTATCACCCTGGTTTACTTGAGGAAATTCCGCAGCCTCTAAGTAAAGCCCTTCAATCCATTTGTTCCTCTGTTCTTCACGTTTCCATCCCTACAAGTTCTAGTTCCTTTTAGCTTCAAGCTGGGCGACTCTAGAAGGGTTATATTAACTTACCCTAAGAGAACTCCAGAGTTAAGCGTGCTTATGCTGGAGCAGGACTAGGATGGGTGACCTTCCGGGAAGTCCTCTGCGGAATCGTGTTAGTGAGAACAAAACACGGGAAAAGGTCACGTGGTGATTGCAGGGACAAGTAAGTCAGTCGGTCGGGCCACCGAGAAAAATAACGCACCGACCGTCAGACAGGGACGGGGGAACCACAACCCGGGAGAGGTGTGGGGCCTCGCTGGTAGGGGCGGTCGGGGTGTTACACATACACCTATAGAGCAAAGAGCAAACCAAGCAAAAGAGATTAGTAATCAAAAGAAAAATAAAGATTAGTCTCAAGTAGAATTAAAATCCTAATGCACGAAAGTAAACCCAAATTGGCAACGACGCCAAATTTATAGAAGCGTTTTTCAAGCTATCAATTGCTCAAAACCACTTATGTCATTGTAGTAGTTGAGGTATCAATCCAAATTGGGTATGAATGTGACAATAGGGATGCATAAAACTCCTTAATCTAAGCAAGCATTGAAGGTTTGATGTTTCACTAATAACCTAAGTGATCAAACCAATCAAACAAGTATACAAAATAAACTAAAACCTTAATTAAGCAAATGACAAGCTAATTAAGCCAATCAAAGACTAATTACTCACTAAGCAAGATTAACAATTAACTAAAACGAATCCAAGGATGGGATTATCAATCTAAGGTGTTCCAAGAATCAATCTTTGATGTTAATCAATCACAATATATGTGATAAGTAGTTATTTTAGTACTCTTTTCAATACTCAACACCACTCATGTCATTGTAGTAGTTGAGGTTATCAATCCAAGTTGGGAGGAAAGAACACTAAGAATGCAAGAATTTAATGAATCTAAGCCATATCACGGATTTAAGTGGCTGAAATGGAATTTTAAAAACTACTTATGAAAACTAAAAGACTTGCAAATGAAAAATAGACTATAAAACAATACTCTAGGAAATTTCTAAATTATGGAACTAGCAAGAATCAAACTTGATGAATTTAAACCTCTAAATGTAATTACTAATGAAACTAGGATATTTCTAGCAACTTAAGCAACAAACTTGGAAAACTAAGAGAGGTTAAATCGAGATTATCAAATATTAAAGATGGATTCAAGGCTGAGGAACATAATAAGGGAGATTCAAGGTTCGATCTTGGTTTAGCAAAAATAGATCTACACATTATATGAGCTAACTCTAAACCTAAGAAACAAATCTAGATCTTTCCATTTTTCTTGGTAAAGATCACTTCATCAACCTTCCCTCCAAACCCATGGTATGTGGTGGAAAGGACGGTTGATGAGCATGAAAACACATATCTTAACTTGGCTTAACTAGTCTCCAATTCTTCCACCATCGTGGGTTTGGAAAAGCTAGCTTCTTGGTTTGGGCTTAGGAGATTTCCTGGCTCCTTACGAGACAAGGAAATCTTTAAGTACACAAATATTTCTCTCTAGACTCTTTGGCATTAATCTCCCCAAATCCGAGACGAGTTAAGGGTTAAGAACATGTTAATACACAAGATCTAACCTCTTAAAACCTCCCTTAAACCTGCGGCCTCAAACCAAAAACAAACTACTCACTAACCATGCTTAAGCACTCCGAAATCACCAGATTAGGAGAGCTAAACATGATTAACGTTAAGAACAAGATTAAGAAATTAATACTTAAGATTAAAGATAAAGATTTTTGGTTACAAAACTAAGAAAAGCTTAAAACCTTAACAATGGTGTTTTTCTCAAAGAAGAGAGACAAAGAGGATGAAACTCGGATCCCCAAAATAAAGTAGGTTAAAAACCATATATAGTCCAAAGGGAATGGTCCCCTCACAAAATGACAAGAAAGGTGAGCTGTCCGGATAAGAATGGCGCGCCTGGCAAAAGAGATCGAGCTGAGTCGTCGATCTTGGACGTAGAACGGTTTGCTTCGCTCGATCTTCGGGTCGAACCAAATGGTGAATCGAACTCCTCCTTCGATCTTGTGGTCAATCTCTTGCAGATCGATCCAAGACTTTGATCTAGCCTCTGTTCTTCCTGGGTAGCGTCTCCAGCTCCGTACACTCGCCCGAAGGGCTTGGTCGATCTTGCTGGTCGATCTGATTTTGAAACGATCTAGAATCCTCGATCGTCTGGTCGATCTCTTCTGTATCGACCCACTTGGTCCAAACTCGACCTTGATCTCGGTGCTCCTTTCCTTGTCCGGGTTGTTCCAAGTGTTTGCAAGCTTCCTCTCGAACCTCATCATGTCTCAGCATTCACCATAGCTCCAAGCACTTGAAAATAACTTAATAATGATGCAAACATGCAAAGAACCATGCAAATGCTAATGCAAAGTGCTCTAGAACCTAAAATGAGATAAAGCATATAAACTAACCTATTATGAATGCAATGTGCATAAAAATCTAGCCTAAATACATGCTGAATATGCGAAATATATGAGTATATCAACTCTCCAAAACTTGCCTTTTACTTGCCCTCAAGCAAACTAAATCCAAGCTAGGAGGAGAAGTTTGAAAGTGGGGGCTCAAATGAATCAACTCAATGATCCTAGTTCTCAATTCTAAGATGCAGTATACAAACTCTACTCCAAAGGACTTAGCCATATTCATCACACATTGAATCTCAAATCAAGACTTGACTATTCCAAACAATCCAAGATTACTATCCCTTAACATTGATTAATTTACAAAACCGTAAATCACACTTGTGCAAGTAGAGACCGAATACATTTGGCTAGGGACATGGTTATGAGATAAAGATGATCTCATTCAAGCGCTCCAAGCAATGGTTTATCTCAAAGAGTATTGAACTTATGCATAATGCTAAAGGTAAAAGGCAATTTATGCATACATGAGTAGACTCTCATCTACCCAATACACTATCAATGAACCTAATTCCACTCTCATTCATTTTTTTCCAAGCTCACTCACCCTCTATAAATACCCAAACCAAACAAGGCAAAACGCAAAGCATAAACCCACAAAAATTCATCAATCAAATTTACCAAGGGATTCTTCTCCAACCTTCAACAAGCGAGTGGTAAAGCCTTCCTTCTAACTCTTTTTACTTTTTTAGAGGGTTAGCTCTCTCGCTTTTTATGCATTTGGCCTTTTGCCTCTTTTATTCTCATATATTTTTTTTTTCTTTTTAAACACTTGAGCTTATCTTCAATGTAATCAAGAATTACCACTTCAAAGTATGTTTCCATTTTAAATTCAAACTCCCAAACACCATCTTTTCTCAAACCCGAATCGAGGTAAGCATTTTTCATCAACACCCGTGTACTCCCTTCCCTAAATCAAGCCTAAAACTAGCTTCGATATGCAAAGCTAGCATCATATGAGATCCTAAACATGTCGCCCTGAACCTAACACTTTATGCCAAATTTAATAAAAAATAAGGCCTCACAATTTGCAATCACACAAGAAATTTGGCTTGAAATAAGGTAAGGGTTAAGGTGTGGAGTTCTATTTAGGCTTACAAGAGAGTGATGAAAGGAATAAGAAAGCCTAAATATGTATATGTAATCCATGTATTCTTTCTCAATTGCACAAGTATGATAATTCAAATGTTAAAGTTTCACTTGATAGGAAAGGATTCAATTCATGTTTGTTTCAACTAAAGCCAAGAAAATTAAAACAAATGATCCAAGTATGGTTAGAGCTTACTTTCTAAGTTTGCACAACGCATCAAAGAACTACTAACTAGGGTCTTGAACCAATTCATGAGCTAAACACTTTACAAGGAATTTAATATCATTGCCCCCTGTGCAAATGCAAACTATATGATAAAAAAAATATCTAGACTCAATCCTACAATATTTTACAATGTAAATGCAAGCTATATGATTTTTTTAAAAAAAAATTTTAAATTTTTTTTTTTAATTTTTCTGATTTTTTGTATTTTTCTATGCAAATATATGTATGCATGAAGACTTAAGGATGCAAATATAAAATACGATTCAAAGAAAACATATCAAAGCACACAATTGTCCACCAAACTTGAATGACAACGTCTCGGTGTCAAACAAGTCCAAGAGGAGACCAAAATCCACAAGAAAAATAAAAAATGCATGCTATATACAAAGGTTGAGATTGTTACCTTGGAACTAGGTGTGACCGGAGCTTGAGGATGCTCCGGTTCTCCTGCTCTTGCGTGATGATTCAGCTGGAGCTATGCCCTTATCATTGCTGTGAGTTGGGCGTTCTTGGAGTGAAAGGAGTCTTGATTGCTCGCCTTGTTGCTCGCGGATCATAACTCCACGGGTTGAGCATCTTGGCATAGTCGAAGCAACTTGATCAACTTCATCACTCAAGCTCATTTCGGATGGGCTATCTCTCTTTAGATCCTTGACCTTCCTTACTAGCTTCTTGATCATCTTGCCTTGCCACTTGTTGACCTTTCTTTTAATTTCCACCACCGAGACAAGGAATTTCTCGGTTTTGGTTCTTGGCTCAAAGTCGAGCTTGGGGAGGTCGAAGCTTGGTGGCATCTCAGCATCTGAAGAAGGTGAGTCCGAGGGAGATCGAGTGAGAGGTGGTGGTGCTGCTGTCCCACCAAGTGGAGCATAGCACTCTTGATCGCTTGGCAAAAACTCCAAGTGGTCGATGCTCACTAGTAGAGTTTCATGTGGATTAGGAAGGATGCAAGTCTTCTTTTCCTTGTTCTCATTGGTGAACATGTAGGCATAGAAGCTTGGGGCTGGGGAAGGTCCAGGGAACCCGTGACACTCATGTAAGATTGGTCCATGTATGCACGTTCCGTGCATGCCTCAAAATTCCTAAGAACCACACCCGCTTGAATGAACAACGGTGTGAGAAAACCTCCAATGAAAGCGAAGGTTGCTTTGCACCTTATTGCCCACGCCTTGTACTTTATCAATGAAGAGGCTAGGATGCAGCCATAGTTCACATCTTCCCCTAGATCATCCTCCAACGGTTCTTCATTCTCCTCCTGATATACTCATATATTTCGCATATTCAGCATGCATTTAGGCTAAATTTTCATGCACATTGCATTCATAATAGATTAGTTTATATGCTTGATCTCATTTTAGGTGCTAGAGCACTTTGCATTAGCATTTGCATGGTTCTTTGCATGTTCGCATCATTATCAGGTTATTTTTGAGTGCTTGGAGCTATGGTGAATGCTGAGACATGATGAGGTTCGAGAGGAATCTTGGGAACACTAGGAAAAACTCGGACAAGGAAAGGATCACCGAGATCGAGGTCGAGTTCGGACCAAGTGGGTCGATCTAGAAGAGATCGACCAGACGAGAGGAGTCCAAACGAGAGGAGTCCATACCGTTTCAAGATCAGACCGACCAGCAAGATTAACCAAGCCCATCATGCGAGTGTACGGATCTGGAGACACTACCCACAAAGAACGGAGGCTAGATCGAAGTCTTGGCTCGATCAGCAGAAGATCGACCACAAGATCGAAGGAGGAGTTCGATTCGTCATATGTTTTGACCCGAAGATCGAGCGAAGCAAACCGTTCTACGTCCAAGATGGAAAGAGAGATCGACGACTTTGCTCGATCTCTTTTGCCAGGCGCGCCATTCTTATCCGGACAGCTCACCTTTCTTGTCCTATTGTGAGAGGACCATTCCCTTTGGACTATATATGGTTTTTAATCTACTTTTTTTTGGGGATCCGAGTTTCAACCTTTTTGTCTCTCTTCATTGAGAAAAAACACCATTGTTAAGGTTTTAAGCTTTTCTTAGTTTTGTAATCAAAGACCTTTATCTTTAATCTTAAGTATTTGTTTCTTAACTAATGCGTAGTATTTAGAGCTTCTATTTTTCAAGTTTTAAATTTATAAATGAAACAAGAGTTTTTACTCTTGCAAGCAATTTCTCAATTGCTCATATCATTGCAATACTTGAGATATCAATCCATTTTGGGAGATGATTCAATAAGAATAAAAAGTCTAGTTTAAGCTAAGCTAAATTGACAATTCAAGTGACAAATGATAATTAAAAGCAAAGCACAAACTAGAAGAGACACTACTAGAGCAATAATATCAAATTAAGCCTTAATTACTACTAACCAAGCACTAAACAAGAGATTAATTACTAAGCAAGATTATCAAATTGACTAAAACGAAACCTAGGGATGGAATCATTGATTTGGGAAACTAAATGGACAACCTTGCAATCATTTAAGCATTTAATGAAGCTAACTCTATGCCTAGAACACTTAAACAAGATTAAACCATGATGTGTGGCACTAATCCCTTTCTTAATCACTCTAATGAACTAATGATGTTTTAGCATTAGGATAATCAACAAGCATTAAATTCAAGTCTAAATGGCATGATAAACACTCTAGACAACTAATGTCTTAGGCTAGAAATGTAAATCTCTTATTAAGTTGGTTCAAGCATTTCATCAAACACTTGGTGGGTGGATGAAATGCTTATGATCCAAAATAGCAAAGATTAGCTATTTGGCATTAGGAATCACTTAATAAGAAGAGAGAATGAAAGAATCTATCCTAGATTGCAAGATTAATCCATTAGAAAACCCTAAATCTAACCCATCCCCAAGTTTCTAAGGAACTACTCACTAACCATACTTAAACCCATCAAATCAAAGATTAGAGAAAGGTTAAACATGATTAGAGAAAGATAAAACAAGAAATCTAAGAAAGATAATGCATTAAACTCAAAGATTCAAGCTTAAACAAAGTATTTGCCCAAAGTGGCTAAAAGTTTAAGCTAAGAACAAGAGAATAAAAGTTGGGATAAAAAATTAGGTCTAAAGAGTATTTATAGGAGGGACCCATAAAGTAGACAAAAAAGGTTTTTCTGGGCATGGTTCGACGAGCTTCGCCGAATCAACACGTCGAACCGAACTCCTGGACATTTGGTTCGGCGAGCGTCGTCGAACCGTCTCGTCGAACGGGTCTTCGAGCCTTGGTCCATCTTCATGCGTCTGGAGAAGTTTCGGCGTGACTCGCCGAACCGTCTCGCCGAACGGACGTCCTGGAGGAAAGTTTCGGCCAGCCTTCGTCGAACCGTCTCGCCGAACCGTCACCCTGGAAATGTGGTTCGGCCAGCTTCGCCGAACCAGTACGTCGAACCATCCTCAGAATTCTTCTTCTCCACCTTTTTGGCAACTTCCTGCTCTCCCAAGTGTTGTGCCATTCCTCTCCAACTCCATTGTTGCCTCAACAGCATCCATGTTACCTGATCAAGACTCCAAATGCACCAAAACAAGCAAGTACTATGCAAAAACACTCTAGGACTCTAAATGATACAATGCAACACAATGATGCTTAATTAGACTCCTAAATGATGAGAAACTTATACTAAATGGATGCTAAAATGATGCAAAATATAGACATATCAACTCCCCCAAACTTGCCTTTTGCTTGTCCCCAAGCAAATGGAACACAAGCTAAGGAGAGAGGTTTGAAAGTGGGGTCTCAAATCCAGAGGTGTCAAGCAAATGAATCAATTCAATGGTCCTAGTTAGTAGTTCTAGGATGCTCTTTATCCAAATTTCTACTCCAAAAGGTCTAGCCATACCCATACTCATTCATGTGAACCCAAGCCTTAACCTACACAAGCATTCATTTTCACCAACTCTTTAACATTCATTAATGGTAACCATGGATCATGAATCATACAATTTTAGTTAATTTGTTTGGTTTTTGGGTAAGGTTTTGAGATAAAAATGATCTCAACTTCATGAGGTTCCAATGCAAGGGATCTCTCTATGAACAAGTGAACTTTGGCAAAATGCTAAGAGTAAAAAGCAACCTATGCATACAAGGACAAACTTCCATCTACCCTTTGTAACACATTTGTCTTCACTCTCATTTACTTTTAAACTCACTCACCAAGTCCAACCTAAGCTACCCATTACAAGGCAATTCGCCAAACCCATATGCTCAAACCACATTCTCCTTTTCTCTTTTAAGCACTTGGGGAAAACTTCTTCTACAACCACAAGTGTTGGCACACTTTCACTTCAAGCCCTTTCTCTTTTCATTCACAATTTGCTATCCTCTTTCTTATAACAACTTAGCCATAATTTTTATTTTTCTTGGCTCTTTTACTTTTCTTTTCTAAAGGATTTCTTTTCTTTTCTTAACACTTAGAGCACAATATACAATGCCAACATTTATTCCAAATATTTTGGTTTTCCCCTTTTCACCATCTCAACTTCGCCCACTTACTTCTTCCTTATCGAATATCAAGCCAAAATCCCCATCCAAGAATCCTATCCTATCATCTAGCTCATTGTTTTCGAGCTAGCTACATGGAAGCCTATCCTTGTCGCTCTAAACTCAACACTTTTTGCTAAGTTCACAAGAAGAAAAAGGCCTAATGCACTTAATAAGGAAGAGGTTTCAAAGGAAGCTTAGCTAGGGTGTTCGATTTTAACCGCTCTATAGATGAGAGTCGGTTATTTGGGTTAACAAGAGTGGTAAAAGGAAAGAAGATAACCCAAATATGTATATGGTATCCACAAGTTCTCTAGCAATGCATAACCATGATAATTACTTGTTCAAATTAGGTTCAAGTTCAAGAGAGTTGGTTTCTATTCAAAGTTTGCTTCAATTAAAACTTGAATTTCAAATGGTGAGGTCCAAGTAGGGTTCAACTTTAACTTTCAAAATTTGCACACAAAGCATCAAAGAACTACTAACTAGGGCCTTGGACTAATTCGCGAGCTTAACACCTTACAAGAAAAAATCATCATTGTCCCCTATGCAAGAATGCAATCCTATATGAAAGCTAGACTCAATCCTACTTATGTAACAAATGCAAATGCAACTCCATGCTCTTTTTTTTTTGAAATTTTCGAAAATTTTCCAATTTTTTTGGTTTTTTCTATGCTATAGATGCATACATGAGACTCAAAGATGCATGAAAAGAGGAAAATAAGATCACAAAACACAAAATCAAATACACCATACTCCCCCAAACTTAAATTACACAGTCTCTTGTGTAATCCAAGTTTTTTTATTTTTTTATTTTTTAAAATTAAATACTTAATGGTATTTACAATGATTGGAGTGGTACCTTGATCAAAATCGCATGGAGGAGGAGGAGGCAAGCAAACCTGGCTTTTGGGTTCGGATCGACAAGTACGTCGAACCAAGTCATCGAACCATCACCCTGGAAAGTTGGTTCGACGTGTACATCGATCCATGTCGTCGAACCACTCTTAAACTTTCTTCCTCACCCTTTTCTTCAAGTCAGAGTCCTCCATACTCAACCTAAAACTTTCAAAAACTTAAAGAAACATGATCATAGAACTAAATCAAGAATATATACAAGGATAACCATGGGAATGCCTCCCAAGAGCGCTTGTTTAACGTCATTAGCTCGACTTTTCAAACCTTTTTAGGCAAGAGTGGGATGATCATGGTGTGGATATGAAGTTCCTCCTCCCTTCTCGATGAACATGGTGTTTGCTCCAATGTTTAACACCTTCTTCTTCTTCTTAGACCTCCTTCTTGCCCTCTTTGGTGGCTCAGCTATATGTTCCCTCACATTGATTCCATCAAACAAAGCAAGAAGGCTCACACCATCAAAGCTTGACCCATCATACTCATTGTGGTCCAAGGTGTCATTATCCTCCAGCATCACACAAGTGAATTCCATCAGCTGCTCCTTTGTATATGGTGGTTTTTCATCAATTTACATAGTAGCACATGTGATTGTGCCACAAAAACCAAAGGTAGAAGACTTCATGGGATAGAAGACCTTATCGATAACACTCTTGAGAACCACCCTCTTGTTAGTGAAATCAATGCTCGCTCCAACTGTATTGAGGAAGGGGGTTCCTAGGAGAAGAGGCAGCGATGTTGCTTTAACCATGTCCATGACTATGAAGTCAGTTGGGACTAGACACACACCAATTTTCAAAGGATAATCTTCTACAAGGCCTATTGGTTGCCTTGAGGAAGCATAAACAAAGGTAATAGGTGATGGATACTTCTTAAGGTTTGTAATCCCAAGGCTCTTTGACAATTCAAGGGACATCACATTGACACTTGATCTCGAATCACACAAGGCCTCATCAATCTTCAAATTCCCAAGAGAGCAAGAAATCAAAAATTTTCCGGGATTACCAAGCTTTGGAATAGTCTTAGGCTCATCCTTTGTTATGCTTGGTGGATCAAGGCTTTCCATCAGCTCTTCTACCTCCTCCCTATTAGCTAACAAGTCTTTGATAAACCTTATTTGATCCTTGACCTGAGACCAACTCTCCCCCTTGGGCAAAGGTGCACCAACTTTCTCCATACTTCCTCTAAAGCTTGAGAGCACTTTCTTTTGTGCCTTAGTTAAAATCCGCTCAGGATATGGGAGTGGTGGTTTATAGATAGGGAAATCATAAGCTCCTACTTCACTCTCCTTAGCCACTTCTCTTACATCCTCTTTAACTCTTGCCTTTGTAGATGTCTTGGGTTCATCAAACACTTCTTTACCCATCTCTGTAGCAACAACCATGGAGTCATTTTCAATGACCACCTCCCCATCTTGAACTTCAATGTCTTCATTGAATGTAGATGTATCATAAGGAGCTTCGAATAGTTGCTCAAACTCTAGCACAACAAGCTCATACTTATCCTCATCAATAGTGGAGATAGCATTGCAATACTCTTTTGGGTTAGCTTCGGGCTTACCGGGTAAAGTGCCTTGAGAATTGGAGCTAGAAGCCTTTCCTTTCTCAAGTTGCTTGAACTTTTGTTGAAGACCTCCTATTTGAGTTGCAAGCTCATTGAGTAAAAATCCATCCTTGTATTAATTTCAGCAATTTTCTTTCCCATATTAGCATCACTATGGGCTTGACCTTGAAGTATTTGTTGAAGCATAAGCTGAACATTTGTCTTGTGGAGGACCTTGTGAAGGTTGAGTAAAACCCGGTGGAGCATTGCCTTGGTTATACTTTTGCCCTCCAAAGTTGCCTTGGTTTCCTCCTTGGTAGTTAGACCTTGGTGCATAACCCTTTTGTTGATTGTTGTAAGGTACTAAATGTGTGCTCTGAGTAGCTTGTGGAGGGTAGACTTGGTCTTCGGGGTTGGCTACATTAGTACTTCTATAAGAGAGGTTGTTATTCCCCTTATAGTTGTTGTTGTAGTTGTTGTTGTAGCCTCCTTGG
>JAHZTW010000001.1:93406069-93421192 GCA_020283515.1 Alliaria petiolata
ACTTTCAAAAACTTAAAGAAACATGATCATAGAACTAAATCAAGAATATATACAAGGATAACCATGGGAATGCCTCCCAAGAGCGCTTGTTTAACGTCATTAGCTCGACTTTTCAAACCTTTTTAGGCAAGAGTGGGATGATCATGGTGTGGATATGAAGTTCCTCCTCCCTTCTCGATGAACATGGTGTTTGCTCCAATGTTTAACACCTTCTTCTTCTTCTTAGACCTCCTTCTTGCCCTCTTTGGTGGCTCAGCTATATGTTCCCTCACATTGATTCCATCAAACATAGCAAGAAGACTCACACCATCAAAGCTTGACCCATCATACTCATTGTGGTCCAAGGTGTCATTATCCTCCAGCATCACACAAGTGAATCCCATCAGCTGCTCCTTTGTATATGGTGGTTTTTCATCAATTTCCATAGTAGCACATGTGAATGTGCCACAAAAACCAAAGGTAGAAGACTTCATGGGATAGAAGACCTTATCATTAACACTCTTGAGAACCACCCTCTTGTTAGTGAAATCAATGCTCGCTCCAACTGTATTGAGGAAGGGGGTTCCTAGGAGAAGAGGCAGTGATGTTGCTTTAACCATGTCCATGACTATGAAGTCAGTTGGGACTAGACACTCACCAATCTTCAAAGGATAATCTTCTACAAGGCTTATTTGTTGCCTTGAGGAAGCATCAATAAAGGTAATAGGTGATGGATACTTCTTTAGGTTTGTAATCCCAAGGCTCTTTGACAATTCAAGGGACATCACATTGACACTTGATCCCGAATCACACAAGGCCTCATCAATCTTCAAATTCACAAGAGAGCAAGAAATCAAAAAAATTTCGGGATTACCAAGCTTTGGAATAGTCTTAGGCTCATCCTTTGTTATGCTTGGTGGATCAAGGCTTTCCATCAGCTCTTCTACCTCCTCCCTATTAGCTAGCAAGTCTTTGATGAACCTTATTTGATCCTTGACTTGAGACAAACTCTTCCCCTTGGGCAAAGGTGCACCAACTTTCTCCATACTTCCTCTAAAGCTTGAGAGCTCTTTCTTTTGTGCCTTAGTCAAAATCCGCTCAGGATATGGGAGTGGTGGCTTATAGATAGGGAAATCATAAGCTCCTACTTCACTCTCCTTAGCCACTTCTCTTACATCCTCTTTAACTCTTGCCTTTGTAGAAGTCTTGGGTTCATCAAACACTTCTTTACCCATCTCTGTAGCAACAACCATGGAGTCATTTTCAATGACCACCTCCCCATCTTGAACTTCACTGTCCTCATTGAATGTAGATGTATCATAAGGAGCTTCGAATAGTTGCTCAAACTCTAGCACAACAAGCTCATACTCATCCTCATCAATAGTGGAGATAGCATTGAAATACTCTTTTGGGTTAGCTTCGGGCTTACCGGGTAAAGTGCCTTGAGAATTAAAGCTAGAAGCCTTTCCTTTCTCAAGTTGCTTGAACTTTTGTTGAAGACCTCCTATTTGAGTTGCAAGCTCATTGAGTAAAGAATCCATCCTTGTATTAATTTCAGCAATTTTCTTTCCCATATTAGCATCACTATGGGCTTGACCTTGAAGTATTTGTTGAAGCATAAGCTGAACATTTGTCTTGTGGAGGACCTTGTGAAGGTTGAGTAAAACCCCGTGGAGCATTGCCTTGGTTATACTTTTGCCCTCCAAAGTTTCCTTGGTTTCCTCCTTGGTAGTTGGTGTTTGGTGCATAACCCTTTTGTTGATTGTTGAAAGGTACAAAAGGTTTGTTTTGAGTGGCTTGTGGAGGGTAGACTTGGTCTTGGGGGTTAGCAACATTAGTACTTCTATAAGAGAGGTTGTTATTTCCCTTATAGTTGTTGTTGTAGTTGTTGTTGTATCCTCCTTGTCCTCCCACGAAATTGACCTCTTCTTCACACTCTTGAGACCCAACTTGATCATCACTATTTTCTTTATTCTCACCAACAAAATATACATGCCTTTGAGTGGAGGACATGAGCTTGTCCATCTAGTCATGTAGAGACTTCATTTCTGCCTTGTGAGATTCATATTCACCTCCCCTTGGGGCTCTATCATAGTCTTCATTGTAATTACCATCACTCAAGGCAAGATTCTCTACAAGCTCCAAACCATCTTCTACTTCTTTTCCTAAGAAGTTTCCATTACTTGCTGTATCAAGAAGCATTCTAATCTTTGGAATTACCCCTCTATAGATGGTGCTTAGTAGAGACTCTTGTGTAAAGCCATGATGAGGGCATTGCATTGTGTAACCCTTGAACCTATCTCATGTTTCATTAAAAGACTCATTATTCTTTTGAGTGAAGCTTGAGATTTCATTCCTCAACTTGGCCGTCCTTGAGTGGGAGAAGAACTTAGATAATAAAGCCTTCTTGCATTCATCCCAATAGGTGATTGTTCCTTGAGGCAAGTTTTTCTCCCATTGCCTTGCTCTATCCCCAAGAGAGAATGGAAATATTCTTAGCTTGAAAGCATCTTCACTCACACCATTCATCTTGAACAACCCACAAACTCTATCAAAGTTATCCAAATGATCAAGTGGATCCTCCATTGGCAAACCATGAAACTTATCTTGTTGAACCATAGAGATGAAAGCTGGCTTGACCTCAAAAGTGTTGTTGTGAACTGGTGGAGGTTGAATACCATATCTATTTTGATGAATATTTGGAGCATCTCCAGCCCCAATAGTCCTCCCTTGTCTAGGCGCATGCAAGGGGTTTCCATTGTCCCTTGGTGCTTCCTTTTTTCCATTATGTGGAGGATGTGCATGTGTCATGTTTGGAGCATTTTGATCCCTTTGTTGCTCTTCCATTCTCAACCTTTCTAACCTTGTAGCCTCCCTTCTTGCAATCCTAGCAACCCTTTCCAATTGATCAATCTCTTGAAAGCCTTCAAAGATGTTGCCTCCTTGTGATCTCAAATGCATTCAAAGGAAAACTGAAATTTAGAAAATGAGATGGTCAATAAACACAAAAGGATTACTTAGTCTCAAACTAAACTCAAATCTTAATGATCACACAATCCCAATATGGCAACGGCGCCAAATTGAAACAAGAGTTTTTACTCTTGCAAGCAATTTCTCAATTGCTCATATCATTGCAATACTTGAGATATCAATCCATTTTGGGAGATGATTCAATAAGAATACAAAGTCTAGTTTAAGCTAAGCTAAATTGACAATTCAAGTGACAAATGATAATTAAAAGCAAAGCACAAACTAGAAGAGACACTACTAGAGCAATAATATCAAATTAAGCCTTAATTACTACTAATCAAGCACTAAACAAGAGATTAACTACTAAGCAAGATTATCAAATTAACTAAAACGAAACCTAGGGATGGAATCATTGATTTGGGAAACTAAATGGACAACCTTGCAATCATTTAAGCAACTAATCAAGCTAACTCTATGCCTAGAACACTTAAACAAGATTAAACCATGATGTGTGGCACTAATCCCTTTCTTAATCACCCTAATGAACTAATGATGTTTTAGCATTAGGATAATCAACAAGCATTAAATTCAAGTCTAAATGGCATGATAAACACTCTAGACAACTAATGTCTTAGGCTAGAAATGTAAATCTCTTATTAAGTTGGTTCAAGCATTTCATCAAACACTTGGTGGGTGTATGAAATGCTTATGATCCAAAATAGCAAAGATTAGCTATTTGGCATTAGGAATCACTTAATAAGAAGAGAGAATGAAAGAATCTATCCTAGATTGCAAGATTAATCCATTAGAAATCCCTAAATCTAACCCATCCCCAAGTTTCTAAGGAACTACTCACTAACCATACTTAAACCCATCAAATCAAAGATTAGAGAAAGGTTAAACATGATTAGAGAAAGATAAAACAAGAAATCTAAGAAAGATAATGCATTAAACTCAAAGATTCAAGCTTAAACAAAGTATTTGCCCAAAGTGGCTAAAAGTTTAAGCTAAGAACAAGAGAATAAAAATTGGGATAAAAAATTAGGTCTAAAGAAGATTTATAGGAGGGACCCATAAAGTAGACAAAAAAGGTTTTTCTGGGCAAGGTTCGACGAGCTTCGCCGAACCAACACGTCGAACCGAACTCCTGGACGTTTGGTTCGGCGAGCGTCGTCGAACCGTCTCGTCGAACGGGTCTTCGAGCCTTGGTCCATCTTCATGCGTCTGGAGAAGTTTCGGCGTGACTCGCCGAACCGTCTCGCCGAACGGACCTCCTGGAGGAAAATTTCGGCCAGCCTTCGTCGAACCTTCTCGCCGAACCGTCACCCTGGAAATGTGGTTCGGCCAGTTTCGCCGAACCAGTACGTCGAATCATCCTCAGAATTCTTCTTCTCCACCTTTTTGGCAACTTCTTGCTCTCCCAAGTGTTGTGCCATTCCTCTCCAACTCCATTGTTGCCTCAACAGCATCCATGTTACCTGATCAAGACTCCAAATGCACCAAAACATGCAAGTACTATGCAGAAACACTCTAGGACTCTAAATGATACAATGCAACACAATGATGCTTAATTAGACTCCTAAATGATGAGAAACTTATACTAAATGGATGCTAAAATGATGCAAAATATAGACATATCAATAAACCCTAATGCCTGCAAGTGCACAGATGTGTATTGTAGTACTTAAGGTATCGATCCACAGAGAGTGTATGACTAACTACAAAATCAGTGACGGTTAGAAAACGTTCCTAAGACAAGAAGGGGGGTTTGGAGAAGGGTGTTTCGCGGACGGTGGCAAACAGGGAAGAAAATAAATAACAGACGTGCAAACAAAACGTTGTGCTCAAGGGTGTTCTCCGGGGTACCAGGCAATTTTCCCTAAACTGATTCACTGGTTTTCACGACCTAACTCTGACAAGCAAGATCGATCTGTGAATGTAGATAGTATACCTGTGAAATAGGCATTCACAGATCGATCTTGCTTGTCAGAGTTAGGTCGTGAAAACCAGTGAATCAGTTTAGGGAAAATTGCCTGGTACCTCGGAGAACACCCTTGAGCACAACGTTCCTGACTACGCATAAGTGTCCCAGGAATGATGCGCTCCACCCTACTAAGTCCGGATCCGAGATTCAGGACGTTAGTCGTTCTCGAAATCCTGTGATCATACTCTAGTTCATGACGCTAGACTCATGCAATAAGAACAAGTTTGGTAAGAAAGAAAACCCTAATATGACTAAGCAGTTGATAAGCCACTTATTCAAATCAAGAGATCGAGAACAAGACAATTAAACAAAAGAGAATCGATGATGATCTCAACCAACCCACGTGTCTACTCTAACTTGATTGGGGCGAGCAAAAACGAGAGTTAACCTCAAAACACCTAAAGACAAACTTCGATCTAACAACCTAGCAATCGATCCATGAATCCCCTTTGAAAAACCTTGAACACAACAAACGAATCTACCCTAACATGATTGGGGCGAGTAGAGACGAAATCAATGAATGCATTCTTAAATTAAACAAAGAAAGTTCGAGGGTTCGAGAGAAGATCTCTCTCCCCCTCGAGAAAAGCCTTATGCGGCTAGGTCTTTTGGTGGCTACAAAGAAAAGACTAAAACGGGTTTGTAGAGATGAGTATTTATAGGTCTCCAGGTCTTCATAGACGTCACTTAGGGTTCTTTAGCGTTTGACAGCAATTGGGCTTGACGGGCTTGCAAACGGGTTTCAAAAACGTGTTTTATGTTGGCCTTGCCACAGACCGCTCTTGGTCCGGCCACATGGGGTCTGGCCGCATGAGGAAGTGTCCATGGCACGGTGGAGAGTGCTCTGGCCGCGGTCACGAGCTTTGGTGGTGCGGCCATTTGTCTTGCAACTTCTACGCTTGCTTCTCCCGCAAGACTGCATAATATGTCTTCAGTAAAACCGTCATAACTCCAGATCTAACCGTTAGTTTTCCTTCCAACAACTTGGATATGAAAGATAACAGTCCCCTCTATCTGGTATCCAAATTTGAGGAAGATCGCGTGGTGGGAAGGTCTTGAGCGGATGTTAGACCTCTAACAGTTCGAATCTGTCCAAAATACCGCTTTGTTCCGAAAAGCTCCATTTTGCATCCTTTTTGCTAAGATTACCTGAAAAGAGTCTTGGACACAAGAATACTCGAAAACTACTATTTATACATTAAAAATTTAGTAAAATGCTTATTAAAGCACTCACTTATGATAGTAAAAATGGGTAAAATATGCATGTTATCACTAACCTTGTTCTTAATGTTAACCTTTATCTTTAATCTTAAATATTTGTTTCTTAACCTTGTTCTTAATGTTAATCATGTTTAGCTCTCATAATATTGTGATTTCGGAGTGCCTAAGCATGGTTAGTGAGTAGTCTGTTTATGGTCATAAGGGAGGTTTTAAGAGGTTAGCTATTGTGTATTAACATGTTCTTAACCCTTAAGTCATCTTAGATTTGGAGAGATTAATGCCAAAGTGTCTCGAGAGATCTTTTTGTCCTTAGAGATTTCCATGGCTCGTAAGGAGCTAGAAAATCTCCTAAGCCCAAACCAAGAAGCTACCTTTTCCAAACCCACGATGGTGGAAGATATGGAGACTAGTTAAGTCAAGTTAAGATCTGTGTTTTCATGCTCGTCAACCGTCCTTTCCTCCACATACCATGGGTTTGGAGGGAAGGTTGATGAAGTGATCTTTACCACGAACCATGGAAAGATCTAGATTTGTTTCTTAGGCTTAGAGTTATCTCATATAATGTGTAGATCTACTTTTGCTAAACCAAGATCGAACCTTGAACCTCCTTTATTATGTCCGTCAGCCTTGAATCCATCTTTAATCTCTGATAATCGCGATTTAATCTCTCTTAGTTTTCCAAGTTTGTTACATAAATTGCTAGAAATCTCCTAGTTTCATTAATAATTACATTTAAAGTTTTAAATTCATCAAGTTTGATTCTTGCTAGTTCCATTATTTTAGAAATTGCCTAGAGTATTGTTTTATAGTATAGTTTTCATTTGCAAGTCTTTTAGTTTTCATAGGTAGTTTCTAAAATTCCATTTCACCCACCTAAATCCGAATATGGCTTAGATTCAATAAGTTCTTGCATTCTTAGAGTTCTTTCCTCCCAACTTGGATTGATAACTTCAACTACTACAATGATATGAGTGGTGTTGAGTATTGAAAAAAGTACTAAAATACTACTTATCACCTCCCCATCGCACACGATCCTCTTAACCCCTTGGAAGAGAAACCATAGCTCGTTCTTGGTCACCGTTGGGGTTGTGGATCTTCCTGAGAATGTGTTGGCTAAGAGATTGAGGGTATATCTTAGCAAAAGGTTCCTCACCTTCTTTATCTTAGCCGTATTCCCTTTGTAGTCTCCATCGCTTATGATGTCCCAAAGTTCACTAGCCGCCTTGAATTGTGGGAACTCCACAAGATTGGCTTTGGCCTTGAGACCATACGCTTCACAAAGCTCGTGGATGGAGTTTGAATGCTCGGATCTTCATAGGAGAAGTCTAAAGAAGAGAGGATGTGGAGGGTGGCTTCGGGATAGGTGGGGCAATCCATGTGCGCCAAGCATGAGAGTCCCATGTCTCTCGGAAGCTCATCAAAAGCTCCCAATAGGCATACCTTTTGCAAGAACTCGCGGCTTGCAAACTTGGTTGGCTCAAACCGCAACCTCTTTAGCCTCTTTCTTGTCCTTCTCTCCTCCTTGCTCCACTTGACCTCTTCTTCCACAACATGTTGTGCCTCGGTTTGTAGTGCCAAATCTTTAGTTCTCTTTCTAGGTGGCATGGTACCTGAAAAGCAAGAACTTGAAAAGAGAATAGAACAAGACGACGGCAAGGAGAATTCAAGGCGAATAAGAAGAATTAGAACTTGAAAACCCTATGCAATATTTCTAAATTTTAGGGAATATTGTAAAATATATCCTTAAATCTAGGGAAAATCTTTTTCTATAATGGCAAAAGTTCAGAATTTTCCCCCAAACTTAGATATTTTCTAAAATTAAAATCATTCCCCAACAATTCACATCAATCCATTCCTAAAAACTAGGAATTTTAATGCAAACCCAAAATGAAATTCAACTTCAATTACCTTTCAATTGGGAATGCTAGGGGATTAATATGAATGCACTTTCTCTTGCTAAAACCCGAAACACACTTTCTCTCTTTTCTTTTTGGTGAATATAGGTTTTGAAAACAAAGGAGAGAGAGAGGTGTGGGAACAAGGTTTTATAAAGAAATATTTTTGGACACATGCATGAAAGTAGTCTTGGAATTTGTGTTCAAAGCTCGTCCACCATGGTCAAAGGTATCAGTGTTGACCAAAATTCAAATTTAAATTGAGAAGAAAGGAGAAAGAGATGAAAATTTGAAAACTTACCTCGGCATGAGATCGAGTCAATTTGGTCGATCTTGACCTCGATCTCATGCCTTTTTTTTACTGAAATCGATCGTCCGGACCGATTGTTGTCTCGATTCGATTTAAATCGACCCGTAGATCGATTTCTTTTCTCGTTTCACGGTCCTCGGGGTCAAGGTTGTACCCATCAGACCGAGCTCCAACGTCGATCTTGCGACCGTTTCAGCTTAGATCGAGGCAAGTTATCGATCCAGACATCGATTTCTTTTCCTAGATCGAGTGAACTTGCTCGATCCACACCCCGTTTGAACCTCGTTTCGAACTCATGGGTGGGTCATCTTTTTTGAAATCGAGCTGTTCACTTGATCGTCTGGTCGATCTTATTTAGATCGACCAAAGCCACCTGATTCAATAACTCGATCTAGTAAAGATCGAGCTACTTCTGGTCGATCCGAGCCTCAATCTCCAGCTTACTTTTCCCCTTTCAAGGCCTACAACACTATCATGAACGTGTTTCCTGATCAAGACGTACTTTGAGCTTCCACCCATACACAAACATAAAAAGCATAAAATAGAACAAAAATATGTACAATGATAGACATGGGATTGCCTCCCAAGTGCGCTTTTGCTTAACGTCGTTTACCTCGACTTTCCTTACTCCCTTTTAATGTGGGCTCGAGGTGGATATGGTGGCTGGAGACATGGTTGAGCTTGAAAATTTTTGAATCTCAACTGTGTAGACAGTGCTCATCATCTCCATTACCCTTTCTTTTTTGTTTTCTATCACACCGGTGGAATTAAGGCTCTTGCCCTTGCAAATTGTTTCGAACTGCTCTTGCACTTGACTTTGTACATTATGGAGCCTTCCCTCAGCTCCAATGGGTGGAAGCTCAAAGTACGTCTAGGCTGGGCACGTTTCGTGCTAGGCATTTCCTTAGTATTCTCAAAGAAAACTTTTAAAGGGTTCTCTTTCTTGGCTTTCACCACCGGTGGTGTTTCCTCGCGATCCTCTTCTTTACATCTGAACAGGGCCAGCAAAGCTTCTCCATCAGGTTCCTCTCTGGCTTTGGTCTCATTCTCAAAGTTAGCCTTTTACTTTGTTGCAACCGAGAAACAAGAAACTCTAGGTTTCCCCTCATGCTTACCGTGCAAGGTCTTAGCTTGCTCCTCCTTTCTCTCGGTCCTATCTTCCCCATGGCATTCCCACTCAGCATGAACCCTCTGATCCACGAAGATCTGTTCCTCCTTGTATGGATGCAGGTCACCCGTGATGTCCACTTGAAACACTTGTCTAGACCTCAAATTCATGTACCTGAAAACACAAGAAAGCAAGTAAAAAGATTTGTAAACAAAATAAAAGAAAAACTTAGTCTTTACTAAGTTCCAAATCCTAATGCTTTCACAAACCTAATTTGGCAACGGCACCAATTGACAAGTAGTTATTTTAATATTCATTTCAATACTCAACACCACTCATGTCATTGTAGTAGTTGAGGTTATCAATCCAAGTTGGGAGGAAAGAACACTAAGAATGCAAGAACTTAATGAATCTAAGCCATATTCGGATTTAAGTGGTTGAAATGGAATTTTAAAAACTACCTATGAAAACTAAAAGACTTGCAAATGAAAACTAGACTATAAAACAATACTCTAGGTAATTTCTAAAATTATGGAACTAGCAAGAATCAAACTTACTAATGAAATTAAACCTCTAAATGTAATTACTAATGAAACTAGGAGATTTCTAGCAACTTAAGTAACAAACTTGGAAAACTAAGAAAGATTAAATCGAGATTATCAAAGATTAAAGATAGATTCAAGGCTGAGGAACATAATAAGGGAGGTTCAAGGTTCGATCTCTGTTTAGCAAAACTAGATCTACACATTATATGAGCAAACTTTAAACCTAAGAAACAAATCTAGATCTTTCCATGGTTCGTGGTAAAGATCACTTCATCAACCTTCCCTCCAAACCCATGGTATGTGGGGGAAAGGACGGTCGATGAGCATGGAAACACATATCTTAACTTGGCTTAACTAGTCTCCAATTCTTCCACCATCGTGGGTTTGAAAAAGCTAGCTTCTTGGTTTGGGCTTAGGAGATTTCCTAACTCCTTACGAGACAGGGAAATCTTTAAGGACACAAAGATCTCTCTCGAGACTCTTTGGCATTAATCTCCCCAAATCCAAGATGAGTTAAGGGTTAAGAACATGTTAATACACAAGATCTAACCTCTTAAAACCTCCATTAAACCCTCGGTCTCAAACCATAAACAAACTACTCACTAACCATGCTTAGACACTCCGAAATCACAAAATTAGGAGAGCTAAACATGATTAACGTTAAGAACAAAATTAAGAAATAAATATTTAAGATTAAAGATAAAGGTTTTTGGTTACAAAACTAAGAAATGCTTAAAACCTTAACAATAGTGTTTTTCTCAAAGAAGAGAGACAAAGAGGATGAAACTCAGATCCCCAAAATAAAGTAGGTTAAAAACCATATATAATCCAAAGGGAATGGTCCCCTCACAAAAGGACAAGAAAGGTGAGCTGTCCGGATAAGAATGGCGCGACTGGAAAAAGAGATCGACCTGAGTCGTCGATATCTCGTTCGATCTTGGACGTAGTACGGTTTGCTTCGTTCAATTTTCGGGTCGAACCAAATGGCGAAACGAACTCCTCCTTCGATCTTGTGGTCGATCTCTTGCTGATCGAGCCAAGACTTCGATCTAACCTCCATTCTTCCTGGGTAGCATCTCCAGATCTGTACACTCGCACGACGAGCTTGGTCGATCTTGTTGGTCGATCTGATCTTGAAACGGTCTGGACTCCTCTATCGTCTGGTCGATCTCTTCTGGATCAACCCACTTGGTCCGAACTCGGCCTCGATCCCGGTGCTCCTTTCCTTGTCCGAGTTCTTCCGAGGGTTTCCAAGCTTCCTCTCGAACCTCATCATGTCTTAGCATTCACCATAGCTCTAAGCACTCGAAAACAACCTGATAATGATGCAAACATTCAAAGAACCATGCAAATGCTAATGCAAAGTGCTCTAGGACCTAAAATGAGATAAAGGATATAAACAAACCTATTATAAATGCAATGTGCATGAAAACCTAGCCTAAATGCATGCTGAATATGCGAAATATATGAGTATATCAATATGCTAATCCCTAAGCTTAGAACTCAAAAGTTAGACTATCACTTTCATGGCACTAATCCCTTCATTAATCACTCTAATCAAGAACAAACTCTCATTTGTGAACAAGAAGCTAACAAGCTTTATGAAACAGATCTAAATTGGTAATAAACATACTAGACAATCACTCTAATGAGCTAGGAATGTAAATTCATTTTTTGTTGATTGGAGAATTTCAACAAACACCTTGTGGTTGGAAAATTCCCTAAAATCTAGTTTTGGCTTGATCATGGCTAAACTAGCATTAGGATCACTAAATGATATACTCATAATTTAGCATAATTTAGCATTCATTTTAGATTGATTTGCATGTTCTTTTGCATTGATTTAGCCACTTTTAGTCCCATTTGCATCCATATTAGAGTTTAGTGAGTTTTACCTTAGGTTGTTGCATATTTGTACATATTGAGTCCTTATTAGGTATTTTGGAGGCTTGGAAGACCATGTGGAGTGATGGATGACAAAGAGGAGGAAGAGGAGTGGCCAAACAAGGAGAAGAGTTTTTTTGGGAGCATATCGACCTTCATGTCGACCTACCAAGGTCGATACAGCCTGGCAGGGAGAACGAGAAGAGCGCATCGAGCGTTTGTATCGAGGTAGCAAGCTCGATACGAACCGACCCGGAGTTTTGGAACGAGCGTATCGAGCGTTCGTATCGAGCTTGCTAGCTCTATACGAGTCCCAATCAAAGAACAAGACCTGGTGTATCGAGCATTCATGTTGAGCTACGAAGCTCGACACGGCCTTTGAAGACGATCTTTAGCAGCGTATCGAGCTGCATATCGACCTAGCAAACTAGATACGGTGCCCGATTTTCAGACTTAAGTTTGTTCCGGGTTGACCCGGTTCGTCCACTGTTCACTATAAATAGGAAATAACCTAATTTTTCCTAAGTATCTTTTAATCATTTGTTCTTGCTTAGAAAACCTTCCTCTTTGGTTTCTAAGTGATTTTGTAAGACTTTTATATGAGTTTATGCAATTTAGTACTTATCTTTCTTAATCTTTCATATCTATCTCTCTAATCATATTTATTTTCATCTCTTTCAAAGGATTTGAGGGTCTAATCATGATTAGTGAGTAGTTTCATTAGGATCTAAGGATGGGTTAGATTTAGGGTGTTTCATGGATTGATCTTGATGTCTAGGATTAGATTCTTTCATTTCCCTCGTTGTTTAGTGTTCTAAATGCTAATTTAGCCATGATCAACCTAAAACTAGGCCTTAGGGAATTTCTCACCCACAAGGTGTTTGTTTAAATTCTCCAACCAAGTAAACAAGGGATTTATATTCCTACCTCATGAGAGTGATTGTCTAGGGTGTTTATTAGCAATTTAGAACTGTTTCATAATTCTTGTTAGTTTTCTTTTCACAAATGAGAGTTTGTTCTTGATTAGGATGATTAATGAAGGGATTAGTGTCATGAAAGTGGATTAGTCTTGCTTTTGAGTTCTAAGCTTAGGGATTAGCTTATATTGTGGTTGATTGACATCAAAGATTAGATCTTGGAAAACTTTAGATTGATAACCCAATCATTGGATTCGTTTTAGTCATTTGATAATCTTGCTTAGTAGTTAATTAGTCTTTAATTTGCTTAATTAAGGTATTAGTTACTTTTGCTTGGTTTGTTAAACTCTTAAACTATTATGCTAGCTTAGATTAAGAAGTTTATTGCATTCCTATTGTCACAATCACACCCATATGGATTGATCCTCAAACACTACAATGACATGAGTGGGGTTTGAGTAATTGTTTAAGAACAAGGAAATATCCTCTTATCAATTTGGCGCCGTTGCCATTTGGGTTTTGTTTTGTGCATTAGGATTTTAATTTTACTTGAGACTAACCTTTATTTTTCTTTGATTACTAATCTGACCACTCTTTCTCTCTATAGGTACATACACTTGAGCTATAGTTGCTCCAACACCAAGAAGACTTTGCTTTGCGAGTTTGGGGTATGGATCATGCACAAGATTTGTGTGGTAATGGACAACCACCAAGGCGCCCTAGACACATTGGGGTTGGTGATTCTCCTCGCACTTATACTACTCGCCAAGGTATCATACCTCCCCCGGTTTAGCACAATAGCTTTGAGATCAAGAGTGGGCTGATTTCAATGGTTCAACAAAACAATTTCATGGGTTGGATATGGAGGACCCATTGGACCATTTTGATGAGTTTGAAAGGATATGAAGCTTGACCAACATCAATGGTATCTCTGAAGATTGGTTTAAGTTGAGATTATTTCCCTTCTCTCTTGGAGATAGAGCGCACATTTAGGAAAAGAATCTTCCACAAGGTTCAATCACTTCTTGTGATCAATGCAAGAAAGCCTTCTTGGCCAAGTTTTTCTCCAACACAAGGACAACAAGGTTGAGGAATGAGATCTCTAGTTTCACTCAAAAGCCAAAGGAGAGTTTTTGTGAAGCTTGAGAAAGATTCAAGGAGTATACTACTCAATGTCCACACCATGGATTTTCAGAAGAATCTCTCCTTAGCAACATATATCGTGGTGTTCTTCCTAAGTTTAGGATGCACCTAGACACATCTAGCAATGGGAACTTCTTGGGCAAGGAGGTTGAAGATGGTCTAGAGCTTGTGGAGAACTTAGCCCAAAGTGATGGGAATTATGGTGAACATTATGATAGATCTATAAGAGATGGTGCTGCATATGAGGACCAAAGGAGGAAGGAGATGAGATCCTTCAATGAGAAGATGGATAAGCTAATCCATGCATCTACAAAGCCGGTTCATTATGTTGGTGGCTATGAGGATAATTTTGCTTTTCACCAAGATATGGATGAAGAAACATAAGAAGAGATCAACTATGTAGGAAACCAAGGTTTTCAAACTCGTTTCAACAATAACTATTGGAAGACAACCTATCAAGGTCAACGAGGACAACAAGGCTTTGTTCCTAACACTAACTATCAAGGGACTCAAAGATACTTCCACCAACAACAAGGTTCTCTAATGGGTTTTGCAACTAAAGGAGAAGCAAGCAACTCATTCGAACATGATTTAAATATGAGAAGCATGCTACAACAAATCCTTCATGGCCAAACCAATGGGACAAAGGAAATGAACAAGAAGATAGAGGACATGGGTCACAAGGTAGATTTCTCCTAGAATGATATCAACTCAAATTTTGCAACATTGAGTTCTAAAATCAAACACATGGAGAACAATGGAACTTCTCCACCTTTTGGAGCTCAAGAACATATCAATGCCATTACTTTGAGAAGTGGCAAAGCACTACCATCTAGAGCACCTCCATACAAAGTCAATGAGGACATTGAGATCCAAGATGGGGGGGGAGAGCATTCAAAATACTGAGGAAGTAGTTGTTGATGGTGATGTATCTCAAAAAGTGGACAAGGACAAGGTTGAAGCCAAGGAAAAGGAGGGGCCTATAAGATATAAGGAATCTCATTTTGTTCCACCACCTTACAAACCCGAGCTACCATTCCCGGGTCGCTTCAAGAAGCAACTAGTGGAGAAGTATAGAGCTATGTTTGACAAGCAAATGAGTGAGATTCAAGTGACCATGCCTTTGATGGATGCTTTTATGTTGGTTCCTCAATATGCAAAGTTTCT
>JAHZTW010000001.1:93421236-93508990 GCA_020283515.1 Alliaria petiolata
TGATGCGGTGGGGTTTTTACTTCAAGTTTTACCCCTAAGATAGCTACAAGTGCACAGCAATCACAGTAGTATATTAAGGGATCGAATCCACAGAGATTGTTGTTTGCGAAAGTCCTAGGATTTCTAACTTCTTTAAACCAAAGGGGAACTTGGGGGTGTAGTTTGTCACGGTTTGCAATAGTAATATCAAGCAGCGGAAGAGAATTAAACGGTTGTAAATCAATGAATAAAAGGCGTTGGGTTCAGGGGTGTTCTCCGGGGTTCATGGATTGGATCTAACAAGCAACATGATAGGTTATAAATGATTTAATGGGTTAGGTTCTTAAGCTGAAATGGTCGACTATAGCTAGCTCGCTCTCACGGGTCTAGCTACCTGAGTTTGTCTTACACTGCGGATATGACTTCTCATCCCACAATGCAGGACAACCGCGCATACATATCATTCACCAATTTGTAAACACTCACAGTGCGATCCGTCGATATGCCTAAGCATCCTACGGTGCGATCCGCTCGTTAACTTCTAGATCCAGACGATAGACCACACGTTCGTGTATCTAGCCGTCCTGGAATCAGTTGCTAATTGATCAGAAAAGCAAACATGCAATAAGAACAAGTCATTAACGAAGATACCTAGAGGAAACTCTATCTCTATCAACCTAGCGAAATCAATCCATGATTAAACCACTTCGAAAAACCCCCTTAAAAACCCTACTAGATGACTACTCGTTCATGGGAACGAGAGACATCTTTGAGATATGAAAGGTGCGAATTGTATTGAATAAGAAACAAAGTGAGAAAACTTCTTCAAATGAAATCGATTGAAGAGAGGTTTTCTTAAAGTATTGAAAAGAAAAGAACTAACAACAAAAGATGAAAGGGAAAGGAAGAAGGAGTAGGCGGCTGCAGAAGAATTCTCTCTCGAGGTCTTCAACTCCGGGGCTGTCGAACTCTCTTTCTCTCTCTCTCTCTCTGCGGCGCAAAAATTGTTTCTCGAAAAGCTCTGTGTGAAGTCACACCTCTTCTAAAACCCTAAGGTCCCTTTATATAGGCTCCTGGTCTTCAGAAAGTGGGCCTTGCGTTTTTAACCTCGGAAAATATCTGATAAGTGCAAATGGGCTCGGGATGGGCCGGAGTGGTCTGGCCGCGCGAGCGACTAGGCGTGGCGTGGCCACTGGTCTTCTGAGGATCCGTGGCACTGTCGTCCTTCTTCTGGGGATGTGTCTGACGGGCCTTCTTGCTTCCTTCGTAACTTGAGATCCAACCGTGGGATTGGACTCAAACCACCTCGGCATGAAAGACAGCTGAAAGGGCTATCTTGTTTCCAAATATAAGCTTGATCTTGTGGTGGGAAGGTTGTCATCTGATGCTGAACTTATGGCTCCGAGCACATGTCCTTGAAGTTCCCGTTTTGCTCCAAAATGAGTCATTTTTGTCCAATTTCCCTGAAATGACTCTTAAGACTAGGAAACGTGGAAATCACTTTAAAACCGTTGAAAACTGGGTTAAAACACTCGTAAATGATCTTGAAATAATAGGTTTTATNATTTTTGTCCAATTTCCCTGAAATGACTCTTAAGACTAGGAAACGTGGAAATCACTTTAAAACCGTTGAAAACTGGGTTAAAACACTCGTAAATGATCTTGAAATAATAGGTTTTATGAGTAAAATATGAGTGTTATAATGACCCCGGTAGTTTCACTTTTCCTTGTGCTTTGGGACCTTTGGCTTTCAACAATTGCTTGTGTGATCTTGGAGCTAGTGTAAGTTTGATGCCACTCTCGGTTGCTAAAATGTTAGGGTTTAATCGCTACAAGGAGTGTAGGATCTCACTAGTGCTAGTGGATCGATCCATTAGGCTCCCAATTGGTTTGCTTGAAAACTTACCAGTTATGATAGGGAACATCGAGGTGCCTACTGATTTTGTGGTACTAGAAATGGATGAAGAACCAAGGGATCCATTGATATTTGGGAGACCTTTCTTGTCTACAGCAGGAGCAATCATTGATGTTAGGAAGGGCAAGATTGATTTACACTTGGGAAAGAACTTTGTGCTCAAGTATGACATCAATGACGCTTTGAAGAACCCTACTATTGAGGGTCAATCTTTTTGGGTTGAAACAATGGATCAACTAGCTTATGAATACCTTGAAGAGCTAGCTATGGAAGACCATTTACAAGTAGCCTTGACAAAGGAGCATGGAGAGAATGGGTATCTACATGGGGCAAGCATGGGATACTTGAAGTTACTTGATTCACACAAGCCTCTAGAAGAAGAGGACTGCTTCATGGAGCTAAGATACAAATGCAAAGGAGGATGCATGATTGAAGAGATTAGCTCCTTGGGCATTGAGCATGAGGACGAGATGATGGCTAGCAAGAACAAGCCTAGCATTGAAGGAGATTGGAGTGAGCTCAAGGCACCAAGGGTGGAGGTCAAACCCTTCCAAAAGGGCTAAGGTACGTTTTTTTAGGTCCTAACTCGTCTTACCCGGTCATTGTCAATGAAAACTTGAGTGAAGATGAATTATCCTCCCTTTTGTGCGAATTGAGAAAGTTTAGGAGAGCCATTGGTTATTCTTTGGATGACATCAAAGGCATATCTCCTTCTCTTTGCACACATATGATACATCTAGAAGATTAAATCTTAATTTGAAAGAAGTTGTAAAGAAAGAGATTTCCAAGCTTCTAGATGCAGGTGTTATCTATCCAATTTCGGATAGCACTTGGGTTTCACCTGTTCATTGTGTGCCTAAAAAGGGAGGAATCACTGTGGTTAAGAATGAAAGGGATGAACTAATACCCACTAGAATCATAACTGACCATAGGATGTGGATTGATTATAGAAAACTTAATTTGGCCACAAAAAAGATCATTTCCCTCTCCCTTTCATTGACCAAATGTTAGAAAGATTGGCAAACCACCCATTCTATTGTTTCCTAGATGGATATAGTGGTTTATTCCAAATCCCAATCCATCTAAATGATCAAGAAAAAACCACCTTCACTTGCCCATATGGAACATTTGCTTATAGGAGAATGCATTTTGGACTTTGTAATGCTCCTGCCACTTTTCAAAGATGTATGATGTCAATATTTTATGATTTGAATAAGGAGATGGTGGAGGTCTTTATGGACGATTTCTCGGTCTAATGATCCTCCTTTGGTGTTTGCTTGTATAATTTGTGCAGGGTCTTGGAAAGATGTGAAGAGACAAATCTTGTGTTTAATTGGGAGAAATGCTCCTTCATGGTTAGAGAAGAGATGGTTCTTGGTCACAAGATCTTAGAGAATGGTATTGATGTTGACAAAGTTAAGATAGAAGTTATGATGAGCTTGGCGCCTCCAAGCAATGTGAAAGGCATAAGGAGTTTTTCGGGTCATGCTGGGTTCTATAGAAGGTTCATTAAGGACTTCTCCAAGATAGCAAGACCACTCACAAGACTACTTTGCAAGGAGGTGGAGTTTGGGTTTGATTATGAGTGCCTTGAAGCATTTTTGAAGATCAAGGAAGCTCTTGTGAGTGCTCCAGTAGTGCAAGCACCAGATTGGGAACTTCCTTTTGAGATCATGTGTGATGCAAGTGATTATGTTGTAGGAGCTGTTCTTGGCCAAAGGAAGGACAAGAAAATTCATATCATATACTATGCAAGTAGAACCTTGGATGACACCTAAGTGAAGTATGCAACAACTGAAAATGAGCTCTTGGCCGTGGTGTTTGCCTTTGAAAAGTTTAGGAGCTATCTAGTTGGGTTTAAGGTTGTGGTCTACACAGATCATGCAGCTTTGAGGTACATCTATGCCAAAAAAGACACAAAACCAAGACTCCTTAGATGGATACTTCTTCTACAAGAGTTTGACATGGAAATAGTTGATAAAAAGGGTATTGAAAATGGTGTGGCTGATCACCTATCAAGGATGAGGATTGAAGAGCTTATTCCTATTAATGATTCTCTTCCGGACGAGCAACTCATGTTGATTAAGGTCTTGGAAGACGGATACCACTTGGGGAAGAAGCTAGAAGAAGCCAAGAGCTTGAAGGAAGGAGGTCTTCCTTGGTATGCAAATTTTGTAAACTATTTGGTGTGTGGTGGTGTGCCTCCCAACCTAGATGCTTACTCCAAGAAGAAATTCTTTAGGGATGTGTCTCACTACTATTGGGATGAACCCTACCTTTTCAAGAGATGCTCAGATGGTCTCTATAGAAGATGCATAGCGCAAGAGGAGAAAAACAGCATCCTGTACCATTGTCATGGTTCAGTTTATGGTGGACATTTTGACACATTTCAAACAGCAACAAAGCTGCTTCAAGCAGTGTTTTGGTGGCCAAGTTTGTTTAAGGATGCTCATGCCTACATCTCCACATGTGAAGCATGCCAAAGAAAGGGTAACATAAGCAAGAGAATGAGATGCCACAAATCTCAATCTTGATAGTGGATTTGTTTCATATTTAGGGCATAGATTTCATGGGACCTTTCCCCTCCTCCTATGGCAACAAATACATCTTAGTTGTTGTGGACTATGTCTCCAAGTGGGTGGAAGCAGTGGCAAGCCCCACGAATGATGCTAAAGTTGTTGTGAAGCTTTTTAAGTCCATAATCTTTCCAAGATTTGGAATTCCAAGAGTTGTGATAAGTGATGGTGCAAGCCATTTCATCAACAAGGTCTTTGAGAATCTCCTCAAGAAACATGGAGTTAAGCATAAGGTTGCTACACCTTACTACCCTCAAAAAAGTGGCCAAGTCGAAGTTTCCAATAGAGTTATCAAGGTCATTCTAGAGAAGACAGTTGGAGCTGCAAGGAAGGATTTGGCATCCAAGCTCGATGATGCACTTTGGGCCTATAGGACAACTTTCAAGACCCCTATTGGGAGGTCACCATTCTATCTTCTCTATGGGAAATCTTGTCACTTACCTGTGGAACTTGAATACAAGACATTATGGGCAGTCAAACTCCTAAACTTTGACATCAGGACAGCCCAAGAGAAGAGATTGATCAATCTCCAAGAACTTGATGAGATCCGTTTAGATGCCTATGAGAGCTCAAATATCTATAAGGAAAGGACTAAGGCTTTCCATGACAAGAAGCTTAAGCCAAAGGAGTTCAAGGTTGGAGATAGAGCATTGCTATACAACTCTAGGTTGAAGCTATTCCCGTGGAAGCTCAGATCAAGATGGTCCGGTCTTTTCACAATCAAGGAGGTCTTGCCTTATGGTGCTGTAACTCTATATGGCCAGGAATGTGATGAGTTTACTGTGAATGGCTACAGGCTGAAACCATACTTGGGTGATGGCAAAGTTGAAGAGGCAACATCCATTCCTATTCAAGATCCTCCACTTGCCTAAGGGTTTGAAAAGTCAAACTTAGGGACTATAAACAAGCGCTCTTGGGAGGCATTCTCATGTTTACCTTTGTACATATTATATGCTTTCTACTTCAATAATGTGTTTTTGAGTGTTTGTGGATGATAGGTTTGAATCAAGGTGTTTAATGGCCAAGAGAAAGAAGCTTGCAAGAAACTTTTGAGAGTGTATCGAGCTGTGTATCGAGCTACCAAGCTCGATACAGCTCCCACAGGAAAACTCGAACAACTGTATCGGGCGTGTATATCGAGCTATCAAGCTCGATACAAACAACCAGGGAACTTCGATGATGCGTATCAGACGTTTGTGTCGAGCTATATAGCTCGATACAGTTTTAAAGAGTAGTGTCTGATAGTATATAGAGCTTCATGTCGAGTTGTGTAGCTCGACATGACTCCAACTTGGATCCTCCTCCTCCTCTTCACAGTTTTGAGGTACCTCCACCTCCCTTGTATATATGTCTTTTAACTTTTTCATTTTGTTTTTATGTCATGGTTATTGAGGTCTCCTCTAGACTTTTATTACACAAGAGACTGTGTAATCTAAGTTTGGGGGAGAGGTTGAGAGATTTGACATTGTGTTTTGTGAGTCTTATTATTCTTTCATGCATTTTGAGTCTCATGCATTTCATATAAGGCATAAAAATAAAAATAAAAAAAAATAAAAAATAAAAAATCGAAAAAAAAATCGAAAATTTTGAAAAATTTCGAAAAACGAAAGTTATTTAGATGTTGCATTTCATTTTAGGATTAAGTCTAGTTGCATTTCATGTAGGATTTGCATTCATATGCATTGGGAGCAATGATGAGCTTTTCCTTGTAGAGTGCCAACTCATGTAATCAATTCAATACCCTAGTTAGTAGTTCTTTGATCCAGTTGAACAAGTCTTTAAAGTAAGGAAGAACCATGCTTGGATCACTTCACTTGCCACCTAGAACTTGGTCGAAATAGGGTCTTGAATTTGATAACCAACTCTACTCACTTGAACCGAATTTTGAAATCTAATTATCATGCCTTGCATTGAAAGTGAATTCATGGATAATATACATACTTGAGCTTTCTTACTCACGTTACCACTCTCTTGCTAGCTCAAGTAGTACTCCCACCTTACCTTACCTCCTTAAAAGCCAAATGTTCTAGTGATATTGCTTGTGAGGCCTTATTTTTTATTGAACTTAGCATAAAGTGTTAGGTTTGAGACGACAAGTTTAGGCTCTCATGTAGATTCTAGCTCATGTATTTTGGGGCTAGTTATAGGCTTAGGATTTGGGGTATGGGTCGTGGTGTTGCTTGGTGCTTTGATTTTGGAATTATATGCTTGCATTTGGCATGTTGAGTTGTGGAAAGGAGTAGAAAGAAAGGGGGTGATAAAGGCTTCGAAGGAAATAAGGGAAGCATAGTTTAAAATGGTGGGTCTTGTGTGGTTAAAGAATATAGCTCTAAGTTTGAAAAGAGTAAGTAGCCTTAAGAAAAGAAAAAGAAAAGAATCAAAAGAGCTAAAAGGCTAAAAAAAAGAAAGGCTACCTAGGAATAAAAAGAAGAGCTAAGTATGTAAGAGATCACACCATTCACTATGAGTTAAAGGTAGAAGAAGATTTTCCTTAGAGCCAAAAGAAGAAGTGGTTTATGCAATCCATGGGTTTAGCAAGGCACAAAGAGCCTTGAGAGAAAAGGGTAGATTTAGAGGGTTGAGTGAGCTTGAAAAGAATAAATGAGAGGGGTTTAGGGCCACTGATAGCGTTATGGGTAGATGAGAGTCTAGTCTTGTATGCATCACTTGTCTTTTACCTTTAGCATTATGCATGAAATTCAATACTTTTTGAGTGAAACCCTTGCGCGAATTGGAAGCCACATGAATTGGGATCATTCTTATCTCAAAGCCTAGTCCCTTAGCAAAAGTTGGATAAGTCTCCCTATCCAACCAACTATTTAAATTGTCCACATGAATTGTCTTTTACCTTTAGCATTATGCATGAAGTTCAATACTTTTTGAGTGAAACCCTTGCGCGAATTGGAAGCCACATGAATTGGGATCATTCTTATCTCAAAGCCTAGTCCCTTAGCAAAATGAATTCACTTGCATTGCATTGTCATGATTCACCGTTCGCAACTTAATGAATTTTAAATAGTTGGTTGGATAGGGAGACTTATCTAGATTGAGTTCTTTGTGCATTTGATTTTTGTGATGAGCATGGCTAACTCTTTTGGAGTAGGATGAATTACAGTGCATCTTAGGATTAAGAACTAGGACATTGAGGTTATTATTGTTGTTGGCATTCTTGGATATTTAGCTCCCACTTTCAAACCTCTCTCTTAGATTTGTCATCTTTGTTTGCTTGAGGACAAGCAAAAAGCAAGTTTGGAGGAGTTGATATACTAATAATTTAGCATAATTTAGCATTCATTTTAGATAGCTTTTCATGTTCTTTTGCATTCATTTAGCCACTTTTAGTCCCATTGCATCCATATTAGAGTTTAGTGAGTTTTACCTTAGGTTGTTGCATATTTGTACATATTGAGTCCTTATTAGGTATTTTGGAGGCTTGGAGAACCATGTGCAGTGATGGATGACAAAGAGGAGGAAGGAAGAGAAGTGGCCAAACAAGGAGAAGAGTTCTTTTGGGAGCATATCGACCTTCATGTCGACCTACCAAGGTCGATACAGCCTGGCAGGGAGAACGAGAAGACCGTATCGAGCGTTCGTATCGAGCTAGCAAGCTCGATACGAGTCCCAGCCGAAGAACAAGACCTGGCATATCGAGCATTCATGTCGAGCTACTAAGCTCGACACGTCCTTTGAAGACGATCTTTAGCAGCGTATTGAGCTGCATATCGACCTAGCAAGCTCGATACAGTGCCCGATTTTCAGACTTAAACCAGGTCAATACCCGGTTTGTTCCGGATTGACCCGGTTCGTCCACTGTTCACTATAAATATGAAATAACCTAATTTTAACTAAGTATCTTTTAATCTTTTGTTCTTACTTAGAAAACCTTCCTCTTTGGTTTCTAAGTGATTTTGTAAGACTTTTATTTGAGTTTATGCAATTTGGTACTTATCTTTTTTAATCTTTCATATCTATCTCTCTAATCATGTTTATCTTCACCTCTTTCATAGGATTTGAGGGTCTAATCATGATTAGTGAGTAGTTTCATTAGGATCTAAGGATGAGTTATATTTAGGGTGTTTCATGGATTGATCTTGATGTCTAGGATTAGATTCTTTCATTTCCCTCCTTGTATAGTGTTCTAAATGCTAGTTTGGCCATGATCAATCTAAAACTAGGCCTTAGGGAATTTTCCACCTACAAAGTGTTTGTTGAAATTCCCCAACCAACTAAACAAGGGATTTACATTCCTAGCTGATGAGAGTGATTGTCTAGGGTGTTTATTAGCAATTTAGAACTGTTTCATAATGCTTGTTAGCTTTCTTTTCACAAATGAGAGTTTGTTCTTGATTAGGATGATTAATGAAGGGATTACTGCCATGAAAGTGGATTAGTCTTGCTTTTGAGTTCTAATCTTAGGGATTAGCTTATATTGTGGTTGATTGACATCAAAGATTAGTTCTTGGAACACCTTAGATTGATAACCCCATCCTTGGATTCGTTTTAGTCATTTGATAATCTTGCTTTGTAGTTAATTATTCTTTAATTTTCTTAATTAGTGCTTTGAATGCTTAATTAGTGCTTTGATTGCTTAATTAAGGTGTTAGTTACTTTTGATTGGTTTGTTAAACTCCTAAACTATTATGCTAGCTTAGATTAAGAAGTTTTATGCATTTCTATTGTCACAATCACACCCATATGGATTGATCCTCAAACACTACAATGACATGAGTGGGGTTTGAGTAATTGTTTAAGAACAAGGAAAAATCCTCTTATCACTNTTGTCACAATCACACCCATATGGATTGATCCTCAAACACTACAATGACATGAGTGGGGTTTGAGTAATTGTTTAAGAACAAGGAAAAATCCTCTTATCACTAAACAAGGAGGGAAATGAAAGAATCTAACCCTAGACATCAAGATCAATCCTAAAAACACTCTAAATCTAACACATCCATAGATTCTAATGAACTACTCACTAATCATGATTAAGCCCCCAAATCCTATGAAATAGATGTTGGTAAACATGATTACATAATAGAAAAGATAAAAGATGATCAAAGACAAATACTAAAATTGCATAAACTCATAAAAGGTCTTACCAAATCACTTAGAAAGCAAAGAGGAAGGTTTTCTAAGTAAGAACAAAAGATTAAAAAGATACTTAGGAAAATTTAGGTCATTTTGTATTTATAGTGAACAGTGGACGAACTGGATTAACCCGGAACAAACCGGATATTGACCCGGTTTAAGGCTGAAAATCGGACAGCGTATCGAGCTTTCTAGGTCTATATGCAGCACGATACGATTCTAAAAACTTCCTTCGCAGGCTGTATCGAGCTTGGTAGCTCGATACAAATGGTCGATACGCTGCTTGCAAAACTCCGGGTAGACTTGTATCGAGCTTAGTAGCTCGATACAGATGCTCGATGTGCTCCCTCCGTCTTCACTGCCAGGCTGTATCGAGCTTGGTAGCTCGATACCAAGCTCGATACACTTCTAAGAGATTTCTTCTCCTCATTTGGCCACTTCTCTTCCTCCTCTTGATCATCCATCTCTCCATATAGTCCTCCAAGCCTCCAAAACACCTAATAAGGACTCAATATGTACAAACATGCAACAACCTAGGCTAAAACTCACTAAACTCTAATATGGATGCAAATGGGACTAAAAGTGACTAAATGAATGCATATGTGAATGCAAAACTATCTAAAATAAATGCCAAAACTTGCTAAATTATGAGTCTATCAATTGCCTACATAACCACCATCTCTAAAGTCGTTTGGCATATTATTGTAAAATGATAATGAACTCCCATTACTTTTCATTATCTTCTCAATTTCATGAAGATCATATTTCTTTTTATCTTCATCACTTAAGCACAATCCTGTCAGACACAACATAGAAATCAAATGTCAGTTATATTAGTATAGTACATTCTATACTATATATAATTTAAATACAAACATACTTATTTTAAAAACCAAACCTGGCCTATCTAAATATAGTCTTCCATTATATTCAATGTCTTCAAAGAGAATTTTCCAAGTATGATCTCAAACAACCTCTGGATTAGTTAAACTGTCTGACATAAGCATGACAACAAAAATCTGACGAAGAAAGCTTGGCGAACTGGCAAAACTTCTCCTATCTAAATCATCAATATACTCCTGGTCAGATTCTAACAAACACCTAGCATAACACGCCTCTTTGCAGCCAGGATATAGAACTCCTTTATATGTTTTAATGTCATCAAAACTGGTAGGACCAGTTACAACATTAAGCAGAATACGCATATAGTAAACATCTTCAATCTTCCGGGGAGTATAATTAATTCTTCCAACACTGAATCATTGTTGCCTCAACTTGAACTTTTTCAGCTTCTTATCATAAGTATAATAATTAGGGATTTGCACATAAAGGAGTGTTGCAGCGAAGTCATCAACTAAATTCAAATCAAACCACGCTAAGAAAATCGTATTCTCTATGAGTTTCCGACCTACCACCTTATGTATTTTATCCGTTTTATCGAAAACAATGTTTTGTTTCCCAGGTTGATGGAAATTTGGCTTTTTCACTGATGTTGATCGATAATAGAGAGGATATTTAAAAAGTCTCAAGGTAGCCTCACAAGCAGAAACATATCTGAAAAAGCCAAAAATGACAATATTAGAAAATTAAAGACAATTAAAGACTAAATGAAGACCAATAATAAAATCATTAGAATTAACACCGTGGAGTCAAAATAGTCTTTAATTTCATTAGCATATGGTGGAACAATTCCTTCAACGGTTCGACCATTTGTTGTGTGACTACCATTGTTTGTTCCGCCTTTCTGTTGTGGTTCAACAACAACAGGCAACAGCTACACGATCTTGACCTTTTGTAATATACTTAAATAAATACTTAATAGAACCAGCTTGGTTGCACTATTCCACATTAATATGTGCTCCGTAACGGATAGATAGTTTCTTGTTGTAGGGTATAACATATCTATTGCATGTCACACTTAAAGTCATTCTCTCAACAAACCTCTGTTATTGCTCACGTCTTCGATATACTAGGAAACCTTCTTTATTAATAAAAGTTTTCTCTGTATAATCCTTTGGGTATAACTTTGAACATTTTTCATTCTCCATGCATGGTGAGTTCATATTAGAAGCACCGCAAGGACCATGAATCATCATGTCCTTTACTACCTTGTAAAGGTCATGATCTTCTTTTTTGTCTGGAACTTCAGCAAAAATCGTATTGTCTATGTCTTGAGTTGTAGGAAATTTTGATGATGCTTTCATGAACAGAAAAATGTGAGCATGTGGTAGACCTCTGTTCTGAAACTCAATTGTGTACATTGCTGCATTTTCAAGAAGTGATAACATTGTTAATCCCAAATAAGTAAAACAAAATAGAACAAATAAAAAACTTGAAGGGTTTGTAACATACATGAAACAGTTTTACCGAGAAGATGCTTCTTCGCTAAATCGATCATCAAAGAATCGAGATTTATTTTAAAAATTCGGCATATAATATCTAGTCTATCTTCGGGTTTTAAGTTGCGATCATTAAGATACCGAGTGATCTCTGGCCACTTCGGGTTGCAGGTAAAGTGATGAAAAGATCTGGAAATCCAAAATGTTTACATATAGCCATTGCATCAAAGTAGTTATTCTCCGAAATGTTTACATATAGCCATTTCGTCCACATACGAAAGAAGCTGGTAACAAAAACTGGTTTTCTTGTTCATTCAAATCAGTTATACCAGCATTTTCTGACCCTTTGATAGAGTCATAAGTATCAGAACGTAAAGATATCGTAGCCGATTAGATTCTACCATTGTAAAGGCATCCACCAAAAACTGTTGGAACAGTCACCTAGAATAGAGAATAGTTTGGCCCTCATTCTTTCTTTCCTGAAGACGAAATGCAAAGAATTGTCTCATAGATATAGAACCCTTCTTGGCCTTCTTCGTCTTTTCCGTGTTTCCTTTTTTATCCCAAGTCTAAAACCATCCTCACCATATGAAAATAAAAGAGGATATTGAAATGCAAGATATGAAGGATGAATTTCAGTAATCCTTCTAAGGCGTCCAGTTTTCATTTGAAGAATAATATCACGCCTATCCATGCCTAATTGAAAATCACCTAGAATCAGTGCAGCAACTTTAGATGCAGTGGGGATATTATATGTCCTTCTATCGGAAGGATGATCGCTGACTATTCTCATGTGAAATGTTTTCTCTTGATTAGTATCAAATCTTTCTCTCACTGTTCTAAACTTTTGAACGTATGGATTCACAGCATCTAACATTTTAATGATAGCGTCAATCATTTCCTTCTTCAAAGTCTCATTCTTCTTTCGATTTCTATTTTCATCAGATTTGCTGCAATTGAAAGTATGCATTACAATAGTGTTTAACTAATTCGTGTTATAATTAGAATAATCATAAATAGGAAAGTATACCTCAAAGCTTTTACTCTATTTTCTACCTCATTCTCTGTGTCAACAATATAAAGCTGAGAGAACTTGGGATCATTCCCCTCATCTGTAGTTAAACCTCCAATCAGATGATAGTTCTCCCCTTGTAGCTGAAACATTTGTGGTCATTTGCCTTTCATAATAGTCCGGTTAACTTTTCCACCAAGAGAAGTAAATGAGAAAACCATGTTCGTTCCTAATATTTTTTTTGAAAATGCTTACTCAGACTATCATTTGCAGTAAGTAATTTCTTCAACAAATTTGGAGGATTATTCATTAAGGGAAATGTGACTTAACCTTGTAAACAACATAGTGTAAATGTAGGATTACGTGAAGCCCTGTTCCTATTTATATGTTCATTGTACCACATAATAGCCCCACAGTGTTTACATGTGTATGTAGGATCACCTTCATTAATGTAATCTGTTTAAGTAGATTATGTGTTAGTACAGATAAATATTATATATATCTAAACATATGTACAATGTTAAAGAATGGATTGCTTACAATCAAGAAGCTTTTTTACTTTTGGAGGCTTTAGGTGAGAAAATGAGTTTTTTAGCATCTCGGCCATTGATAGAATTTGTGCCCTTTGCTCTATTCTTTCTGTCAACTTACTTTTTGGAGTATTTGTTTCATCTGTTTCGGATTCAGAACTTTTTTGGCTGCTAACGTCATATTTTTGTTCCTCATGATGAGCTAGTTGTTCTAAAAATAATATTAGATTTTCACTATAATATATTAAGGGGTTTGTGATTAATCATTCGTAGAATACCTTCATAATCATTTAAAAAGTTACAAAGTTGAACAAATTATATAATACAAATAAGATAAGAATTTTCCTTACCTCATCGCTAGATACAAACGATGAAACATTAGTGATTTGGCTACCGGATCAGCTACAATTTTGTTCTTGATTAGGTTGTCTCCTAGGTTAACCCTTGAACACTTGTATATCTCTGCTCCATAGAACACGTTTTTCTTCTCAATACAAACCTCAAACTGGTAAGTCTGTTCAACTAAAGTAGAAATAGCTTCAGGCAAATCTGTAGGATCTTCAATCTGATCATTTAAAAATAAAATTGTTTATCAATAATATAACTAGAACATTTATTTAAAAAATAGCAAGCAACAAAAGAAATGGCATACTACTATACCTCATCAAATGAACCATTAAGGAGCTGAGACGCTGATACTCCTACAATTTCTTGTGCAACAGTATCAAGCAACATTACTTTCGAAGTTTCATTGTGGTCTGACACCAAAAGATGCAACTTAAACATTTGAACATGTAGGTAAAAACAACAAATGTTTAGATTCTCATATATAACTTACAGCAATAATATACGATGTTAATACATTCTATTTAATACATTTCTTGAAAATGGAGAATGAAGAATTATAATAATACGTTTGATTGTACCATGAGGTTTTGTATAGTAGTGACTCCAACCACATTAAATAAAATGACTTATAACCAACCAAATTTATTGTACCTTGGTTCGATGTTTCTACTGTTTTCTCACATGAAGACTAGTAGGATGTTGGTTTAGCGTATGTTTTTTTGGAATTGGCTAATGCATTTTTCGCTTGTTCAGGTTTTTTCTGGCCCTTGCCACACCCAAAATAATACCAAGAATAGTCGGTATGATTAGCATAGATGGTACACATGACTTTGCATTTCTCAATCTACATACTCATAATTAGATTTAAAGTTATGCCTATAATATAGTTACAACATTAATTGAAGATTTATATAGATTTGACCAGAAAACATAAGTCAAGGGTGTTTCTCACTTCTTGCAAGGTTCTCTTGGGAAGCAAATTCCAATCAATATCGTTGTTCCTAGGTATGAAGATCACTTATGTAGGATCAAGGATAGCCAGAGCACGTCCGTCTTCTGGCAAGCTGATAAATATTAACAAAAGGTTCAAAAAAAAGATGATAAACTATTATTAAGTTAAGATGAGTGATACTAACTTTTTCTTCAACTCATCAACTTCAGGTACTTTCGCATTAATCAGTAATCTGGAGGATTCAAATGCATTCATGATCTGAAGTTCTCCTGCATATATTATGATACAGGTTTTTAACTACTCTTCTCTATACATAATTCGAATTTAAGTTATATAAACATGAGGAATTTAGATCCTCGTACCTTTGTAGAAGTTGAATTTTGCAAATCTTAGTAAGCAAATAACCATCTCACCATCACCACCATCACATGCAGATCGTATTTGTTCAGCAAATCTATTCCATAAACAACATGCCAACCTCTTATCCCTATACCATGAATTAAAACCGTTAACACTGTCGACGACAATTTTCAAGTAACTTATAATTTTCAAAAATAAACTTGAAAACTTACTGAGAATCCCGCAGTTGGAACTCAACTTTTTCCTGTCTTTGCCAGCAACCTGAACAGTTTGAATTTCACCCATATCGACGACTTGACCAATAACATCTACAAATTTTAAAACATTTCATCAGCTAAATAAAAATTCGAGTTTCTAGATTTAAAATGAGAAATCTAAATAGTTAAAGATATGCATATAAGTTACCAATCAAGAAATGACGATTGAGAGTAGGCTGTAGAATCTGATCAAAACTGGTCAATGATAAAAACATATCATCTGATTTTTTCAATGACCGTGTGACAGATGTGGAAGACGTGAAACTCATTTTGTAAACATGACTTGTAGTCATGTATTGTCCAGATGTTGGAGCTAATGAGAAATTCTCAGTAAATTTGCATGATCCAACAGGAAGGTGCTTTCCAAGCTTCGCAATGAAGAATTTTTTGCATGACACATGAATTTTGTCACATAAATATGTAAAACTCTATTAGATATATTTATGGAGAACTTTCATATTTAAATACGCATCTAAAGTATTACATTACAAAGTATTCTTTGAACTTACTTTTTCATCTTCTAATATCAGCTCGAATGACTCTCCAGCTTGGTGATAACACACTTTTAACGTGTTAGGGAGTTCAATGACCCACCACTAACCGTTGCAGTATAGTGTATGGGGTATCAATCCTTTTTATTTTCTGTCTTTCTTGTAACCGAAACTCTTAGATTTTCTTTCACCATTAAAGCTTGTTCAAAAGCTTGAACCTTTTATGTTATTTTGAAGTTATCAAGTCTTGTTTTCATAGCATTTCTTGTTAAAGCTTCTTTCTTTTCTTCTTTTTGACTTTTTGCAAGCCATGAGTAACCTTCTTATCCTTATGGATCTTGAGGTTTCTCAAATGGCGAGTGAGTAGTCTTTTAAAGGATTTTGATGGGTTAAAAGAGCCAAGGAACTCTCGGATTTACATTTCTTGCTTAGCTATAACATAAAGTTTGCTTACCTTGATAAACAATCAAAGAGTCACCTAGTTCGTAAAACCCATCTTGATCCTTCTTTTATTTATAAAGCTTATCTTTTTACTGTTTAAATCATTACTTCTTGCTCAAGTAGTCTAAAGTTCTTATTTTTATGGTCTTGAGTGACACAAGATCCAGTCTTTAGTCCTTTTACCATTTTTAACTTGACTTGTGACACCGATATAACCATTCTGTTAACTAAATCCTCAAAGGGATTGATAAGACCTATACACTATACTGCAACGGTTATAAGTAGTGGGTCATTGACCAAGTAGCATAAAAACCTACTTATCAATCATCAAGCAAAATCAATCTCAACTTAGATGCACATTCAAATTCTCAGTTCCCTTTAACATTCATTCGAAAATCTAAAGCGTGGATCCTATTCATGCTTATCATTCAAATCACTTGGTTAAGGGCAAGGTTACGAGCTAAAGATGAACTCGTGGTGCCAACAGGTTAAGTGTTTGAAAATGGGTTCACTCATGGAAGGAATCTTCTTAATGCAAAATGCTAAGGGTAAAAACTAATGGATGCATACAAGGATAAATCTTCATCTACCCAAGCACCTATTATGTTTTCTACCTTAGTCTAATATGTCCCTTCCTAAGTTACCCTTTTCTTAGGCATTTCGCCTTATACCCGATTTCGCTCCTCGTTTTTACCTTGTATGGTCATCTTTGGGGGACTACTTTTGGCTCCTTTGTTGCGTTCCTTGTGTTTCACCTTTGGTGTTGTTGGCCGGTTTTGACTTTGAGGTTTTGGCCTTCTTTACTTCTTTGGAATCTCCTTTTCTTCTTTTTGTTTCGAGCTTCTTTTGTAGCCGCCATCTTCTGGTATGTGTCCCCGTCTGACTCAATGAACTCCCTTTTCTTTCCTTCTCCTTCCTTAGGTGAACATTCAGAACTCACCCTTCCTAGTCTACCCAGAGAAATCGGCCTAGCACATCGGTATCAAGCCGTTTCCATTTCTAAACCACCTAACCTAGTGTTGAGTCGAGTTGTGAGCCAACATGTATATGAGAATCCAACCTTGTCAACCTAAACTCAACACTTTTTGCCTAAGAAGATTCGAAAATTTATGCAAAGGCCTCACATACGCTCACAAAAGTGTTTACGATTTCAACCAAAGGTTAAGGTTTCGGGTGTGGTCTGGTACTTGGACTAGCAAAAGGGTTGTGAAATGGAGAAAGAAAGTCCAACTGAAATCTATGAGTTGAAAACAAGCATGAACAAGATAATTAAATTTTCAGTATTAACGGTTTAAGTTCAATAGGGAAATAGTTCAAATCACAATGCATTAGCCAAGACCGAATTTTACAAGATGTATTCCAAATTGGGTGCTGCCTTAAGTTTGGTCTAATTCAGAATGCATCAAACAAACAAGAACCAAGGCATTGACTTCATGACTTAAAAATGGCTATTTACAAGGATTCACTACAATTTACACCCTATGCATATGCTATGAATCCTAAATGAATGCATCTAGACTCAATCCTAAAATGGAAATGCAACTAAAAGGTTTTCTTTTTGTGGGATAATTTTCAAATTTTTTTAATTGTTTTGGTTTTTCTATGCAAATAGATGAATGCATGATATCCTATTCTAAGTGAATACATGTACTATGTACTCCCCCAAACTTAAATCACACAGTCCCTTTGTGATAGAAGAGAGGAAGAATACACTTCTAAAAATGCTAAAAATTCAAACAAAAAGTCAAAGAAATAAAAAGAAAAATGCTTATATACAAAAAGTTGGAGTGGGACTGATAGCTAGCTTTTTATGCAGTTTTATCAAACCTAAAACATAGTTTTTTTTGTTGTAATACTTCAGGAATCAATCAAAATTGGGAGTTTGAAAGCTATCAAGAATACAAGAGCTTTCGTAAATCTAAGTGAAATCCGGATAATTTGGGGAGCAATTCTGTAAAAACTATTTCCAGTCACTATATGACCACGAAAATTATTTTAAAATCCCTATTGAAGGATTAAACAACTACTAGATGACTTCTAAGCGATTAAACAACCGATCTACTAATTTTAGAAAATCAAAAGCTAAAGACAGACAAAACGGGAAATTCCTAAAAACCTAGGATGAATTTAAAAAAACTATTTATAAAATTCTAACGACTTTAAAACGATTACCAGGCTACTATATGAGACTCTAAGCAATTTCTAAAATACTAAGACTAGCAAAAACACAACTTTACGAATTTATGGGACTCTAATGCAACTATTAATCTAACTAAGCTATTTTAGGGAAAAGATTCAAACTTTAAACTAAAGGAAGATGATTTTAAGTTTTCAAAAGCTAAAAGCAGATTCAAGATTGGGGTTCATGTTTAGGGAGGTTAAAGATTCGAACTTGTGGTTTTAAAAACATAGATCTACACATTTTAGTGCTATCTCTAAGCCTTAAGAAGCTTGTAACTAGATTTACCCATGGTTTGTGGTGTAAATCATTTCTTCACCCTTTCCTCCTAACCCATGATGTGTGGTGGAAAGATAGGGTGAAGAACATGAAGCTTAGATCTTAAAACTGGCCTAACTAGCTCCCTAAGCATCCATGGCGTTTGGGAAAGGATGAGCTAGTCTCTTGGATTTGGGTTTAAGGGATCTCCTAAGTCTTTTTGAGATAAGGAAATCCCTAAGATTAAAGAGATCTTTCTCAAGAGTCTCTAGACTTTAAAACCCCCAAATCCAAGAAGAGATTAGATGAAGAACAAGAAAAGACCCAAGTTTTAACCTTTAAAACTACCTAATCGCCCCAACCTTAAACCTTGGTGGTTTACTCACTCAACATGTTCGAACCTCTCTTAAACATGAGTTTAGAGATTTTCAGCATGTTGGGCTTAAGGAAAGAAGAAAGATTTAAGCAAGAAAAGTGCAAGTACTTCAAATAAAAATCAAATGATTCAAATTACAAACCTAGAAACCTTAAAGTTCAACAATGGAGAGAAAATAGAACTTAGAGCTAAAAATGGAAAAGTGACAATGAGAATGATGGTCTCGGATCCACCAAATCAAGGTAGGTAAGGTGTCTTTTTCACCTTATCCTCAAATGGTCCCCCCCCCCCACTACTAAAAGACAAAAGTAGCAAAGAGATAAGGTTGGCGCGTCTGGTACGGAAGATTGAGCTGGGACGTCGATCTTCCACTCGATATGTTCTCTGAATCGGCCATCGTTACTCGATCTTCAACTCGTTCGGACCTCCAGATCGAGGCGCCTAGTCGATCTTGTGCTCGTTCTCCTTTAGGTCGACAGACGACCTCGATCTCTTGCTCGATCCTTCCTTCCGTCCATGCAAACGTCTTGACTTGGTCGATTCCCCACTCGATCGGATACTTGGTTCGGGTTGGCTCCTCGATCATCTGGTCGATCTCTCCTAGATCGACTCATTTTGCTCGATCTCGGTTCCTTTGCTCTTGTCCGAGTTCTTCTAAGTGCTTCCATAAATCTCCAAGCTGTCCTTTGAACCTCATTAAGCCCCAGTAATTCTCCACAGCTCCAAGTACTCCAAACAACCTGAAAATGATGCAAATGTGCAAGGAACCATGCAAATGCTAATGCAAAGTGTTCTAGGACCTAAGATGAGATAAATGATGCAAACTAGCCTATTATGTATGATGTATGCATGAAGACCTACTCTAAATGTATGTTATATATGCGAAATATATGAGTATATCAGGGACCTCATGTATCGGTGTGATGTGAGGACGTGGTGTCTTCACTGGTCGAGAGCGAAGGGTTGTCTGATTCGGGAATCGGGATTGACTCGCACGTCTCTTCTTCGATATGCTCCCCTCGTGACAAGAAGATCTCCCAGGCTCACTCCAGGTATGCTCCCTTGGCATGAATGAGAAGGAGTGCCTCTCCTGGAGTACTTGGCTGTCTGCTTCTTCAGACCCTTCTTCTTCTTCTTCGTCTTCTGGCTCCTCGGGTGACATATCAGCTTCAAGCCATGGCGACGATGTCTATCACTTCAGCTTGGACGTGAGGGACTTAATTTGGCCCTTCAGTCCTCTCACATGCCCCTTAATTCCCTTCACCATGGAGACGAGCTTCCAGATTGACCGGTCTTGCCACTTGCAGTACCGCTGGAGCAATTACATTGATGCGGTTGTGGGCTGTCTTGAGGGTTCGGTGCGTACCACTCGTGATTGGATCGAAGTGGTAACGCTCTGCTCAATAGAGTGGAAAGCCGTAGTCGTCAGTTGGCTCCTCATAGCCTTCCCCTTCTTCTTCTTCATCGGCAGCACCAATATCGGCTTTCTCCCGATATTCTTCCTCGATATCCCCATGGAAGTCAGCTTCATATGGGAACAGATGCTCATCTTGTGGCTCGAATTCCAGATGCAGGGTCTCTATTATAGTGGTCATGTTGGGGTTCGGCAGGAACTGGATGGCTGTTGTGTTGGACGGGAGAGTGAAATGATATCGGTGTCCATGCCGATATGGCTTCCCGAGAAACTGGCACTTCTTCAGTTACGGGAAGTCGATCCACCGAATCTCGTGTATTGGTTCCTCCAGATTGGCTCTAGCCCCTCTCAGGATGGCTGTCACGATTCCTCCACAGCCTACTTGAGGCCTTTCGCTAGGTGTGGAAGTCATCGACGACTTGTAGTGGAGGAGTTCCTTGAGCAATATTGTGATCAAGTCAGTGCTCCTCCTACTTCCCCTCAGCTTTGTCCCATTACGGGTCTCTTGGACGATCTCCACCAGACCGTCATCCATGATATCTAACTCCTTGGTCAGGACAGCTCCACACTCCTTTCTCACGAAGAACGTATGTGCAATAGCACTTTGCACATACCTCAAGGCCGGGTGTCTAATCCTGGTGCTCTTGTTCACTTCTGGCTTGTACGTGCCTACTCCAATGTGACCCCACAGTGCCTCCAGCTCTTCCCTTTCGATGTCGAGTGACATCTCGCGCATATCGCCTTGGCTGAATCCGAATATCGACTCGAGATCTTGAAATGACATTCGGCGTGTCTCGCTTCCATACTTGAAACGGATGTAACCGTCTCCATCTTCCTCTGGAGTCTCCTCTCCAAAGGCATAGAACGTGACCTTTAGTGATGCCAGGAACTGGAAGGTAGCCTCGTCATGTGAGGCGTAAGCGTTCTCCATGAAACACCTTAGACCCATTTCATTGAAGAGGATTTGGCAATCCTCATAGATGCCTAGCTCGACCATGGTCTCCTCGTGGGAGTAGCGTGGTGGCCTTGAACTTTATTCGTCTGAATGCTGCACGCATTTCGGCCAGTGTAGGTCGGGAGCTTGCGCTTCTTCTTCCAGATGTGTGTGTGGGTGAGCAAACCATGACGGCTCGTCCCGAACTTCCCACTGGCCTCTTTCCGTCTCTCTTCTCGCTTTGGTAGTCTCTCGATCTTCCAAGGATAGCACCGCTTCTTGTTGCTCCCACCATTGTACCTATCAACAAAAACACTCAAAGGTGTGTAAGCACAAGGTAGAGATATCAAAACGATGCATCACATGCATGCATGCCTAAACTTAAACATCTTTATTCATGGCTAGAGAGAGATTCAAGCAAACACGATTGATTCCATAGATCGAGATAAACTTGAATCATGAAGAACAAGCATTTTTCAATAAACACATATTCCATGAATTCAAGGAGTTCAACAAAGAGATTCATATGCGATCAAGGATGAACAAGGGAAATTCCCATAATTTTGACTAACCAAAAGAGCCTAACCGTGAAGCTATCTCACAAATTAGGTTTGCCAAAGACGATAGATTTCGGCCAAGAAATGAAAGATTACCTAGTTCGATTTGTTGTAAAACGGTTGAAACAAGATGCAGAAATCTCGAATAAAAATTAAGAACAAAGTTTTTGCTGGGTTTGAGAGTGATGGGGAAGTGAAAAAGAAAGAAGTGACAACGAACTTTAATAGAGAGGACAAGGGGTGAAGGGGTTTGACTAAGGGTTTCTTGATTTGGGGAATAGCTGTCGGCTAATCCCAACCACGCATTCTTGCCTTATCCGGAAATGTGGGCCATGAATTTAGGCGCTTTTCTCGGATTGGCCAAGTCAAAAACCCCCATTACCTGATTGACCATATCGGTTTGATCCCGATATGGTTGACTGTCTTTTTGGATTTCGCCTTGGTTGCCCGATATATGACCCCTATAAAGATTGTCTGGCTTGGACTTCGTTCCATATCGGCTACACACCATTGTGCCTGCTCGATATGGAATGTCATGGGGTTGTTGTCACGGTGTTAAGCCGATTTTTCACCCCGTTGCAGTGCTAGACAATCTTCAAAATGGTTCTACTTCCTTTTTGTGCACAAGTGACCCATCTTATTTCTCCCTTAGGTACCTCAAAGCATTAAACTAGACTAGAAAAAGCATTAATATGTACATGGATAAGCTTGGGGTGCCTCCCAAGAGCGCTTTGTTTTGAGTCACTTAACTTGACTTTTCTTGTTTCCTTTTCAATGAGAAAGTGGGAAATGAACACCTCTTGATCTTGTGGGAGGATCCTGACTTTCCTTGATCACAGAGATGAAATCTTCCAGAGATACATAGGAGATTCCCTCTTTGCTTGTCTTAGTACCCTTTTGATTGTTTGACATATTTTATTAGAATCTTATTTTCCATTTATCATCCTTGAGTCTTGCATGCATCTATGGCATAGAAAATTACAAAAAAAATCAGAAATTTTTTGAAAAATCAAAAAAAAAATTCATATAGTTGCACTTGCATTTTTAGAATTTTCTTTAGGGTTGAGTCTATATTTTTACCATTTAGGACATTTGCATTTGCACAGGGGGAAATGATATAAAATTCATTGTAAAGTGTTTAGCTCATGAATTGATTCAAGGCCCTAGTTAATAGTTCTTTGATGCTTTGTGCAACCCTAGGAAGTAAGCTCTAACCATACTTGGATCGTTTGAATTAATTCTCTTGGCTTAGGTTGAAACAAACTTGAATTGCATCCTTTCCCATTAAGTGTAACCTTAACTTGAACATATAAATATCATACTTTTGCAATTAGAGAAAGAATACATGGTTTACATATATATATATATATCTAGGCTTTCTTATTCCTTTCACCACTCTCTTGAAAAGCCTAGATAGAACACCACACCTTGACCTTTACCTTATTTCATGCCAAATTCTTGTGTGAAATTGCAAATTGTGAGGCCTTATTTTTGATTGAACTTAGCATAAAGTGTTAGGTTTAGGGCGACATGTCTAAGCTCTCATATTGTGCTAGCTTGCATTGAAGCTAGTTCCTAGGCTTGGTTTGGGGGGTTCACGGGTGTTGATAAAAATACATTGGTTCGGTTTGAAAAGAAAAATGGTGTTGGGAGTTTGAAAAGGGAAAAGGGTACATTGCTCGAAGTGGTTGGTTTGAATTAAAATAAGCCCTAGTGTTAAAAGAAAAAAAAAGAGAAAAGGGTTAGCTCTCTTATAAAAAAAATATATATATATATATATATTCATATGTGTATGAGAATAAAAGAGCCAAAAGGCCAAATGCATAAAGAGGAAGAGCTAACCCAATGAAGTAAAAGAGCTAGAAATATAACCACCACTCTAATGTTGTGTGGATGAAGAAGGAACCCTTTGTGTGAATATGATTGATGAGATTTTTGTGGGTTTATTGCTTGGCACTTTGCCTTATCGGTTTGGGTATCTCTAGAGGGTGAGTGAGCTTGAAAAGAAAATGATTGAGAGGGAAACTAGGTTCATTGATAGTGTGTCGGGTAGATGAGAGTCTAGTCTTGTATGCATCAGTTGTTTTTTACCTTTAGCATTATGCATAAGTTCAATCCCTTTTGAGATAAACCATTGCTTGGATAACCCGCTTGAATGAGATCATTTTTATCTCATAACCATGTACTAGCCAAATGTATTCGGTCTTTGCTTGCACAAGTGTGATTCACGGTTTGAAAATGCTTAAATCAATGTTAAGGGTTAGGATTCTTGGATTGTTTGAAAATGCTTAAATCAATGTTAAGGGTTAGGATTCTTGGATTGTTTGAAATAGACAAGTCTTGATTTGAGATTTGAATTGTGATGAGTATGGCTAAGTTCTTTGGAGTAAGGTTTGTGCACTGCATCTTAGAATTGAGAACTAGGACCATTGAGTTGATTCATTTGAGAAACACTTTTGGAAATGAAGCCCCACTTTTAAACCTCTCCTCCTAGCTTGAGTTTTGTTTGCTTGAGGGCAAGCAAAAGGCAAGTTTGGGGGAGTTGATATACTCATATATAGCATGCATTTAGCATTGATTTTCATCCACATTGTATCCATAATAGGTTAGTTTGTAGATTTTATCTCATTTTAGGTCCTAGGATACATTGCATAAGCATTTGCATAGATTTCTTGCATATATGCATCATTTCAGGTTGTTTAGTGTTCTTGGAGCTATCATGGATGGTGTGCATGAACGAGATGGTCAAGGAAGAACCTAGGAAGCAATGGGGATCAAAGGAAGGCACGAAACAAGGATCTGGAGCAGAGATCGATCCTTAGATCGAGGTGCATGGGCCGTTTCATCCGAGATCGATCCTCGGGATCGAGGGACATGAACCGTTTTGAATAAGAAGATCGAGGGCTAGATCGACCGGGCCCATCAAGCGGGTGTACGGACATGGAAACTAAGTCCGCGAAGAACGAAGGCCAAATCGAGGTCTCGACTCGATTGTTTGTAGTTCGATCAGAAGATCGAAGGAAGCACTCTATTCACCCGACTGAATCGACCCGAAGATCGGGGAAAAGAGGACGTTCTCTGTATGGAGATCGAGCAAGAGATCGACGACTCAGGTCGATCTCTAACCTTATTCGGACAGCTCACATTTTGGATTTTAGTGAGGGGACCATTTTCCTTTTGGTATAAAACGTTTTAGCCCTATTTTTGGGTGCATCATCTCTTATTCACGATCTGTCTCCGTCTTCTTTGAGCCTTAAGCCGCCATTGTTAGTTTAAAGCTTTTCTTGTTTTGTAAACCCTTAATCTTGCTTTAATCTTAAGTACTTCTCTTAATCTTTCTTCCTTAGTAGTTTAATCATGTTTATCTCTTCTTCCTCTACGTTTTCATCTGTTTTAATCATGCGTAGTGAGTAAACCCCTTAAGGTTTGAGGCCGAGGGTTTAAGAGAGGTTTAAAGGGTTAGATTTTGGGTTTTTCAAGCCCTTAATCCTAATTCTTCTTGGTTTTGGGGCGCTTTATGCCAAGGATGCTCGAGAGAGGTCCTTGTATCCACAGAAGTTTCTCTGTCTCTCAATAGAGCTGAGAGATTTCAGAACCCCCAATCCAAGAGGCTAGCTTCTCCAAACCACGATAGTGAGCTTTTGGAGACTAGCCAAGCCAAGTTAAGTTTGATCTTTTCATGCTCATCAATCTTCCTTTCCACCAGAAACCATGAGTTTGGAGGGAGGATTGGTGAAGTGATTCTACCCACAAACCATGGGAGAATCTTCAATCGCCTCTTAGGCTTAGAGTTAGCTCTTTCATGAGAAGACCCATTTTGGCAAAACCCAAGATAGATCCTTTAACCTCCTTTGACATAAACCCTTAGCTTCGGATCTATCTTTTTATATTTGACAATCTTGAATCAATCTTTCTTTGTTACCAAAGTTTCTTCCTTGAAATTGTTAGAAATCGCCTAGTACTTGCATTTTGAGTTCTAAATTCCTAGACTTTATTTCTTGCCGAGCTTATAATTTTAGAAATTCTCTAGAGTATCATAGAGTATCTAGTTTAAATTTGAAGTAATTCTGTTTTGAGTAAGTAGATTTAGAAATTTTATTTCTCATTTAAAACCGAAAATGACTTAGCTTTAGGAAGTTCTTGGATTCTTAGTGTGCTCTCACCCAAGGTTGGATTGATTGACCTTAAGTATTGCAATGAACAAAGATGCTTTAGGCATTGAGTAATAGGATAAAAACCTATTTATCATGGCCGCGCGACGAGCCACGACCGCACGGAGAGGAAGCGCCTGGCCGCGGCCGAGACGGGCCATGGCGCGGCCAACGGTCGTCTGAGCGACCGACCTGGAAAACTCGCTTTTTCCTCCATAACCGAACTTCCCGCGTTTTTGTACAATCCCGCACCGAAAAATCATTCCTGTTGAGGTAAGTTAACGAATTTTATTGATCTGCGACCAACACGCAAGGTAAGTTCTCTCGTTTTAAAGTTTTTGAAAATTAAAAGTTCTTAAAAACACCTTTTTAAAAGTAAAAGGAGAAATTTTAGAATCAAACTCTCTTTTCTTCTTCTCTTCCAAAAGATTTAGAGATTTTTGAGAGATTCTAGATTTTTCAAATCCGAACTGTTTTCAAAAATTCTTTGTCCTACGCTCATCTATTTTCAAAGAAGATTCAACTTTTAAAGTTCATTCATCCTCATCTACAAGGTATGGTCTCTAATTTTAAAAATCCCTAGAGAACTCAATATTGAGATCTCTCTTGCTTGACTAGATAATTGTCTAGGATGCTTGAATAATGGTAGAGAACCTGGGATTGATGATTTAGGTTGCCTAGATTTCGATTTTTGCAACCCAATTTCGAAAAAGTTGAAATCTTTGCAACACTGAAATTAGAACATGCTCTAAAAACGAATTTTGGTGATATTATTGGACAATTTGCTTAGTTTGAACTTAATTCATGCTAGGTAATACTTTAGAACCAAAGTTTGATGAGAATAAGTTGGCAAAATCGATTTATTGGAGAATTTTTGGTTTGGAAACCCAAAAATCCGAAAATAGAGTATGACTACCAAATTGATCTAGAGATTAATGCATTAACTCGATTATTATTAGTCTTGGAAACTCTTGATATATGTCTTGTATATCATTGCACTTGAGAATCCCTGTGACACATCAAATTCACATGTTTGGTCGAGTTTTGTTTTGTTTTGCAAGGTACAATGAGCTATGACCGGAACTTCGAGGTGCGTTCGAAGAATAGAGAGCAACTAAGCTCTTCGAGGAGTTCTTCGCTTCAGCAAGAACACGAGACAACACTAGGAAACCCGAGTCTAGACACCACTCTAGGGAGATATGTGGAGGAACAACGAAGAAGGTTCCGCGGTTCGCGGATAGCACGCACAAGCCGCGACGATTCACCTCCACCCCAAGAGCCAACTAGAGAGCTGAACCCTTCTCCTCCTAAGCGCAAGGTCTGAAACTTTGGAGCACCAATGGACCTAAACATTGATTATTTGAAGAAGATGAAGAAGATGGAGATAAGAACAACTTTGAAGATCGATTACTCCGCTTGAGACGCTTTGGGCATCACCGGGGATGTCACATGGTACTTGGACGAGCTAAGGCTCAAGACCTTTATGGAGATTGATCGACCCACTTACAAGGAGCTCGCACAAGAGTTCTTATCTTCAGTTCAGTTAACCTACCGGAGAGGAAGGAAGTCACATCCGAAGGACGGTACTCTCTATTTCACCATTGGCTCTAGGGATTGTGAGCTGAGCATCCCTAGACTTTGCGAGATATTTGGTTTTGACTTGAGGAGCGAGACAAGCATTGAAGAAGATTGGAGTGCTGATCGTTGGGGACTTATGGGCCGAGGCATTTATGACAAGGGAAGGCATCCGTCTGCTTTTCTTTCACACCCGGCCGTGCGTTTTGTGCACCACCTCATAGCACACCGACTTTACTCTCGCAGCAACCAGTCATCCATTCTCATTCCAGAGCTCGTCCTACTTCAGTCCGCCTTTAGAGACGAGCCACTTTCAACATGCCTTGGATGCATCCTAGCAGAGAGACTCGTGCGAGTGAAGCACGATGTCACCGCACCTAGATGCGAGACTGCCTTCACGACTTATGGAGGCATCATTACAGCGATCATGGAGGCCGCAGAAGTCGACACCAGCATAGAGACGCCCCTAGATGGGGCTTGGTTTGACATGTCTCAGTTTCAGACGGACAAGAACTTGACAGGCGCAGCCATGGATCCAGACATGTTTGGATACCGATACCGACTAGGGAAGGGAGACAACCGCACGGTCTATCTACCGTCTCCCATAGTCTCGTGCCTTTCATAGGGTTCACCACAGTGGATCCCGAAGCATGAGGAGTTCCGTACCGAGTTCTCACGCCTACCGCTCACCATTGGAGAGTATGTAGCCGCTAAAGCTAGGAGAGAGGCGATCCGTCAGAGGACCCATCACCACACCTCATCTTCCTCCATGCGCAGCACCTCACGATCCGCTGCACCGTCCACCTCGGCTGATCCCGCGATCACCGCACTTCAGGAGCAGCTGGCACGCCAGAACGAGATGCTTGAGAGGATGGCGCCACAGCTTCGAGAGAGAGGACACATAGATGGCGACCTTTAGACCCTGAGTTCAGATGCCTTGAAGACTTCGTGTCTCGGCCGAAACTCTTTCTGCCTATGAGCCTGGTTCCATTTATTCCACCCCTATACTTTACTTATGCTTTATTTTTCATTTCTTTTTAGTCATTTCCGACCTATCACCACTATTTCACACTGGGGACAGTGTGATTTAAGTCTGGGGGGGGGGTTCGTACTAATGACTTTTCTTTGTTTTGGTTTTATTTGAGTTTTTTTTAAGAACTAAGAATGATGTATCTCGTTATATATGATATGGTTTTAGGGACTATGATGCAAAACCAAGGATGATATTCGACCAGTGTGTTTATGCGCTATTTCTAGTAACAGATCTTTCAAGCTTTAGTACTAGACTAGGCGGTAGATAGAAAGCCGGAACGACACGATTTCTAGTCACTCGAGACGAGGGATCGAATGGTTAAGGAACGGAAGTGTTAGCAACGAAAGCAAACAACTCATGCCTCAGAAAACTCGAAAGAATGGTAATATTTTCGTAATCCTAAGACTCTTACATTAAGGCACTTCTCGTTTCGTAAAAAAAATAATAATAAAAAGTGACTCGGATTAAGGACCCGAATTCCTTGGAATGATGACGGTATTTATCTGTAAAAAAAAGAAGAGTTACATTAAAAAAAAAGAGAAAAAGAAACGGGAAGAAAATGCCTAAGAGCCTTAAGAGAATTGGAACATTCATAGAGGCAGAGTCTGGTCAATATGTGAGGATTTTTAGACGCCACCCAATCCGAACCAGAAGCAAGAAACCGAGTTTGGGGGTATGGCGATATCAAGAGAACTCGCGGATGTGTAAGTGGGAAGAGTGATTGGAAATCGTGGTTCCCAACAGTTCCACCTTCTCCTGTTGTTTTGCATAATATCTCGCAACTTTCGGAAATTTATACGGTAACCCGAAACACTCTAAACCTCACCAATAAAGACCTTTATGCACCTAACCTCGTTGAACCTAGCTTAACATCCCTTGACAAGGATCACGCCAATCTTAATATTACTTAGAGAGCTAGTTGACTAGAACCTGGGATTTATATAGTGAAAGCTTCATAAAGGACTAGTGTTGAAGGAACTATAGTGAGAATTTTCTAGGCTAAGCTTGGATAGACTTGTTCGATGACTTATGGTTTAGAAGGACGGTCGCTGAGTTTTTGCTAGTTCCCATATTTTCAAACCTCTTTCCGAGATTTTATCCGCGTTTTGTTTGAGGACAAACAAAGGTTTAAATCTGGGGGAGTTGATAACACTCATATTTTACTCTTAAAACCTATCATTTCAAGATCCCTTACAAGTGTTTTAACCCGGTTTTCAACGGTTTTAAAGTGATTTCCACGTTTCCTAGTCTTAAGAGTCATTTCAGAGAAATTGGACAAAAAGGACACATTTTGGAGCAAAACGGGAACTTCAAGGACAAGTGCTCAGGCCATAAGTTCAGCATCAGACGACGATCTTCCCACCACAAGATCAAGCTCATATTTGGAGAGAAGATAGCCCTTTCAGCTGTCTTTCATATCGAGGTTGTTTGAGTTCAATCCCACGGTTGGATCTGAAGTTACGAAGGAAGCAAGAAGGTCTGTCAGGCACATACTCAGAAGAAGGACGACCGCGCCATGGACTTTCAGAAGACCAGTGGACGTGCCACGCCTGGTCGCTCGCACGGCTAGATCATTCTGGCCCGTCCCGAGCCCGTTTGCACTTATTCGATATTTTCTGAGGTTAAAATACGAAGCCCACTTTCTGAAGACAGGAGGGCCTATATACGGAGACCTTAGGGCTTCACAAAGGGCGTGACTTCACACAAAACTTTTCCAGAAACACTTTTCACGCCGCCAGAGAGAGAGAGAGAGAGAGAGAGAGAGAGAGAGAGAGAGAGAGAGAGAGAGAGAGAGAGAGAGAGAGAGAGATCGACAGCCTCGAAGTTGAAGACCTTGAGAGAGATTTCTTCTGCATCCGCCACCTTTCCTTCCTTCTCTTTTCATATTTTGTTCTTGGTTCTTTGTTTTTAGATACTTTAAGGAGATTTCTTCATTCGAATTTCCTTTGAAGAAGTTTTCTCACTCTGTTTCTTATTCAATACAATTCGCACCTTTCTTATATCAAAGATGTCTCTCGTTCCCATGAACGAGTAATCATCTAGTTGGGTTTTCAAGGGGGTTTTCAAAAGAGTTTAATCATGGATCGATTTCACTAGGTTGATAGAGATAGAGTTTCGTTTAGGTATCTTCGTTTATGTCTTGCTCTTATTGCATGTTTGCTTCTCTGATCAATTATCAACTGATTCAAGGACGATTAGATACACGAACGTGTGGTCTATTGTCTTGATCTAGAGGTTAACGAGCGGACCGCACTGTAGGATGCTTAGACATATCGATGGACCGCACAGCGAGTATTTACAAATAGGTGAATGATATGTATGCGCGGTTGTCTTGCATCGTGGGATGATAACTCATATCCGCGAGACAAGGCAAAAGTAGGTGGCTAGATTTGCGAACGCGGGGTAGTCATAGTCGACCGTTTCAGCTTAAGAACCTAACCCATTAAATCATTTAGAACCTAATCTATTGCTTGTTAGATCCGATCCATGAACCTCGGAGAACACCCCTGGACCCAATGCCTTTTATCTATTGATTTACAACTGATCAATTCTCTTTTGCTTCTTGATATCACCACTGAAAACTGTGACACACAACATCCCCAACTTCCCTCTCGGTTTAAAGAGGTTAGAAATCCTAGGACTTTCGCAAAACAACAATCTCTGTGGATTCGATCCCTTAATATACTACTGTGATTGATGTGCACTTGCAGCTATCTTAGGGGTAAAACATGAAGTAACAAACCCCACCGCATCAGTGGGTTTGACCTTGGAGGAGTTGCTTGAGAGTACCTTCCAGGTCAAAGCTAGTCTGAGCAGGTGGATTTCCTTGATGTTGTTGATAACCAGGAGGTGCAACGACCTGTTGCCGTGGTGGGTAACCACCTTGCTGTTGGTTTCGTGGTACGAACCTTTGCTGAGTTGTGTAAGTCACGAACTGTTTTGCTCCTCCTGCTTGTTGATGTGGATAGGTCTGGTCTTTTGGGTTAGCAATGTTTGTGTTTCTGTAGGAGAGGTTGTTGTTTGGTCTCCATGTAGTTTAACCTCCTTGAGTGTTGATGTAGTGAACATCTTCGGCCTGAACGTCCTCCCTCTCTTGAACTTGAGTGTATTCCTCCACGAAATGGACCTCCTTTTGTGCTTGGACAAGTAGCAACTTGTCCAATTTCTCATTGAGCTCCTTGATCACCTTTCGGCTTCCTTCAAATTCTTCTTTGGAGCCACGTTTGGTTCTTTGGGATTACACCTCGGTGTGGAGTACTGAGGAGTGACTCTTGGTTGAATCCATGGTGAGGGCATTGAGTTGTGTAGCCCTTGAATCGTTCTCAAGATTCTCCAAAGGTTTCATAGGCTTTTTGGGTGAAGGCAATTATCTCGTTCCTCAATCGGGCTGTCCTCGATGTGGAGAAGAACTTTGTCAAGAAAGCTTTCTTGCATTATGCCCACGAGGTAATGGATCCTTGTGGCATAGTCTTCTCCCAAGCGTGTGCTTTGTCTCCCAGTGAGAAAGGAAACAAACGTAGCTTGAAGCCATATTCGCTTACACCGTTAATTTTTGTCATGGCGCACACACGGTCAAACTGGTCGAGATGGTCGAGTGGATCTTCCAAGGGCAGACCGAAGAAACGGATGTTCTGCACCATGGAGATGGAACCACTCTTGATCTCAAAGTTGTTGTTCTGGACTGGTGGCGGCTGGATGCCGTGTCGGCTTGCAGTCAATATCGGTGCATCTCCCGCACCGATTGGCCGAACAGCTCGTTGTGGAGCTGCAACACCAGGCTGTCCTTATACGCCTTGGATACCTTGCGGACCTTGAGGTCCTTGTTGGCCTTGTTGGCCTTTTGCACCAGCTGCGCCTGCAGCTCCTTGAGCACCTTGTTGATTCTCCATTGCCACACAGTCTTCGATAACGGCTTGTTCCCAATGTTGTCTAGCTGATCGTTCGAGCAGGTGTATATCGTCGATTTGGGGAACAAGATTTGTTGTACCGTGTGACCGTAGGTTTATGTACCTATTAAAACAAAGAGATCACGGTAAAAGTGTTAAATAACAAGAAAATAAAAACTTGTCCTTGTAACAACTAAGAACCGAAATGACTAAACTTCACCCCAAATGGCAACGGTGCCAATTGATAACACGCTTTTAACGTGTTAGGGAGTTCAATGACCCACCACTAACCGTTGCAGTATAGTGTATGGGGTATCAATCCATTTGAGGCTGTTTAGTAGACAAAACCGTTATTTCGGTGTCACAAGTCAAGTTCAAAATGATAAAAGGTTGGGACTTTACTACTAGAAACGACTAAAGACTGGATCTTATGTCACTCGAGACCATAAAAATGAGAAATTTAGACTACTTGAGCAAGAAGTAATGATCTAAACAGTAAAAGAGATAAGCTTTATAAATAAAAGAAGGATCAAGATGGGTTTTATGAACTAGGTGACTCTCTGATTGTTTAACAAGCTAAAGCTTTTGGATCACATCAAGACTTGGTCTTAAGATGGTGATTCTTAGGTAAAGGGATCCACAAGACGTTTAGCCCATGGCGTTTGGGTCTAATCCCTTTGAATCTCTATCACCATAGACTAGCTCTCGCAAAGCGGTACAATAGAAGAAACATGCATGCTAAATCGTCCCTATTGAACTGTAAGATCTCCTAGACAGATGGTTCGTCTTAGCCTAGGAAAGATGGAACTCTTGTTTATGGGTTTGGCTAAGCAAGCATCTGGCATTCATGTCAAGCCGCCTAGACTAGCATTAAGAACAATAAACAAGAAATAATCAAACTTTATGTTCTAGCTAAGCAAGAAATGTAAATCCGAGAGTTCCTTGGTTCTTTTAACCCATCAAAATCCTTAAAAAGACTACTCACTCGCCATTTGAGAAACCTCAAGATCCATAAGGATAAGAAGGTTACTCATGGCTTGCAAAAAGTCAAAACAAGAAAAGAAAGAAGCTTTAACAAGAAATGCTATGAAAACAAGACTTGATAACTTCAAAATAACATAAAAGGTTCAAGCTTTTGAACAAGCTTTAATGGTGAAAGAAAAGCTAAGATTTTCGGTTACAAAAGCCAGAAAATAAAAGTGGAACGAGAGAGAGAGAGAGAGATAAGTGTGGGGGACAATGTGTATTTATACACCAAAGAGGAAAAACCCTAAGTGTTGGGACCACTTGCCCGAAATGGGTACTATTTTGGACTGTAGCGTATCGGCTTCATGTCGTGGAAGCAAGTTGAAATGCTAACTCCTTGTGTTCTTCAGGTAACCTCCATATCGGGGATCGATTTCGGGACCTTGCCGTTGTGAAGTCCTTTGCCTGCTGCCAATATCGGGCTAATGCTGATGCCTTGCACCGATATCCGTCTTCGAGGAACATCTTGTGGGATCTTCATTCCGGGATGCCTGCTTCGGGATCAAGTCGCTGCTACTCGTCGAGGTTTGCCCATGTGCTTGCCCGTATCGGCTAAGGAGCCGTGATTCGTGCCCGATATCTTATGTTTCCTCCTTGATCTCTCTTTGGACCTTCTTCCTCGGACCATCCTCCATACACATTGGTACCTGAGAGAACACTACAAAACATGCAAGAATATGCAAAGACCTAACCTAATGCATCTAGACCTAACATGAATGGAAATGAAACAAAAACTAAGATAAAAGTGCATGAATGAGATCCTAACTAGTATGAAATGCAAGTGAAAAATGTGTAAATTGCAGGGATATCACTTGGGGGATGTATTGTTTCCAAGAATGCAAAACTTTGACATCGACTCGCCAACTTGATTTGAAAGGTTTCAAATCCGCCAGGTACGACAGCACTTTAGATGACATTCTCCTACTAGAATATAATATTTTAGGTGAGAAACTTTTGAGAATATGGTGGTATGAAAAGTCATTGGTTGCAGTACTTATACAGTAGTAAAAAAATAGGTTTAGCTGTATGTTACGATCAAAAATCTTGGAGGTTAAGTAAATTAAGATTTCATCGATCCAATATTACAAAATCGGCGAGTAGGTAATATTATAATGAAATATGCACCATAATATTAGGAAACCGAATTTTCAAACAGCCTAAAATACACCAGAATATGGCTTAGAATTTAAATCGATGAATTAATTGATGGTTTAGATTTGGAAACATGATTGTAATACCAATGTGCAGATTATATTAATTTTATTTCATAGAGATATGAATTTAAATTCCTATATTATAGGCACAAACCGTCTCGATTTAAATTAAAGAATATCACATACAATTATATTTTCTTACCAAACTTAAATGATGGTTACGGTGACGATCTAGTATCATACAAACTGTTTAGATTTGGTTTTGTATCAAACATAAAAAGGAGACTTATTAAGATTTTACATATTCAAATTCCTATATTGTAGACGTTATTTAACCGAAAATGATATTATTGGGTATTATTCAAATTCCTAGATTTTATTAGGAAATGAAATTATTTAATATAATTTGAACATAAAATAATATGATTACGGGTTTAACTAATTCTGGATGCAATAGTTTAGGTCGTGTATTATTCTATATACTAATATATTCACGGTCGAATGTCAGATTTTTATAGAAATTTTGTGAGTTAACTGATAAACCATAATGAGTTACGAAATGATATTAAATTTCAACCAATACATAAAGTAAACTGATGTGTATTTTTTTATGTGATGTTTGTATATTTTTCTTATGCAGGTTGTATTCTTCATCACTCATCCGCCTCATATTATATTGTTGAATACGTACTCATTTCTCTCGCATCAATCTGTAGTTGTTAATCAGGAGCTTCATAAGGGTGGTCTATTTGAGAAGCGTGATATATGACGTTTAAGAAGGTACATATTTTAGACATGAGGTACTTATTTATTTCATAAGGGTGGACAATTTGAGAAGATTTATATATGTCTGTTTGGAAACACGTCCAAACGATTTTATGAAACTGAGTTGACTCAGTTGGACGGTCTATTAATGCATATTAATGTAAAAATATGTTTGGAAACAGGTTTTATTAAGTTAGAATCGCTTATTTCTCCCTAAACTACCCTTAATGAATTCGACTTTTCTGTTTAATATCCAATGGCATTTTCAGTAATATAACAAAGTACCGAAGGGTTCTTTTTAAGTGTCAAAAAAGTAAATCTCTTTTAATAGTGACACATCTGCACTTATCTTTGTGACACATCATTCTTTAAAAAATCGAAAAACAATTAATCAATTAAATTAATGACTTTTCATCTCTTTTTCTAAATGCATTTTGAGAAAAAAATATATAATTTTGGCAAAACAAAATAAAGTTTTGTAGTTATGCTGATTTTTTTAAAAGCGTTTTTTAAGTTTCGCGTAAAAATGCGGATTTGTATTTTCGGTAAAAAATCATGGTTTATCGGCTTTGTTGAAAAATCACGATTGCAATTTTGACGGAAAAATTGCGGTTTTAACGAGAAAACATAAATTTTCAAGTTTTAGCAGAAAAACACATTTTGCAATTTTAGCGGGAAAACAAAGTTTTGACGGTAAAAAATAACAAAGTTTTGAGGTCTTAAAGAAAAACGCGATTTTGCAGTTTTGACGGAAAAACGAGTATTTAAAGTTTTGATGGAAAATACGGTTTTGCGGTTTAGGCGAGAAATGCAGTTTAGATAGGAAAATATTGTTTTAGAGTTTTGGCCAGAAACACGGTTTTAGAGTTTTCGTAGGAAAATCCAAATTTGAAGTTTTTGCGGGAAACTGCACTTTACTGTTTTGAAGGAAGAGTACGGTTTTGCACTTACAATTTTACATTGTTGTTTCGGTAAGATATAGTTTCAAAATAGTTGGACAAAATAGTATGGTGTTGGTAACAAGTAACTTAATATTCATAAAAATGTTTTTTATTAAAGTTTTTAATTATGTATAACATAATTATCACTAAATTTTTTATAAAAGATTTATAAAATTATTAAAAAAATGATATTAAAAAAGCCCTGTGTGTACACGGTATTCATCTAGTTAAGATTAACAAGAAACTACTTTTTTTTTTTGCTAAAGGGTTTAACAAGAAACTACTTGGAAGCGTCTGATTAGTCATAGGAATTTGTGAATCAATATAAGTAGTAGGAGAATCCAAAACAAGGTTTTATTGAAGCATTGAAAAAAAAAAAATCTCCAAAGAGCTTTATTCAGAAGAAAGAAAGAAGAATTTAGATTGTCACCAAGATCAATGTAGTTTCGATTGATTCACAAACAATGTTTTCATAACAAAGATATATAGGAAACTTCTTATTTGGAACCCTAAAACACGTGGGATTTGACAGCCTAATGTATTCTTTTATATTTTAGAGGCAAATCTAGTGCTACTTGCTCAAATGTCCATATCTCTTAAAGGCAAATCTATCATACCCTAAAATAATCTACATGCCCCTCAAGCTGAAGAAGAGGTGGAATTCCGATAATGAAACTCAGCATACCGGCCAGAAATCAGAAAAACTCACACCAATCGAACATACATGGTGGAGGAGAAACAAGGCGGCGGTGAAAAAAAACACCCACACCGGTTCGGCTTAGATCCAAGGAGAGAAGGGCAGCGTCACACATGTGGAGATCTGGGCGGGGGAAGGTCGGCAGTGGCTCCAGCTGATCTTGGATTCATCGCGGTGACGCTTCAGGGCTCGGACTTCAGAAAGAAACTAATGGGGCAAACTAAATAGAAATAACTCATTAAGAATTTTATTGTATAAAATAAAATAAAAAGAAAGAATTATAGATCGTCACCTAGAACAAAATGATTTGATTAATCTCATAAAAAGAAGAAGAGAGTTGCACAAAGTGGCAACTCCCAAAGTTACTACATAGATGTCCATAGATTAGGATCCGTGTTATACGTGGGTTAATAATAAAATAATTTATAATTCATAAAAATTAATAAAAAGAAATTAAACTAAAATTAGATTATTTAACACGTATCACGATCATGTTAATTATTAATTTTGTGTAAAACAAAATAAAACTTCAAATTTTATGTAATAAGATTTTCTTTTTTTCAAAAACTTATTGATCAAAATTTTGCATAAGGTTTTTTTTTTTGAAAAAGGGTTTTTGCATAAGGTATTTGACAAAACTGTTGTTCCATAGAGTTAACAGTTGTTCTCTCTGTTCTTACCTGAAATTTTTTATCAGACTTTGTAATGCTTATTGCAATCTTGCACATGTAAGAGTAAATTTAATCCTATGAGCTGTTATTTTTTAAAAATTTATTGCTTCCCATTTTCGAATAAGCGTAGTACCGTACCGTACGACAATGTGGACATTTCTTGTTTAATTGATCCGGTGTTTAAATAATTGCTTTTGTTTGTTTGAACGCTTGAACTAATCGTTTCGATGATATTTATGCTGTAAACAATATAAAAATTTGAAATTAGAAGAGGAATGAAAAAGTTGCATATACGCATGTAATGCAAGTTTGCATGTACCGAAACGTAAGATTGCAAGTAATCGTAATATACTGTTAAGATTTTAATTGCATGTAGCGTAATGCAAAAAAGTTGCATGTAACGTAACGCAAGAATCTTATAATATTAATATAATACAATAAAAAAAAATACATTATACCGATAGAAGGAAGTTCAAGAAGTATTATTTTGCTTGGTGAAAAATTATGAGAGACTTTATGTATAGATGTGAGTAGTATTTTCTTTTTTTTTCTTTTAGGAGTAGTGTTTTAGTTTTTAATTTCTTAAATTCAACTTAATCTTATTTACTTTTTTCTTAAATTGAAAAATATATGTTTTTTTTCTTAATAATTATACTTTTCAATTGAAGATAATCTTATTTAATTTTGTTTTTATTTACTTTTTCTTAATTGAAATAAATCATTTTTAATTGAAATATTTATCTTTTAATTTTAATTTTAGTTTATTTTATTTATTTTTCTTTTTAATTTTCTTTTTTTTAATTGAAATATACCTTTTTTTACCTAATTCTATTTTCTTAATTGAAATATATCATTTTATATATCTACTTTCTCAATTGAAGATAATCTTATTTATTTTTATTTTTATTTTTTATTTTTTAATTGAAATATATTCTCTTATATTCAAATATATCATTTTATTTTTTTATTTTCTAAAACTTGACACGTGTCGAAATCATGTAAATTAGCAATTTTGACGCTTGCAACTTTATATAATAAGATATATAAAAAAATATTTTGTTAGAAAAAACCGTAGTTACATGGGCTTGTAAGGTTCATTGCATTATATTGGACTTGTCCTCTAATACGCCGCCGCAAACTTGGCGTTGGGTGAAAACCAAGAGGCCGAATTTGAATGCAAATGGAGATGGCTTTGAAAGGAGCATGAGTAGTCGAAGATCTATGTGAAGTATGTAGATGGTTGTACTCACCCCAGAAAATCGTCATTAGTGTGGGAATTTTTTCAGGTTCTTTTGATCTACTATCTCACAACGAGACCGGATTTTTTGTACACATTTAACTCGACTAATGTATCTCGTTGCAATGAGAATTTTCTTCCCAAAACTAATAAAACCCTAATCACTCTTTGCTTTCTATCCATATACCACCAAAATATTGCACTCTAACAATAAACCATTCTCTTTGGCATTTTATCAAACACTTTGTATCCGTTCTGCTAGAGATGTCAGGCAGCAGTCCGCGGGCCAGGCCCAAGTAGGATCGTAGCAGGGCGGGCCTGGACATTGTAAAAATTGTCCACCAAATAGCGAGCTTCGCGAGTCTGACCCGTGCAGATCTAGGGTTTAACGGGCTAGCCCATCACGGGTTTGCGAGTCGACGGATAAATCCACAATTAGAGTTCCAATTTAATGATTCATGTCAGATTTCATCATCATCGATAAGGTTGTAATTCACAATCTGAAATGGATTCCGAGCTATTACATTTAGTGAAATTTCTGTCTCGAAGCTTTAGTCATGGATTCTGGCAACCGATGACTTCTCGTCTGAAAATAAGCTTGGACAAGGTTGATTCCGCCATTGGTAATCTCGATCTACTCTTAATTCCAATTGATTTTTTTTTCACGATTGTGTTTATGAAGAAGATTCTTTGCCGATCGACTCGAACGAAGGCCCCATCGAACTTAGCTTCCAATCCTGGTCTGAAATCCTCCAAATTCGCCGATACTGCAATCTCTCCTCTGGTTAGATTTCTTTCTCGAAGCTTCATGTGACATGTTAGATTTGAATTGATCATGCATTTTTATTAGTTTTTTCATATTGTTTTACGTTTGACAGGTTTTGACACCATATAAAAAGAAGAAATATGCCTGGAAAATGCTTTATATACATATGCTAAGTTACGATGTGGATTTTGGCCATATGGAGGCGGTTTCTCTTATATATGCTCCAAAGTATCCAGAAAGGCAGGTAAGCCAAAGTTTTGTTTGCTCAAGCAATTAAACATTGCTTTCTAAAGCTAGTATACGATAATTAGCCAATAGGTGGGGGTATTTTATTTGATTCAAGTCTAGCGATCAAACTGGAACAAAGTGAATTTTAATGAATATCATCGGAAACAATCGGGTCGGGTCTTTCGAGTATCGGGTCTTCGGGTACAGAGGGATGGGATCCATTCGGATATTTATAATTTTTGAGTCGGGTACGGATCGGTTCCGGGTATCTGAATCACTCAAAATTTATTTAAATATTTTTTTACAAAAACTCAAATATTTTATATATTTCAGTTATTTTGTGGAATTTTGCCAAAAAAAAAATATTTTAACAAATATAACTAAAAATTTTTCGATATTTTGATTATTTTAATTTAAAATTATCTAATATATTTGATTTATAATTATAATTTTAAATATTTTAGTTATTCGAGTTTAACTATAAACTATATTTTTAAGTATATAATTGTATTTCGAGTATTTCGGATACCCATTCGGTTCTCGGTTCGGTCAAGGTTCGGGTCCGGTTCTTCGGATATAGAAGTATAGGACCCATTTGGGTTATTATGCAAGTTTCGGTTCGATTCGGTACTTTTTAGTTTGGTTCAGATCGGTTCGGTTCTTCGGGTCCGGTTAAAATGTCCATGCCTAGAAGCAAGATCTAGATACAATTTCACGTGATTGGAATTTTATTCAGTTTGATAGGAACTGGTAATGTAATGGATCATGATAGTAACAACATCTTAACAACTCTTAACCTAGAGATACTAATAATGATACCATGCCTTGTCTCCCAAGGGTTTGCATTACCAATATTATATTATGTATCTTCCTTACCTAAGTTGCATGTATCAAGCTTTTCAGGTTGGCTACATCGTTACATCATGCTTGGTCAACGAGAACCATAAATTTTTTAGGTTGGAATTAATACAGTGCATAATGATATAATTGGTCGGAATGAGACTTTCCAGTGCCCGGCATTGACTTTGGTATGTGCTCTTTTGTCAATAGTTGTCTTGAGATCTTAGAGCATAGTAAATTATTTCTGATTATGAGATGCAGTTAAGTGACTGTTTTGGTAAAGTCTTTGGGCATCTAAACATTACATATCAAGATATAAGTCTTCAAAATAACAAAACATGATTAAGTGCTTCAGAAGTTGCAAGTTTTAAGATCGAATTTCAAAAACATAACATGCCCGCGGGCCAACACACAAACCCGCTAATTAAGAGAGGGGCGGGTTTGGGCTTATGTTTCTTGTCTGAAACCCGCTGAGGGCTGGCCTGCCCGGAGAAAGAAAAATTGGAAACCACCACGGGTTAGCCCATTTGGGCGGGCCCGGCCCGTCTGACATTTTTAGTGCTGTATTCTTTTGTTTGCCATACAAAAACAACAAAAATTTGAACTCTGAATACATCCCTTATCAACCCTAGATTAAAAACAAGAACGCCATAATTGATAGAAACCTAGAACGTATGAAAAGGTTTTCAGTTATTGATTCAATATGTCAGCGGCTACATATTTATACAAGTCATTGGCCCTAAGTATGTACAAGAATAAAAGACTAATCTATCCTTTATACAAACATATCGTACAAGCAGGTTGCACGCTACACGCTTCACGATGCACGATGCACGCTACACGTTACACGCTGCATGCTATTGTCAACACCATCCCTCAAGATGGAGCATGGAGGTCACAAATGCCCATCTTGAACTTGAAACCTTCAAACTCAGCTCTGCCAAGCGCTTTAGTCAGAATGTCTGCCAGTTGAGTTTTCGTAGAAACGTGTTGAGTGACAATGATGCCAGCCTTAATAGCGTCGCGAACGAAATGACATTCATTCTCAACATGTTTCGTACGTTCGTGAAATACCGGATTGGCAGCAATATGGAAGGCAGCTTGACTATCACAATGAAGAGTAATTGGAGCCGAGTGATCAATACCGAGTCCAAGAAGAAGATATTTAATCCAGATGAACTCATGGACAGTGTATTGCATCGCACGATACTCAGCTTCAGCCGAAGATAACGAAACTGTGTTTTATTTCTTTGTTTTCCAAGAGATGGGAGACTGACCAAACTGGATAAATTAACCAGTGAGTGATCGCTGTGTAAGAGGGCATCTGGCCCAGTCTGCATCACACCTAGTGGTCATTGTCAGAGGAGTATTAACACGCAGAAGTATATTCTTAAGAAACTGAACTACACGAAGTGCGGCATCCCAATATGTTGTTTTTGGACTTTGCATGAACTGAATCGAAATATGAATAGCATAGGATATGTCAGGCCTGGTTACTGCAAGATAAATTAAGCGGCCTACTAACCGACGATAACGCTTCAGGTCAGGGAAGTCGTAACCAACAACTAGAGCGAGACAGTGATTTTGATCCAAAGGAAAAGCCACAGGACGCGCACCAAGAAGCCCAACTTATGAGATTATGTAAAGCGCATATTTACGCTGACACAAATAAATTATAGAAGGACTTCGTGCAACTTCAATCCCGAGGATGTATTTGAGCACACCAAGATCTTTCATCCGAAAACAAGAACAAATATTGCTCTTGAAAGACAAAATCAGTTCAGAAGAACTCACAGAGATGACCAAGTCATCAACATATACAAGTACATACATTTGTGCTCCGTCTGCGACAATACGTGAAGAGAGAGTAATCAGAAAGACATTGTGTGACGTCATAGGATAGGAGAGCATCCACAAGTTTAGCAAACCAACAACGAGGTGCCTGCTTCAGACTGTAGAGAGATTTATGAAGGCGACAAACCTGATTTGGATTATCTGTTTGAAACCCGGGTAGAAGCTTCATAAAGACTTCTTCATCTACGCCACCATGGAGTAACGCATTATGGACGTCCATCTGGTGAAGTTCCCAATTCTTAGCCGCTGAAACTTCGAGACAGATCTGAATTATCGCCAATTTTTGCCACAGGAGCGAAAGTTCATCAAAGTCTTCTCCCTCAATTTGTTTGTTGCTGAGGAGCTTTATATCTCTCAATGGTACCATCCGATTTGTATTTGATGGTAAATACCCATTTGTACCCAATCGCTTTCTTGCCCGAAGGAAGTGTTTCAATAGACCATGTCTTTAGCTCAATCAAAGCATCAACTTCAATTCGCATTGCTTGCCGAAACCGTTCATCTTGTACAGCCTGCGAGTAAGACTTAGGTAGGAGATTACTCTAGATATCATGGAGATATGCACAATGAGAGTCTAACGTGAGCTAGAAAGATAACCATCAAGAGGGTACATGCATGTGTCAAACGACTCCTCCCGAGAAAAATTCACATCAGTCATCATAGTATGAAGGACGTAATCTTAAAGTTTGGTTGGAAGCTTACGAGCACGTTTCCCTCGACCAAGATCATCAGTAACTTATGTTGGTAAAGGAGAAACTGCATCAGTAGCCGATGGAACCACAATATCTGAAGAAGATAAGACAGCGGAAGGCAAATGCTCAGACTCAGCTACGTCAGAGGGTAAGACAACATCCTCAATGATGGCAACATCGAAAACATCTTCATCAAAGTACACTGGCTGTGGAGTAACCGAAAGAACAGCGTCAAGAGCTGTCGATATCAAGGGTGTGGAGAAAGGAAACTGATCTTCACAAAATATTACATCACGAGACACAGATATTTTATTAGTTTCCAAATCATACACGCGCCAACCGTTTTTACCAAAAGGATATCCCAAAATATCGACTTCTTGCTTCTACTAGCAAACTTATCTCCATCATGTTGTTGATTATGCACATAGCACACCCGAAGATGAGACAAGGGAGGTGGTCAGTTATAAAGCAACTCAAACGGTGTCTTACCACCAAGGATGTTGTAGGAGTACGATTAATAATGTAACCAGCAGTCAAAATGCATTGACCCCAAAACTCTAGCAAAAAGAAAGTTGGAAAACGAAGAGCACGACCAATATTGAAAATATGGCGATGCTTTCGCTCTACCCTCCCATTCTTTTGTGGTGTTCCGACACATGATGTCTCATGGAGAATATCATGTTCTCGAAAGAAACCATCGAGACAAATGAATTCAGAGCCGTTATCACTGCGGATCGTTTTAACAAGTTTACCAAATTGGTGCTTAACCATTGCAATGAAATTATGTAGGGTCGATCGCGCTTGTTGTTTGTCGGGTAACAGGTACATTGTGGCGACCCAACCTGATAATCCTAACCAGGCCGGCCGTCCCGAGTCTAACTCTAACCAGATTTCATACTTAGCATATTTTTCAGATTTTTCTTAAACTTAACAACGCATTCGATTCATAAAAATTCCATTCTTATTGCATAATTATTCCAATCCAGATATAACAAAGGTTCATAAAACATAAGCTAACTTAGCCAAATTCGTTCTAAGTCATAACAGAAATGCAAAGCCAAATATCCAGAAAAACTCATGATAAATAAACCCCCAACCCAGTCCTAATCCACTTTTTTCTTCACTGCCTTCAAGTCCGCCTTCAAGACTTAACGTCCCGGATAACATCCTTACCTGCACACTCAACACATAAGAGAGGCATAAGCATTATCACAAATGCTTAGTGAGTACGATCATCCCGTACCACCAGCCAATATCAGAAAACGCAATCATACATCAGTTATTCAATTCTCATTAACTACTTAGCAAGTAAGCACAGAATCAACATAATCACGGTTCTATGATCATCTCAACTACTTGTGAATTTCCTTACGGCCTCGGTTCTACTCAAGCGAGAATCACACATCCCCTGGAGCTAGCAACTCGATCCGAACATTCACACAGCTAGTTAGACACCACGTATAAACCACGGTATCCAATACCTTTCCCAATCACAGTAACACATTGACCTTGCTAAGTAAACACTAACTTACACAAGCAATCAATGAAAACCAGACAACCTAGCAATCCTACGGTTCCAGACATTAACTACAGTCACGCACTCACCTCATAAACGTTTCTCTCGGTAGAAACTCGGTTATTACTCGGACAGAAACAGAATTACTCGGACTTCTCTCGCGAGATCCAATCTCCTCATGGTTAACTCACAAACCGCTCACTTTTCCTCGAGCAACAATTTGTTTTCCCTCTGAAACAGACCAAAACATGAGGATTAACTCAATGTTACTCGGCAGAATCTTTATAAAAATCGTGATCTCTCATCACTTACCGAAATCTCTCGGACAGACTCTCCTTCTCTCAGGTACCGCTCGATCCGATCGAACAACCCTCGCGCAATCTCTCGGATTCCTCGGAAAACTCACGCCTACAACAGAATACTCGATTATCTCTCGGTGATAATCGATCCAGAACAGAAATTACTCGGCGAGCAAACGGATTACCTTGATTATCTCTCGGATGCTTCGCGATCCGATCGAGAAATCTCTCAGCCGAATGCACTTCCCTCGGCAAATCGATCCTCCCAGTTCGTTTCTCTCGAACGAAAACCCCAGAAACTCGACGGACAACGATTTCTCTCGAAGAACTCGGATTTCTCTCTGCGGCTCGGACTTTCTCTCGGTGAAAATCGCCTCAAGGGTTTGCTCTCGGGATAAAACGTGATTCTCTCACGCGGCCACGAGAGAAACTCATATTTATAGAGAGAAAACCCTAGCTTGACCGTCTAAACCGACTTATCTCACGCGGTTCACTTTCTCTCTCGGTCCGATTTAAGTTCTCACGGCCAAACCGGCCAAACCTTCCTTTTTCTCTCGGCCAGACTTAAACCGCTCGGCCTTTCACGGAATAAAACACTTTTCACTCGGGATAAACTGATTTCCCTCGAGTTAAACCACGGCCCACGGCCTAATACCTTTATCTCTCGACACTTAGACAAATTTCCACAACTTTTACTTGGTCCGACCACAGTACGGTACTTAACCTCACGGACGTACCACGGACGTACCACAGACGTACCACGGACGTACCACGGACGTACCACGGACGTACCACAGACGTACCACGGACGTACCACGGACGTACCACTGTACACCACACATAATCACAGAAACGGACGAACCTCCACTATACCAGGACATATACACAACGGTCATCCCATGACCCGCACGACCATACTTAGGATTTCTGGTCGCGGATGCTACATACATTCTCCTAAGCATATCATCACACAAACCTATTCTAACAATCAGATCTAAACCTATGCGCAATGACTCATGTAAAATAATGGAACGAATGTGAACTATGTTTCCACAAATCCAAACCCTCACCTTTGCAACTTGATGTCAAAAACAATATACACCATCTCCTCTTCTTTTCATATTTGGACAGATTCGTTGTCAGCACATCAATAGCACGTTTACCCATGCTATTCATACTGAAATTGATTCTCCTTCAACTGAGAGCTATGTCCACGAGTGTCGAATAATTTTGCTAAGTTTTATCTCAAACCGAGCTCATTTGTCCAACCAAACACTAAAATTAGTCAGACATAACCAACTGTTTTAGACTGCAACAACTAGCTTTAGAAAGGCATGCATAATTACCAAACTAACCGTTCAATTCTCAATCCCACCGTTGATTTTGAATACCAATATGCCACCATGCGTGTTAGCGATCTGAAGCCTTCTGGTTGATCTGTAAATCGCCTCGTAAAACCATTAGTCACACACTGTCAAAGATGTGCGCTGCACAGATACAGTTTGCGAAAGGAGCTATAACTTTCTGATCATACCTCCGATCGCGACAAACTCAGTCTTTCAGAAATGATAAGACTCAGAGCTTTCCATAGATATGTTATTGCGTGCATGGCTCCTCACGGTTAGCCGGGAAATCGACTCACAAAATATATATCGAACCACACATTCTCTTTCTTCTTTTTCCCCCTTTTTCCTTTCTTCCTCTAGTTCTTCTCTTAGTCTTTTCTCAGCCACGCCTCTTTTTCTCTTTTCCCTTTTGACTACTCGAAAAACTTCCAATAAATAGCTTAGTGTTTATCTAATTGGGTTTAAATGACTAATCGGGCTTAGCCTTATAATCTAATTTATCTGAACTTTTAAGAACAGGCCCATATCACGAGATTGGGGTGTTACAATTGTCCTCATTCGCGTAACAGATTCTCCCCCACTTAGTTTTCGACCTAACCTTTACATGAATGGTAATAATCCATGAACCTTTGATATTATGTTTCTTCACTTAGCTTCTACACCATCTCATTTTTTTTTTTTAACAACTTTAGCCCCAGTCTTAAACAATACGACGAACTGACTTGAAACCTTGCACTTTTGATAACTAACTTTTTTGTTCTCTGAGCTTTAACTTCTCTGCATCTATATTTTAAATACTTGAAACTCCACATTTACCAACTTCCCAAACTTACCTTGTCACTTAGACACTTCTTGATTCTGCACCATGATCAATTTACTGAAACACCTTGAGAAATATTAACTTAATGATTCTGAAAATAAACACTTATTACTTAACAATACTCTAGCGCGAGACCTTAGACACCAAATAAAACATCTTCTCATAAACAATTTTTTTTAGGCCTATAAAAATATTTCGCAAACACTTTCAAATTGTTTTTTGAAAACTAACCCTCCGGGTCAGAACCGGAGTGGTTTTAACATAGGCTTTGATACCACTTGTGATGCCCCGACTCATAGTCGAGACATCTAGTACCTTTAAAAAAACTCTTTTCTAAAAACTTTTCCCATTGAGCCATTGGTCTCGCGCCCTAAACTTAATGCACCTGCACACACTGAAAAAGATAAAAGGGTGAGTAATGAATTACTCAATGAGGGAAGATCATATCTGCCCACTGAAACATAATTACCATTTCTACGAATATTTGACACTTATCAAAACACATAAACCTAGACACTATCAATCATATAGCCGGATTAAATCAAGCTATAACACATATCAATCATCTTGCCCATAATGCAAGACATCCACATAAACTTGAGGTCCATACGTCCCGTAGACGGCGCTATCCTTGTGATAGCCTTAGAACCCATGCTTTGGAGGCTGGCCTTGGCACATACACTCCCATCCCGGGCTCGTCAGCCAATCATTATCATATCGTGTCTCATAACATATTACATGTCTCATAACATCATATCAATCATCGTATTATATCATATCATATCATTCTCCTAAGCATATCATCACACAAACATATTCTAACAATAAAATCTAAGCCTATGTGAAATGACTCATGTAAAATAATGGAAGGAATGTGAACTATTTTTCCACAAATCCCAACCCTCATCTTTGCCACTTGATGTCGAAAACAGATACACCATCTCCTCCTTTTTTCATATTTGTACAGATTCGTTGTCTGCACTTCAATAGCACGTTTACCGATGCTCCTGATACTGAAATCGATTCTCCTTCAACTGAGAGCTATCTCCCCGAGTGTAGAATAATTCTGCTAAGTTTCAGCTCAAACCGAGCTCATTTGCCCAACCAAACATTAAAACTCGTCAGACATAACCAACTGTTTTAAACTGCAATAACTAGCTTTAGAAAGGCATGCTTAATTACCAAACTAACCGTTCAATTCTTAATCCCACCGTTGATTTTGAATACCAATACGCCACCATGCGTGTTACCGTATATTAACTTGATCGGATTTCTTTTGACCATCCAAACGATCCTTTGAAAAAGCTGCAGTGAACCTGTTTTTCCTGATAATCTAGATTGGGATGATTTTGGGCTAACTTGCAAACAAATTTACGGATGACATATAACTCTGATTGCTATTCCGCCAACTCCTAAGATTAATTGAAGCAATATATTTTCATGGACACCTTGATAGCGATCTGAAGCCTTCTGGTTAATCTGGAAATCGTCTCGCAAAACCATTAGTTACACACTGTCACAGATGCGCGCTGCACAGATACGCTTTGCGAAAGGAGCTATAACTTTCTGATCATACCTCTGATCGCGACGAACTCATCCTTACAGAGATGATAAGACTCGGGGCTTTCCATAGATATATTATTGCGCACGTGGATCCTGACGGTTAGCCGGGAAAACGACTCACAAAATATATATCGAACCACACCTTCTCTTTCTTCTTTTTCTCCCTTTTCATAATAAATATCGATCCACTCTTGACTCTTGATCCGAACTTATTATATCAACAACATAAGACATTTTCTTACTCTTCAAATTATCAGCACCCACACCAAATTTAAAAAGCAACTCCTTCCCAATCAAATCTTTCAATTGTTCAGGCGAGACAATAAGAGACAAAGTTATGTAAAAACTATATGAAGAACATACCTTACACAAGGTAAGAAACCACAACCGGACCTATAAAAAAAAGAGACAAAGATAAACCATCAGATTAGAGGAGGCTTTCGCGTAAGCATAACACACAGATGAAAAACAATCTAGAGATTTAAAGAACTAATTGAAGAACAATAAGTGAGAAGATTGTTTGCAATTTGTCGTAACCGAAACTAAAATATAAAAGGGTTGTTGGTGTTGAGTTCACGGCCGGTGCAATTGTTTGCAATCTGTCGATCTCCCACAACATGACCAATATATATAAGTGAGAAGATTAGGGTTATCACTAATCTCATTAGGTCGAAACAAAAAAAGAAAAAGAATTAAGGCTTTTCAACAAGGGTAATTGGATAATATTTAGGGAGAGTTAATGAAAGAGCTCCATTCACCAAAATCACTTCGCAAATATAGATATAGATAATATAAAATCATATGAGTTTATAGACTGATAATTAAAATAAATACACATAATAAAATATAATGTACATATACGGTTAAGAATAATATCAATATATTAAATTATCATAAAAATAATTATGCTCAATGGGGATAGAGGTGGGCAAATGGAAACTCGTGGAACAAAATTGGGAGATAAAATTATTGTCCCATTTATGTCCACTTAAGATTAAGAATGGAAATGGAATGAAACGTGACAGGATGAGAATAAAATAAGAATTAAAAAAAAATGAAAGTAATAATCAAAACTTCATCATATGAAAGTAATTATTATTTTCCATCATATAAAATATAATAATTAGAACATATATTAATTTTAAAAAATAGAAAACTAAGACTAAGTTTGTGTGTAATATTAAAATCATAAAAACATGATAGACGGATCTTTTATAAGTTCGCCTACTAAAACATGTAAAATATGTTAACATATCACAAAACATATTAAACAGAAGGATTAATTAGCCCTGGGCAAAAAACCCGGATCCGAAAACCCGAACCGGAACCGACCCGAAATAACCGGTTTGGATCGGATTCGGTTATTAGTTTTTTACCCGACGGATTCTGAGTTTCAGAACCGTGGGTATCGGTTCGGTTTCGGTTCTTACCCGGAACCAATCGGTTACCCAAATTTTTTTTTTTTTTTTTTCTAGTTACCTTGTGTTCGAGTTAGGGTTTTGCGGGGAGATTTCCCGATGAACCAGAAGGATCCAAAAGTCGATCTGCATATGGTTTCGAAGGTCTCGCATTCAGCTACTCAGATTTTCTTTCCGTTACCGATTCCGAGATATATTCGATCCGGAAATCAGTTTGCAAGTTGACGAAAATTCTCTTTTCCGAAAATTTCAGTTTTTAAACTTGATTTTTTTGGGTATTTGATTACATTTTGGGTATACGGATACTTTTTAATCCGATTAATCCATTTTTAATGTTAAAATGACTTAAAAAGTTGCATACAAAATATCATAGCCTATTGCAAAAGCTGATCAAATGGGCGGGTTATTTTATTTTTATGTTCATAAATGAATAAAACAGATTTTTAAAAAGTAACATATTGTATATTACATCATTTGACTTTAAAAACTGGTAATTAAAATCAGTTACACATAATTGAAGATGATATTATTTGAAGTATAACATATATAAATGCTGTAAAAAACATATCTACACCAAAATAAAATTATCAACACATCTCAAACCTCTACTTTGAAATTTCCTATCTCTCAATATATTACATATTAGAATAATAGAAAATTAAAACGAGTCTGAATTTGCACATCATACCAACCTCCCAAAAAATACATAAACTTTATACATTACACATAAAACAAACCGATCAACATGTCTCCTATATTTTATATATCGATATATAATGTACACACAAAAAAAGTTTACAAATATATAGTAAATATAACCTTCTACCATTTTCAAACATATTATGTTATATAAAAATATATCAATATATTTCAAATTTACAGCTCTCATTTTTTAAATAATGTCAAATTATAAATACAATTATTAATAATGATAAAAAATAATACTCCGTCCACATGGGCGGGTCTAAACATTAAAAAAAAAAACATTATCTTTGAATGTCAAAATTGGAGAATATACAAAATCATGTTCTATAAGAAAAGACAAATTATATTTGGTTTGAGATGTTTCAACTTTCTTAAAATTAATATACATTACAGATTTGTATTTGAAGGAAAAATATTTCATGTAATTATTTTGTTTAAACTTCATATACATTACACAACTTAATTTAAATTAAAAAAATTACATGTATACATATATCACCATCCTCTACAAAAATATACCAACTTTATATTTTATACACAAAACAAATCCATTATCCTATCTCATATTTCTTATATAAGGTCCAAACGGATATATAGCTTATCAAAAAAAAACCCATATAAACTTCTTCATTTTCAAACAAAATATGTTATATTAAAATATATCATTATCATTACCCCCAAACAAACAAAATAAAAATATCCCGTCCTCGTGGACGGGTCAGAATTTAGTGAGTTTATAGAGACACCGACTGAAATACCCAAATATCTTAAAAACGAATCTCACATGCCTTATATAATCTATATACCCTCTAAAATGTGAACTTCCAATTATACCTTTAATGATAATTATTTAATTATTTTAAATTAAAAATTTTTTATATAATTTACAAAAAAAATCTGAAATCTGGTTGTCGTTAGCGTTTCGTTTCTGGCTGAAAATCGCAATAGTTTTTCTCACATAAGGCTGCAATGGTGACTTTCTATCAATGTGATGGTTATGAACACATCGTCTGATATGAAATACTCATCCCCTAAAAACAAGGATATAAACAAGACCGAAGTTTGTGAGCTTCCACTTCCTCCGCATTTAAGCTCCCTCTCAAACAAAAACACTTCCACCATTGAAGCTCAAGTTTCAAATCAAGGAAATTTCTTATGTTATTCTTGGGTTTATGATTAAATTAGTGATTTGTAATGTTTCTTTCCAATTTACAAATATCATTCTAGATTTACAAATTTGTTCTTTTTATGCTTAATGGGTTATTAAACTTATTTCCTATTTCTGTTAGGTACTTGCAATGATAATGGATCAATATAATGGTTGAATCATAATGAATCTTAGTGAATAGTAAGAATTGTTCGCTGGCTCGAATTCACCCAATCTACAAATGTAGGATAATGGATATACTGAGATGTAGGACAATTGGTACAACTGTATTACTAAGACAAATTGTATAATTTGTATATATTCACCCAATCTACAAATGTAGGATAACAGATATACTAAGATGTAGGACAATTGGTACAACTGTATTAATAAGACAAATTGTATAATTTGTATAACTAGTATTACTGAAAGAAGTCAATAGGTGCTAACTGAGTTTTTTTATTCCTATTCAATGTTATGGGGAGCTCAAACAATATATTTGGATAAATGGTGTAATTGTTTGTATTCATAACTCATTTATGTTATTTTGTTATCGTGACACAACTAGGGTTAACTAATTTTATGTGTGGTACAACTAAATATAATTTCATTTGCCAAAAAAAACATAAAACAATGTTATCAACCAAAATATCTATTTGATACAATAGATAATAAATCCATATTGTTTTATGAGACATCCAAATTAGCCAAATATATATATTTTTTTGTCACTAGATACATAACATCTTATTTTTACTAAAACTACCTTATACTTTTATGGTTAATGTCTAAATACTAACCTCATTGTTTTGTGAAACAAACAAACAAATTATTTTAACACGTGTTATTATATGAAAGTATAGTAAATGTATTTTAATTATCTACTATCGTAAATACAACTACACAAATTTAATTTAAAACACGGTTCAACTAATTAAACCGAAAAGTGTCAAAATACAATTGTGTGCATCAGAGTGCTACTAAAAGCTTGAGTACAACTACTTGGTCAATTTTTAATTCATTTTTCAGAATTGGTTTTTGACGGCACCATGTGTTAAATAAAGTAATTATATATATTATTTTTTTGAACCAATGGTAATTATATATATATATATATCTATATTTTTATGTCAAAATTTTTATATTCTTTTCCTTAAACACGTGTTTTCTTTTTGTAATTCAATTTTTTGGCAACTATTTTAATTTATTTTAAAGCTCAGTTGTACCAAATAATTCCTTTAATATCAAAATTATCTCAGTTGTTCGTAATACACTCTAATTGTACCTAATAAACACATAGTAGTACCTAATAAATCTAGTAGTACATAAATATCAAAAACACATCTGAGGATCCAGTTGCACAAGCTACAAGCCCAAAAAAAAAACCTCTAAGTTCTCACAAACATCATAGTTCTCCGTCAAGGCCTCAATGGTCTCCGCTCCTCCGCCCATAACCGCCTCGGCCCGATTGTTTCCCTCCGCATCTCTTTCCTCCTCACCATCTTCGTCTTGACCGTTTCCTTGCTCAAAATTTCACCATATTGTTTATGCGGAAGGGATGGCGAGAGGCTTGTGAAACTATTGTCTTGAGGTTTGTTGTAAAAACTACCCCTGTCTTGGAGTATAACTTCATGAAAAGAGCTTCTCCCTTTTCAGCCATGACCACATCAATACAAACCAAACCAGAGAATTGTAATCCAAGAGAAGCAATCTCATGGCAACATAGATTGCAAAATAACCATCTGAAATCTTGACAAAGAGACGTGATCTTCTGTGCTTACTAAGATGATAAACCAGAATCAGACTATCAGGTGCACAGTCTTGAAAGTAGCTTCAAAATCCAGAATTCTATCAATTTCAAACTCCAGATTTTGTGTAAAACTAGCTAACCAAAACTCTCTCTCTCTCTAGGAACACATCTACATTCCAAAGTTCTCCATACGGCAACAACATCATCAACAAAAAGATTGCTCGAAGCTATATGACTAGAAATAGAGATATGAAGCCACAAACATACCAAATCAGGCAAGCAACACCATGAAAGTAAGTCGGATTAACTCTCTGGGGGTCGCGGTAGAGATCGTAGATGAGCACAAGCTCCAACTTCAAATTCAACCATGGATTTTTTTACAAATAAATTGTCATCAAAAACATATACTGCTGGAATAGCAGAATATTCAACAAGACAAAATATCGATGAAGAATCCATCACAGGGGCAGAACATGAATGAAGGTCGAAGCAATACTGGATCCCAATAAGAACAATGATGAATCGAACGGAACAGAAACGCTGAAACTCTAGAAACACAATCCAGCTCAATCAATTGAACCATAACAGATAAACTCTGATCCAGAAGAAATAGCCAACTCCGACTATGACGCGATCAACTCTGATCAGAGAAGATATCGCATAAAAGCAAAATCAAGCTGAACGAAGTAGAAAGCGGAGTCGAACGGAAGGAAAACGCGATCAGAGACGTGAACGATGTTGATGAATCGATCGGAAGGAAGCGCGATCGGATGATTGAACCGATCGAAAGGACCGAAGAAGAGAAGGAATTGCAGAGGTAAGCCAAAACAAATTAACTCTTCGACAAGGGAAAATATGAATTGGGAAATTCAGATTTTACGCTAAGTGTTCCATTTTATTTTTAGGTATTCATTTCTTAGTAAATCGGGTGGGTCATGGCTGGTTGGATTCGTAATTTTAGAGATTTTGTAAGGGTGTAAATGTAGTTGTTCGTTTTTTTGGGTTTAAAAGAATTAAAAAATATATATATTTAAACGAATGTATATGGGCTCATTTTTCATCGATGAGGGCATTTTAAGCAATTGATTCGAGTTTATATTTGACCACATCTGAATAAAAATAGAGAAACTTCCTCTATGGGTATTTTTTAAGTTTCTAATTCAAAATCTTGGTACAACAATCTTTTTGTTAGAGAATTGAGTACTTATTCTTTCTTTATATCTGTAAATACTTTCTAACCCTCAACCAATTTTAATATTACCAATTATGACATTATCAATTATTTAAATAATCTTTCTTCATCATTTTCATTCTCCATTGACCTTGTCTCTCTCTCAAGCTTTTTCTTCACTAGAAACTCCAACACTATCATTCAAGAGAAATCATTTATCATGGATACGTGGGATAAACATTTAATAGACCACCACCGTCTCCGTAATCGCCGGAACCATCGTCATCCTTCCTTCTCATCCACTCTCCTCGACCAAATCTACTGCTCCATTGACTATTTCTCAACAAACTTCGACGTCTCCATGAGGGAGAAGCAGCATCAGCACCAAAAATGTGCCGCATCTCTCGACGAGAATCGCGTTTGCCTCGAGAAAATTCTCGTTGACCGCGGCGCTATCTCCGAAGATTTCATTAGATCCATGACTCCCAAGACGGTAAAACTTGTTTTCTTCAAGCATTCAAGCTCCAGCTCCTTTGATTGAAGGGGATTCTCATCTTTCGAGTCTGATTCTTTCGACAAGCGATCTAGATCATCGCGCTATCCGCCGGCGATTAGGCATCCGAAGCCCATACGAACTACCGTCGAGAGATTCAAACAGTCGCATCAGGTTCACCGACCTAACAATAAACATGAACATGAAAACTTTCTCAAAACAAATTCCAAGGCGTTTAAGATCTATAGCGATTTGAAGAAAGTGAAATAGCCGATATCTCCCTGTGAGGAATTGATTGTCATATTTGCAGTAATATGTTTCGTTCAGATGCATTTGCTTTTTTTTTTCTGGGAAGAATTCTATCAAGAAAGCGTCCATTGATGTAACACCACAAAAGACCTCAAGATCATAACTGACAAGAGATCCTCTAATCTATCCAACGATGCAAGCGAAGATGAAGTAACCAGTGATTCAATGCTCGTACTTATGAGCTCTCTTTAGGACTCCTTCATCGGCAACAGCTCCACCGGCCATGGTCTAATGGGAGCATACTTGAAATGGGCATCTACTCCCGTGGCTCAGCATCTGCTTGAGGCTGCAGACGTTATCCTCTTCACCCACTTATAACAATCTGTAGCAATAAAGCAAACAAGCTCACTTAACTTTAAGTATGATTAGAATCTAAATAAAAGTAGTTGTTTAATCTTCTAAAAAATAAAGAATTGGCAATTTGTTTATATTTTGGGGTTCAAGTTTTAAATTTTAGGGGTTACGACTTACAGATGTGTATAAGATGGTGTACCTGATCTAAGTAAACAAATAAAATCTTAACAAAAATGCCATGTACGATATCGTACGTGATCTAAGTAAACAAAGAAGATTTTAACAAAAATGCCATGTACGATATCGTGTTCACCATCCTATATATTATTTGGTACATCAAATCTTAAACACAGGTTCCGTATACTAACCACTTACGATATAAAATCTTTGAGCAATAGTGGTTTTAGATGTAGAGAGTGTACATGATGGTGTACTAGAGAAACACAATAGTGTACAAGAGAGGTGTATATGATGTATACAACAGAGGTGTACACGATGGTGCATAAGAGAGGTGTACACGATGGTGTACAAGAGAGATGTACATGATGGTGTACAAGAGAGGTGTACACGATGGTGTACAAAAGAAGTGTACATGATGGTGTACAAGAGTGGTGTACACGATAATGTACAAGAGAGGTGTACACGATGGTGTACAAGAGAGGTGTACACGATGGTGTACAAGAGAGGTGTACACGATGGTGTACAAGAGAGGTGCACACGATGGTGTACAAGAGAGGTGTACATTAAGGTGTACAAGAGAGGTGTACGCGATGGTGTACAAGAGAGGTGTACACGATGGTGTACAAGAGAGGTGTACACGATGGTATACAAGAGAGGTGTACATGATGGTGTACAAGAGAGGCATAACCAATGGTGTACAAGAGAGGTGTATACGATGATATAAGAGAGATGCACACGATGGTGTACAAGAGAAGTGTACACGATAATGTATAAGAGAGGTGTACACAATGGAGTACAAGATGGTGTACAAGAGAGGTGTACACGTTGGTATACAAGAGATGTGCACACGATGGTGTACAAGAGAGGTGTACATTAAGGTGTACAAGAGAGGTGTACGCGATGGTGTACAAGAGAGGTGTACGCGATGGTGTACAAGAGAGGTGTACACGATGGTGTACAAGAGAGGTGTACACGATGGTGTACAAAAGAGGTATAACCAATGGTGTACAAGAGAGGTGTATACGATGATGTATAAGAGAGATGCACACGATGGTGTACAAGAAAAGTGTACACGAGACAAAGTACATTAGATTTTATGAAATGCGGCAGTTCATATTTATATATATACACCATATATTAGTGTCATACAATATATACCGTATTTTGGTGTACGTACACCGTATTCTTGTAAGTTGTACAGAAAATCATGTTAAAAATGTATGTTTTTAAAAATTCAAAATTCGATATGTGCTACAATTTTTTTTTTTTTAATTCATATATCATCATATAATTCATATTTTATAATAAGATATATAAATCATAAATTTAAAAGAGAAACAAAATCAGAAAAAGTAAATATTTTATATTATTTTATATTCTCTTCTTTTTCTTTTACTCATACGTGATTTATCTCACATTTTTCTCTCAGACAGGATCACACCAAAAACCACACACTTTTGTTATTCCTTTCTCTCTCTCTTTAAGACACAAGTTCGCTATCTATGGTTCTCTCTATGGGGAAAATTGTCTAGCTATTTATATCACATTCTCTCTCACCTACTTTTTTAATTAAAAGATAAATGTACCCACGTCACCAATAATCTCAAATTGTACATTTTCTCCTAACTCACCCATAAAATACACCAACCTTAATGTCACCAATTATGTTTGTTCAATCTGGATATCGGTTCATTTTCGGTCCAGTTTTCTCGGTTTTTCGGTTAGTAAAGAATAACTACTATTCTAAAACTTTATGTTATGGTTTGGTTCGGTTTGATACCTTCAGTTTTTGGTTTATTCAGTTTTTAACCAAAAACCAAAAGTCTTGCTTGGTATGGATTTCGGTTTTTTGCAAAAACTTAAAAATGGTACTCAATAAAAAAGAGTATAAAACATAGAAAGAATTAAAATCAAAGAAAATAAAACTTGTGTTATTTTAAAATCAATAAACTCTAAAATTCGTAAAAATGAGAAAAACAAAAACAGAATAATATCACTAAATCACTTGTTTTTAACATCATCAAATAATGACTTAAACTTAATATCAAAATAAAATTTTGAATTGAAGCAAAGTTCGAATCTCTCATATTCGTCTCATAAGAGAAGGAGACCAGGTCTATAGAAAAAACAACGAGAAGATTTTTATTGTTGATAACTTAACATTAGGTTGATTATATTGTTTTATATTAAAATTTGTTTTGTTTAGACATTAGGTTTTCTGGATTACATAATTTACATATACATAGTATTTAATATGTTATAATATTATAATTTAAATTAAGAGAAATTCCCTCAAATGACATGGAAACTAGTTTCTCTTTCTAATATACCACACACGGTGAAATTTTCCATTTCTAACATTTCTTATTAATAGATTGACATTTCTGTCCTCGATTAAATAAGACCTAAAACACCTATTTGTCAAATCTCGATCTTTCACCGTTGTAAACCACGACCTATTTCTCAAATCTCGAGCATTCACCATCGTCAAGCACGAGCTTCACCATTGTCAACCATTTTTAAATCATCGAATTAGAATTTTGGCAATATTTCGAAACCTTAGCGAAGAAGACAACGACGGCATACCAAATCCAGAAGCTTCTACTAGACAATTAGCTAAGGAGAGAGAGAAAGACTCCACAACGACGACGACAATGATGATCACTCTTGTTTGATGTGTGTTGCTGCAGCTTTATTCATTGTCCTCTTCCTCCTCGATGTCGTTCGCAGCGAGGTTTAACCTTTTTTCCTTGAGCTTTCGTTCTTGGGGGTTTCTTTTTTGTTTTTCCTGGGAAAGATATCTGTGAATCTAAGTTTCCAAAGGAATCGCATTGTTGCAGGATTAGCTTATGAAATTGACTTATATTGGAACCTTAGATTCCCACAATGATTTGAGATTTCACTTTCATTAATGATTTTGGTCTTGTTGTTGAATAAAATTGTCACAGGAGTGCACAAGAACCTGCATTGCACAGAATTGCGACAGTAAGTTTCAATTTTTTTCTGCAGTGTTTCTTTGGTTTTTGAGGAACGTATTTTATTTTGGGACTTAGCTACTTACTTGTATGTATTCCTTTACATCTTTTGTTTCAGCACTTTCAATTCGATATGGGAAAGTATTGTGGTATTGGACACTTCGGATGTCCCGGTGAGGAGCCTTGTGATGATCTTGCTGCTTGTTGTATGGTCCATGACAATTGCGTTGAGGCAAAAGGTAATTCATTCAAGAAAGCATATCCCTTACTGTTTGATTTGTATTGAGGCAAAAGTATCGTTCTTGGGTGTAGTGGTATGTAGTTTTGGTATAATCAGGTGGAAAAGTTCAATTTGGACCAAATTGAGTGTAGCTTTTTGACTTGGGAGAAGAATGATGATATGCACATTAGGCCATAGACAGAGCGAGATAAACTGAAATTAACATCTGCAACTACAGATTCTGTATGAATGTAAATTGACTTGATTAGACCTTGGATTTGAGAATGCAGCCAATCTGGTTTGTTTGATTTCGAGTATGATCTTAAGTGACTCTACTACCTTGGGGTTCTTATCATCTCATCTTTTATTCTTCTTGTTGCTTGTCGTCATATGAAAGTACTGTGTTTAGTTTAGTGGTCATAATGGTCAAAGTTTAGTGATCTAAAACATATTATTGTGTTTCATTTTCTTGTCTAGGAAATAGTTGATTATCTTTGCTCTTTTCTCATTCGTGTCTATTATGACAGATACATGGGGAGATGATCCAATATCGGAACCAGATTGGGATTTGATCATGGCCAGTGACATCCTTCTATGTAAGTACTCCTTTCCCCCTTCGGTTTATCTGAATACTATACATACATTCATGATTTTATTTAATTTGTGTTCACCTCCCTTTTTGTTTTGTTTTTGTTTTCCTTCCGTTTTTTTGCAGATGTGAGTACCCAAACTGATACGATCCTCCCAAGAATCGGCAATCTTTAGTTGGATTTCGGATAGATGGATAGGCCTTAGATCTTATGAAGAGATGAATCCTCAAAGAACAAGGTAAGATGGATCGAAAGGATCGCACAGAAGTTGCGGAAAGACTTCTGATATTCCCCAACTTGAATCCCTTAGATATGACACACTAAGACGAATTCAAAGTCGATTGAATGGATATGACGCACCAAACAATCTCTTAATCCCTTGGATATGACGCACCAAGACGGACTAAGGTTTGATCAATGGATATTACACACCAAGGATCGGAAATGTTCACGAAGAACCACTACAAGAAAACAGGCTTTTCGCGACTACAAAAACAGTTGCTAAGAAGTCGCAAAACCACGATTTACGACTAATTAGCGACTAAAATAAGTAGTCTCTAATATTTCGTCGCTAATTTCAGTAGTCGCTAATTAGTCGCAAATTTGCGACTAATAAGCGACTACGTATATGTCGAGTGAAAACAGTCGCGACTTAGTCGCAAAAGTAGCGACTAACTTGCGTCTTTTTAACGACCAAATTGCGACTGATTTTAGCCGTTTTCTAGTCGTAAATTATGTAGTTACTAATTAGTCGCTAAATATTGCGACTATTTTGCGACTCTTTAGTGACTCTTTCAGTGACTAAATATCGACTAATTGAGCCGATAAGATAGTTAATTTGTATGTGTATTACGACGAATTAGCGACTATTTTGTGACTGATTTTGCGACCTTTTAGCGACTAATAAGTTAAAAAAAAAACAATTTGGTAAAAGCATTTTGCCTTTATTTGGTTTTGGTTTTTTTTTTTTTTTGTAATAATGAGTTTTTAATCTAAGAAAAAGTCTTATAACCCATAAATTACTAATACGGTACATTGTCTTACAAGAAATCATAAAATACAATACAAATATTTCATTTCAGTTTGAAACATAGAAACCTAAGAAGAAGAGTGAGTTGGACCAGTTTGGGAAGCGCGGAAGTCAAGGTATCCCGGGTCAGTTTTGCGAAGATATTGCTCCATCAAGCTCAAGTCTCGCTGCTCAGCCGCTTGACGGGCTAGCTCAGTTTGAAGCTGTGCGTTATGAGCGGCTTGTGCTTCTATTTGGCGCTGAGCTTCTTCAAGTTGTTGTTGGAGCGAGTGGTAAGTCGACGAAGAGCTACCCGAGTACTTGCGCTTGCCGCTTACGTGAGACTCTCCGAGACTTCCAATACCATAAGCATCCCCTCTTTCATTCACTATAGTTGACTGCGAAACGGAAAAGAAACCGAGATACTTAGCAAATGTGTAAAGAATGAAAACGCAATTGCTTAATGTAAGATCAGATGCATAGTTACCTGAAGAAAGATGTCGTTAATCTCGTCCGTGGTTAGCTGTCGAGGTTGTGAAGTCCCATCTGAAGATTCTGCCTCGAACTCGGACCGCTTCGCTTGCAGGTTCTTCTCATACGCCTCTGCGATCTTCTGCGCCTTCCTATCAACATAAGTCCCATCTGGTCTTGTGTGGGTCTTCAGGAAAAGTTCACCAATACTCACTGGTCTACACAACTCCTCTTCCTGAAAATGTAACAAAAAGAAACAGAGAAAGACAAAAATATAAATTTGTAGAAGCATAGATAGAGGAATGTAAAGTACCATTTCTTGGTGGATTTGGTTAAAAGACTTTTGCCCAGTGAAGTTCTTGTGAGGACCAAGACCGCCACGGTCAGAATTTCGAGCAGCAGATGCGGTGTGACTCCTCTGTACAGCATCAACACTTTCCCAGTAGGTACACATTTCAGACCAAAGAGTCTCGCTGATCCAGGTAGGCCGCACACCAAGAGTGTGAGCTTTGCTGACCATATATTTCATCATCCTCTTACAAATCGCCACAAAGTGTCTTTGTACTAACTCTATTAAGATGGGATCCCATGTGTGCTCTTTCTACAATACAAGAAGCGAAGATCATGTTAGTAAAGAGAAGAGGAAAAGGACATATAAACGTAACAAAGAAGAAATAGTTACCGCAAATTCCATGAAGTATCGCTCCGCTCGTGGCGGAGGCACACAACTCCAACTGTAGTATGCATCATCAAATTTGTTTGTGAAGATCTTTGTAATCTTCCGGACCAAACTGGACTTGTCACGGCCAAACCTACATATAGAGAGAAAACAAGCAGAGTAAGTTTTAAACTATAAAACAGAGAAAGCTTTAAACTATAAAACTTAGTCATTACTCTCCGTTCTAAACTTAGTCAAAACTATACAAATGTAAGACTGAGTTCATATCTCTTAGTCATTACTCTCACAATCATATCAAACAATCAAGCACCTTCCATTAATAATCAGAATATAAGAAACAACGCTTTCGGAGAGCGACAATTTATTTTTTGAGATCAAAGCAATCAAGCAACTTCCATTTGACACCATATAAGTTAAAATCGACCATTTGACAACAAAAAAACAGTTGCAAACCATTTGACACAATTTATACCTTCTAAAATTTAAACCTGTGACTAAATCAAAAAGGTTTAACATTTAGGAAACTTACCATGTGGTATTTGGCGGCTGAGGTTTTAGTGGAGAGAGGACAGTCGTCCACTGATGACGGTTTGGCGTCCTTAGCAGCGTCTCAAGATAGCGGAGTTGGTCTTCCTGGAGATTGGGTTCAATGTATGCAGTGTCGTCAATCTCATCATCCCCACCATCTTCCAAATCGTTTGAGTGTTCAGCTTCAGACGGCTGATTACTTTGTGTTTCAGAGTTGTGCAGCGGAGGATTTGAAGAGATTGTTCGTGGAGACATTTGACCTGTAGGATTAGAAGAGCTTCGCCGTTTATAATCATAGAAACACTAAAAATGAAGAACTCGGAGAGCGACAATTTGAGGTTAACTTCCTGAAAACTCATATGAGGTTAACTTGAAACAAAGAAACGAAGAGCTTACCTTGAGGATTCGAAGAGCTTCGCATCTGAGGTTGAGGGTTCAACGAAGGACCTTGAGATTGAGAGATCTGTGGTGGACGCGTGGAGTTGTTTACGAAAAGCTGGGTTGGCGGTGGAAAGTGGCGGACGTGCATCTGAGTTTGGGTGAGAGGGGCAAGCCGTGGCGGAGAGGGGTCTGGCGCCGGAGTGAAATTATACTGCTGAGGTAGCTCCGACGGCGTAATCGGTGTAGATATGGAAGGGTTCGACCGAGTTCCTCCAGCGACGGATGCATCTCGCCCTCGACCTCTTCCTCTACCTCGAACCATCGGAGCTCTTACTTTCTTCCCTCTTCCGCCGGCCATCGAAAAATAGCAGATCTAGGATCGATTGAGGGTTCAAGGAAGAAGAAATCGAACAAGTAGATTTATAAGAGCATAATCACCCGAGGATAAGTATCTTACCTTAAGGTGTAGAGACGATCGGAAAGAGAAAGTATGCTTTTGATCGGAGATGAAGACGGCGACGGAAGGAGATCGTGTGAACGTGAAACGTCAGAGAGATTAATTTTATAGGATAAAAATCAAAAAGGTTTCTCGATTGAGGGTTCAAGGAAGAAGAAATCAAGATAGATAATAAATCGAGAGAGAAGAGAAATCAATGAAGAAGAAATCGTGAGAGAAGAAATCGAGAGAGAAGAATTTGAGTTTTCTGCGGGTGAGAGAGATAGGGAAAGGAAGAAGAAACCAAGAGAGAATAGAAACTTGGAAAAAAAAAAATCATAATTTTTACTTGTTACTCATAATTCTTACTCATAATGTTTTACAAGAACAAAATATCTTAATTGTTACTCAAAAAAAATCAAACAAGAACAAAATATTTTAATTGTTACTCATAATTTTTTTTTTCCAATCATTGTTACTCATAATTTGAAAAAAAAAAATTGATATTGGTTAAATTTCATTTCTTAGTTGTTACTCATAGTATTTTTTAATTTAAATATTTGTGTTTGTGTGAAAAAGATTATTAGTCGGAAACTTGTTATTATACAAATCAACATAATTATGTTTAATTAAGAGAAATTGAAAAATAAAAATACACCGAAATTAACATAATGATTTAAGCACATTATTACGGTTCTTCATCATCTTCATCGTCATCATCAGAAGACGATAAATTACACTGAAATTCATCTTCTGCTTCTGCATCTCCCACATCACAATCGAGATTGATTGGGTTTACTCCTTGTACCAAATTATCAACTACTAGATCTTCAATTGTTGTCATCATTACAGGATCATCATTTTCTTGTTGCAAAAGAGTCGGTTCTGTGTCGACATATTCTCCTGAAATATTTCCCCTCGGGTTGATTTTAACAACATTGAGCCACAAATGCTTCGGTTTCTTCGTGTATGGGTATGGGATATAACAAACTTGATCCGCTTGAGAGGCTGCAAAATAAATATGTACAAGTTACACTTGAATATATATATATGATATCCAGAAAGTAATATATATATATATAGAGATATACTAATGTACGAACCTAGAATAAATGGTTCGTATTTATTATACTTTCTCGATGAAAGAACGTCTACATTGCCAGCATTGTTCCTCCGAGTGCCTCTACCGATAACAGGGTCGTACCACTTACACTTAAAGAGTGTAATTCTCAAATTAACCATCCCCTCGTACTCGAGTTGTATTATATCCGTTAAGATCCCGTGAAAATCAGCTTCATCAGAAGAATCAGTATAATTCTCTCCTTTAACACATACACCATAATTACATGTTTTTCGGCCCTCGCTGTGATTGTGCGTATGAAACAAATATCCTCTTGTAAAATAGATAGGCCAAGTTCTGGCCTTGTTCACGGGTCCATGCACTATCTCTTGAACCCAAGTAGGAAAAGGATGTGTTTCGTTCCAGTAAGTAACCTGCATATAGATAGACAATATTAAATATATATAATTATTGATACATAAATATTTAATATATACATACTTAAGAAAATTATTCAGACATACATAGTTTTTCACCCATAAATGATATTCGTCAGCTCTTTTCGCGGAGAGATCTTTTTCGGAGAGATCTGTATATTTTGCAGAAATAAACTCTTCGAACATACTGTTTAAGACAAACACTTATATGAGACAATACATATATGTGACCGACACATTGTGGATTATGTTAATCGCAATTTAAGTTATGCCATATTATACCTCTCAAATGGCTGAAAATAATCGTAATTTCGCAAAACATATGCATGTGCACATCGATAGTCTTTCTCTGAAAGCCAGAGTTCATGCATTTCCCCACTTGGACGACCGACGTGAGTGAATATATTAGGTACTCCAGGGACATGATATTCAGGGACTTCACCTTCATCGAATCTTGTTAACCTTACCAAATTAGTTAAAAGAAATTTAGAATAGATAGCATGTGTCTCCATATGTGATTAATTAATATAGCATTTACCTTGATTTCGTTTGTATATTCGAGGCAAAATAATGCTCTGTGAAATAAGCTACCTCCTCATTTAGATATGATTGAACAATCGATCCTGCTGCATATCTTTTGTTTTTTGCTTTTCCTTTCAACTTTTTGAAAAATCTTTCAAAAGGGTACATCCACCTGTATTGCACGGGGCCCCCTAATTCAGCTTCGTAGGGGAGATGTATAGACAGGTGCTCCATCACGTCGAAAAATGATGGTGGAAATATCTTTTCCAAATTGCATATGATTAAAACAATGTTTTGTTTTAGAATTTGGAGGCGACTTTTCTGCAAAGTTCTTGAACATAAGTCTCGTCCGACCCCTACAACATATATTGAAACTCAAAATGGTTAATATAAAATACAATAATCATATTTAGGTGTCACATATTCGTAGAACTATAAGTAATTAGTACCTGATAACGCGAGGTGGACGTTCCGATCTAGGAGTTTTGAAAAGATAAATGGAAGTAACCGCTCCATAAAAACATGGCAGTCATGACTCTTCATCGCAGAAAACTTTCCATTAGCCATATCAGCACAACTAGCTAAGTCTGAAGCATAACCATCTGGGAATTTGACCTCATGTTTCACACATTCCAATAAACTTGTTCTGGCTTCGTCTGTCAATGAGTAGACGGGGAAAGGAGCTCTACCCTCACTATCAATATGTAAGTGTGGCCGAAAACAAAATTTTTCAATATCCAATCTTGACGGGATGGTATTTTTTGATTTATCCTTCACACGCATAAGAGTATTCATGATGTTGTCAAAAAAATTCTTCTCTATATGCATCAGATCGAGATTATGTCGAAGGTTGAGGTCCCTCCAGTACGGCAACTCCCAGAATATGCTTTCTTTGTGCCAGTTATGCGTCTTCCCAAAGCCAGGCTTCTTCTTTTCATGACCGTTTCCACCAACATCTTTAGTTTTCGGTGGATTTACACGACGCAACCGGTAGGAATAAACTTGCTCACCATTCAAAGACTCAGGTGGATACTCTTTCCTAGCGTCTTTTCCCTTAAAAAAGTCTTTTTTATTCTTCCTCAGTAGATGATCACGAGGAAGAAATCTTCGGTGGCAATCGAACCAACACGTCTTTCTTCCATTCGGCAGATAAAAAGACTTTGTATCTTCCATGCAAATTGGACATGACAATTTACCATGGGTGCTCCATCCTGATAACATGCTATACGCTGGAAAGTCGCTTATCGTCCACAACAACACTGCTTTTAGATTAAAATTTTGATTCAAGGACACATCGTATGCATCGACTCCAGTACACCATAATTCTTTTAACTCCTCAATAAGAGGTTGGAGGAATATATCGAGACTACCTCGCGGATGATTTGGCCCAGAATTCATAATTGTAAGAAACAAGTACTCCGTGTTCATGCACATACCAGGGGGTAAATTATATGGAGTCAAGATCACAGGCCACAACGAATGATTCCGAGACATGCCAAATGGATTGAACCCATCTGTACATAATCCAAGATAAACGTTACGAGTTTCTTGGGCAAACTGGGGATGTTGAGCCTGAAAATATTTCCACTCCGCCGCATCAGACGGATGACACATTTCTCCCTCCTTTGATTCGTGCTCCGCATGCCATCTCATTGCCGCTGCAGTTTTCTCGCTCTGATACATTCTCTTTAATCTGTCAGCAATAGGCATATACCACATACGACTATATGGTACATTATTCCTACGGCGTTGCTGGTTAGGCCTCCATCTTGGTGCATCACAAAACCGACACTTATCTAACATTTCGTCATCCTTCCAGAATATCATACAATTGTTGATGCAAACATCAATTGCATGACATGGGAGTCCTAAATTGCGCATCAGTTTTTCCGCCTCGTAATGTGAACCGGTTGCCTGGTTTCCTTCTGGTAAATACTCTGTGAAAATTTCGCATATCGAATCCACTAATTTTTCACTCATATTATTATCTGCCTTATTTTGCATGACCCGAGCAGTTAAAGATAACTGCGAGTGACCTTCACGACAACCATCGTATAATGGATTTCTCGCTCCTTCTAACAAGTTGTAGAATTTTTTTGAATGATTACGTACAGGTTCTTCTTCATTCTGATAACTACCATGTTCTTCTACATACTGATAACTACCATATTGATGATAGTTATCAAAATTAACGTTATCACGAAATGCATCATTCACCATATCCACATTTCTATCTTCTAGTACATTACCCACTTCTTCACTCTCACTACCCCACGTCGTATCAACATAACTCGTTCCTAAACCCATATCGAGTTCTTCACCATGCTTATACCAAACATAATAATCTGGCATAAATCCATTCTTATACAAATGCTTCCAAATTCTACTCCTCGGCATAAATTTGTCGTTCTTGCAAACACTACAAGGACAGTGAAACTTACCGCCATTGCTCTGCGCAAGAGACTGACTATTTGCAAATTTCATGAATTGATGATCCACCCCTACTATGAACTCTGCCGAAAAATTTCCCATCGCTTCATCGAACCTCTTATACATCCACTCCCGACCATTCGTAAAATTGTAATTTCCCGACATTTCTTTTTCTAGCAACAAAATTTTTTTTTCGATTTTTTTGTGTTTCTATGAATGAAGGGAAGGAAAGTGGAGTGAAGGGAAGGAATTTGTGAGGTTTGCATATATATAGACTTTTTAGCGACTAATTTGCGACTAAATTGCGTCTAATTTGCGACTACGCTTTTGAGTCGCAAAAAACAGTTACACCAACCCCGGCAACGAATAACACGTGTTCTTTAACCACTAAAAAATCGAGTATTTAGCAACCCACCGAATAGGGTCGCAAAATGGTCGCTAATTTTGCGACTGTTTTGTGACTCATTTTTAGTCGTATAATAGTCGCTAATTCGCGACTAATTGACGACTACCATATTTTAGTCGCAAATTTGCGACTAATATACTACTACGTTGGATTAGTCGCAAATGAGTCGTAAATGAGTCGCTAATTAGTCGCTATATTTAGCGACTGTATATGTAGTTGCAACTTGTAGTCGCGAAAAGCCTGTTTTCTTGTAGTGAACAAAAGAGAATCACTCTCAAAAAAATAAAAAGAAGGTTGTTTTTTCTCCAGGAGATTACAAGAGTATTTATAGGAAATACTTTGTAGAAAACTAGACTAAAATGTGTTAAAAACAATGTAACATTAACTAAGGAAAGACCAAAGACCAAAGTAAATGAGTTGACTGACTCTTGGCTTCAGCGCATGACCCTTGAGATCATTTAGCTTCCCATTTCTGGTCTTCTGATCGAAATAGACTCTTCAACTGCATTTCCTTCCTTTGGCAGAATCTTGACTATGTAGCGCAACTATATAACTCGACTATATAGTTGACGAATGTAGCTTGAATATGTAGTCGACTATATAACTTGACTATATAGCTGATTCACAAGTCTGCCGTGTATTTCCAGAAGTCTGCTGTGTAATTTCAGAAGTTTGCTGTGTAATTCCAGAAGTCTGCTGTGTAATTCCAGAAGTCTGCTGTGTAATTAAAACCAGAATGGTTTTAACTTCTTCTCCTTTCTGAGTAATCATCTGATTGAGTAATCCTCCAATTCCTTCTTTAAGCCTCTTAAGCCTTGCACGAGTCATAGGTCTGGATGGCATCACCAAGTCTTCAACGGCTTCTATTTCAGGTTCAAGCTCAGCTACAAGCTCATTCTCCTTTGTGCTTTCCATGATCGCATCATCCCCCCTTTGTTGAAAAGGATTTGCCCTCAAATCTGGACCATCTGCGACAAAAGACACTAGATCAGAAACGTTAAAACTTGAACTAACGTTGTACCTACCTTGAAGATCGAGTTGGTAAGAATTGTCATTGATCCTCTTGACTATATTGAATGGACCATCAACTCTTGGCATAAGTTTCGACTTTCTTTCTGCTGGAAACCTTTCTTTTCTCAAGTGAATCCACACGAGATCTCCAACTTCAAACACCATTTTGCGTCTGCCTTTGTTTACTTTTCTTTCATACTGCTTAGTCCTCTCTTCAATGTTCTTCCTTGCTTTCTCATGGATCTGTTTGACAAGATCAGCTTTCTTTTTCCCATCCACACTAGTTCTTTCACTCAAAGGCAATGGGATTAGATCCAATGGAGATAAAGGATTAAAACCATAAACGATTTGAAATGGAGAAAACTTAGTAACAGAATGGATCGAATGATTATATGCAAACTCTACATGTGGCAAACAATCTTTCCAAGTTCTCAAGTTCTTTTTAATCAATGCACGCAACATAGTGGACAAGGTTCGATTAACTACTCCAGTCTGACCATCAGTTTGTGGATGACAAGTAGTTGAGAACAACAACCTAGTTCCAAGCTTAGACCAAAGCGTTTTCCAGAAGTAACTCAAGAACTTAGTATCCCTATCGGAAACAATAGTTCTAATGAGATGCATCATTAGTCTTGTGACAAGCAATGAAATGTGCCATTTTTGAAAACCTATCAACAACAACGAAGATAGAATCTTTGCCAGTTCTAGTTCTAGGCAAACCAAGCACAAAGTCCATAGAAATGTCACTCCACGGTTGAGAAGGAAGGGGTAAAGGAGTATACAAACCGTTGGGTTGTACTCTAGATTTAGCTTGCTTGCAAGTTACACACCTTCCACAGATCCTCTCCACGTCTCTCTTCATGTGTGGCCAGTGAAAGTGGTCTAGCATAACCTGAAATGTCTTAGCAACTCCAAAATGCCCCATTAAACCTTCTCCATGGGCTTCCCTGACTAATAAATCTCAAATGGAACAGTTAGGCACACACAAACGTTGTTCATAGAACAGAAATCCTTCATCCCTATAGTACTTTCCAAACGCAAACTTTTCACAAGCTTTGTAAACTTCTTTAAACTCAGCATCAGTCTCATATAGTTCTTTAAGTTGTTCAAAACCAAGCAACTTAGCATCAAGAGTAGAAATCAGTGCATACCTGCGTGACAATGCATCAGCAACAACATTTTCTTTACCTTGATTGTATTTGATGACATATGGAAAAGTCTCAATGAATTCAACCCATCGAGCATGCCTCTTGTTGAGCTTCTGTTGTCCTTTCAAATGCTTGAGTGATTCATGATCAGTATGGATCACAAACTCTTTAGGCCAAAGATAGTGTTGCCATATTTGCAAAGCTCGAACCAAAGCATAGAGCTCTTTGTCATTAGTTGGGTAATTCAGCGTAGCACACCCAAGTTTCTCACTAAAGTAAGCTATGGTTTTCTTCTCTTGCATCAGCACAGCCCCAATACCTACACCAGAAGCATCACACTCAATTTCAAAGGTCTTTAGGAAATCAGGTAAAGACAAGAGTGGTGCGTTTGTAAGCTTCCCTTTCAAGGTTTTAAACGCTTCTTCTTGAGCTTCTTCCCACTTGAATCCAACGTCCTTCTTGATTACTTCAGTAAGTGGTGCAGCTATGGTGCTAAAATCTTTCACAAAGCGTCGATAGAAACCTGCTAGTCCATGAAAGCTTCTCACTTCTCCAACCGTCTTTGGACTAGGCCATTCTCGGATCGCTTTGACCTTTTTTCATCCACTTTTACGCCATCTGCACTTACAACAAAACCTAAAAAGACCAGGTTATCTTTACAAAACGTGCATTTCTTTAGATTGGCAAACAGATTCTCCTTTCTAAGAAATTCTAAAATCTTTTTGAGATGCAGAGCATGTTCATCTAGACTCTTGCTATAAACTAAGATATCATCAAAGTAAACAAGAGCAAAGACTCCAATGAAACTTCTCAGAACGTGATTCATCAACCTCATGAAAGTACTAGGTGCATTTGTTAGCCCAAATGGCATAACTAACCATTCATACAAACCATGCTTTGTTTTGAATGCAGTTTTCCATTCATCTCCTTCTTTCATGCGAATTTAATGGTAACCACTTTTAAGGTCTATCTTAGAAAAGATGCTAGAACCATGTAACTCATCAAGCATGTCATCAAGTCTAGGAATAGGATGGCGATACTTTACAGTGATGTTATTGATGGCTCTGCAATCCACACACATGCGCCAGCTTCCATCTTTCTTTGGCACAAGTAAAACTGGTACAGCACAAGGGCTCATACTTTCTCTGATATGCCCCTTCTCCATGAGCTCGCTCACTTGCCTTTGTAGTTCCTTTGTTTCCACATGATTGGTCCTATAAGCTGGACGGTTTGGCAATGAAGCTCCTGGTACAAAGTCGATTTGGTGCTCAATTCCACGAATTGGTGGTAATCCATTCGGGTTATCTTCAGAAAAAACATCTTCAAAGTCCTGCAAAAGAAAAGTTATCTCACTCGGCAACACCGGTGCAAGGTCAGTCAAACTCATAAGAGTTTCTTTATAGACAAACATAAGTAAAGGTTGTTTTGAAAGCAAAGCTCTCTTAACCTCACTAATCCTCACAAAAAAGTTTGAATGCCTCACGGGTTTGCTCTCACAGGCCTTTGTCTTTGCTTTTCTCAGACTCTCATTCTTTTTCTTATGTGAAATGTTTAGGGGGTCGCTCAAAGTGTTTGTTTCTCGTTTCTGCTTAAGTAACAACTGATCTTGATATACCTCATGTGGTGTCATCGGAATCAGTGTGATCTTTTTCCCCTTGAACACAAAAGAATGTCTATTGGTGAATCCATCATGTGTCACCCTTCGATCAAACTGCCATGGCCTTCCAAGAAGAATGTGGCCTGCCTCCATAGGTAACACATCGCATATGATCTCATCCACGTACCTGCCTATGGTTATGGGAACCAATACTTGGCTGCTCACTTTCATTTCTCCAACATCATCAAGCCACTGAAGTTTATAAGGCTTTGGATGTTTCCTTTCTTTCAAACCGAGCTTTCTCACCATTGTTTCACTCGCCACATTAGTACAACTGCCTCCATCAATGATGACGCTGCAGACCTTGTCTTGTACATGACACCTTGTGTGAAACAAGTTCTCTCTTTGCTCCTGCTCGTTTGATTTAGACTGCACACTTAGTGATCTCCTTGCCACCAATAGATCTCCTTTAGCCGGAATCTCATGCTCTTCTTCTGACGGTAATGAATCAGATACAACTTCTTCTTCCTCTGATTCGATTACTCCATTGTCTAGAAGAATCATAGTCTTCTTATTAGTGCATTCATTGGCGTAATGCCCTCTCCCTTGGCATTTGAAACAGATCAAATCTCTGGTTCTGGATCTAGATGCTTCAGCCTTGCCTTTATCGATTTGATTTGCAGAAAAAGGCTTAGATTCTACCTTTGGAGTGGTGATGGGTTTCTCTGTCCTTGTGTAACTCTGCTTAGACACTCCAACTCCATAAGTAGGTCGAGAAGTACCTTTCCTTTTAAGCTGCTGCTCCACTAGAATTGCTTTGTGTAGCATTTCCTCAATCTCCACATAATGCTGCAACTCAAGTCTATCTTGCACATCCCTATTTAATCCACTCAAGAACCAAGCCATTGTACCTTCTCTATCTTCAGACACATCAGCCCTTATCATAAGAGACTCCATCTCTTGATAATAATCTTCAACATTTCGGCCGCCCTGTGTAAGTCTCCTTAGTTTCTGATGAAGCTCACGGTGGTAATGGCTAGGAACAAACCTACTGCGCATAATAGCTTTCATATCTGCCCAAGTCTCTACTGGACGTTCCCCATTTCGTCTCCTTGAGGTAACCAACTGATCCCACCAGCTTAGTGCATAATCAAAGAACTCTGTAGCTGCCACTCTAACTTTGTTGTACTCCGTGTAGTGTTGGCAATCAAACACAAGCTCTGGATCATTCCTTCCATGAAATGGTGGAATTTTGAGCTTAAGTCCTCCAAAATCATCATCACGTTGTCTCATTCCTTCTCTTTCACGCCTAGGTCTCCTTCTGCTCCCTTGAGATGAGCGTCCATCATGACTGTAGTAGTCATCATCTAATTCGACCCTTGCTGGTCTAAGTTGCCCTCTTGCTCTTTCAACAGGAACATCTTGTGGCTGTCTTTGTTGTGCCTCTACTCGCATTTCATCTAGTCTATCATAGACACCATTTATTTCATTCCTCAGCAGTCTCCGCATTTCTCCCATCATTGCTTGCACTTACAGATTTGGAACTGCCTCTCTTTCTTCATTGTTGTTATCTCCTTCATGGTTAGACATGATTGTTTTCCTGCAAAACTCAACAAACAAGTTAGAAGTAAAAGCTTCTCACAAGTGTTTCTCTCAAGGTGTTTCACTCAAGTGTTTCACTCAATCTGATTTCCCTCAGTGATTTCTCAAGAGTTCTAATAGAACAAATCCAATACAACTCAATGGTAATCCCCAAAGTAACCAAACAGAATATTCCAAATGAATTTAAAGATAGATGAGATAATAACTTGATGAAGAACAGAAAATTCCCAAGAAATATAGGAACTAAAACCACAGAAATAAACTGAATAATATATTTATTTTTTTTTCGTTTTTTTTTTTTTTGATTTTCGTTTTTTTTTTAATAAATAAACTGAAAACAAAAACTTAGAATAGAAATAGAAATAGAAGGTGAAAAGATAGAAGGTGAAAAGATATTTAGATGATAGATAAGAAGGTGAAGAGATGAGAAGATGATAGATGAGAAGGTGGAAAGATGAGAAGATGATAGATGATACCGAACTGAAGAGTGTGTTCTGATACCACTTGATATGATCCTCCCAAGAATCGGCACTCTTTAGTTGGATTTCGGATAGATGGATAGGCCTTAGATCTTATGAAGAGATGAATCCTCAAAGAACAAGGTAAGATGGATCGAAAGGATTGCACAGAAGTTGCGGAAAGACTTCTGATATTCCCCAACTTAAATCCCTTAGATATGACACACTAAGACGAATTCAAAGTCGATTGAATGGATATGACGCACCAAACAATCTCTTAATCCCTTGGATATGACGCACCAAGACGGACTAAGGTTTGATCAATGGATATTACACACCAAGGATCGGAAATGTTCACGAAGAACAAAAGGGAATCACTCTCAAAATAAATAAAAAGAAGGTTGTTTTTTCTCCAAGAGATTACTAGAGTATTTATAGGAAATACTTTGTAGAAAACTAGACTAAAATGTGTTACAAACAATGTAACATTAACTAAGGAAAAACCAAAGACCAAAGTAAATGAGTTGACTGACTCTTGGCTTCAGCGCATGACCCTTGAGATCATATAGCTTCCCATTTCTGGTCTTCTGATCGAAATAGACTCTTCAACTGCATTTCCTTCCTTTCGCAGAATCTTGACTATGTAGCGCAACTATATAACTCGACTATATAGTTGACGAATGTAGCTTGAATATGTAGTCGACTATATAGCTTGACTATATAGCTGATTCACAAGTCTGCCGTGTATTTCCAGAAGTTTGCTGTGTAATTCCAGAAGTCTGCTGTGTAATTAAAACTAGAATGGTTTTAACTTCTTCTCCTTTCTGAGTAATCATCTGACTGAGTAATCCTCCAATTCCTTCTTTAAGCCTCTTAAGCCTTGCACGAGTCATAGATCCGGATGGCATCACCAAGTCTTCAACGGCTTCTATTTCAGATTCAAGCTCAGATACAAGCTCATTCTCTTTTGAAGATTTTTCGTGTAAAGGCAAGCATAAATACTCATAATTTTCCAAGCCCTTTGCCTAAATTTGAAAGAAAAAAAAATGATTACAATTCCGTTTTAAATTTAGGAAGCAGTCTTACATATTTAGGAATACTTTCCTAAAATCGTATAAATATAAATTTTTGTGTCTAGTTTTATGAAACTTAATTTAAGAAATCATATTGCATATTTAAGAAAACCTTTGTAAACGTGTAAATATAAATTTTGTGTCTATTTATACAATAACTTAAATTTAGGAAGCCATCCTACATATTTAGGAATACTTTTCTAAAATCAATAAATGAGATTTTGTGTGTTCATTTATACAACTATTCAAATTTGGTTTCATATGTCAATACAGTGTGACCACTACTAATCATTTTATGTTTACGTGAATGTTTAGTAAGTTTATAAATGATCAAGTAATTCATTTAAAAAATGTGTAAATATAAACTTTTGTATCTTTTTATACAATAACTGAAATTTAGGAAGTCGTATTACACATTTAGGAAAATTTTCCAAAAATGTATAGATATAAAGTTTTGTGTCTATTTATACAACTCAAATTTAAGAAGTTGTACTACACATTTAGGAAGGTCTTCCTACAACGTGTAAATATGAATTTTTGTGTATACATTTAGCAAAGCCTTCATAAAATGTATAAATATGAAATTTTGTATCAAAATTAGGAAGTCGTCCTATACATTTATCAAAGCCTTCCTAAAATTATATCTCGTAAAGCCTTCCTAAATATGTAGAAATCCTTCCTAATTCGTATAAAAGAAAATTTGTGTTCCCAAAATCGTTTTGGGGATGTATTGGATTAGGAATTTTAGAAGATTTGATGGTTATTTTAAAATCCCCTGTTATTGAACTAATGATTTCTAAATGTCTTACCAAATCTTATGTTATTCAATCAAGAATTTATAAAAAGTAAATGAAATCCCCTGTTATTGGAAATATTTTAAGTAGTGGATTTTAGAGGATCCTGAGTGATTTTAAGTGGTTTTGGTGGGGTTTGTTAGTTAAAAATATCAAAAACCAAATCCCATGGTTTTAGGTGGGATTTCATAGACTTTAATAACAAATCATAAGAAATTTCTTAATTCACCCAAAATCATCTAAAATTTCATTAAAACTCAAATCATTCCAAATTCTCCCAAATTTCAGTTTCAATACACCCCCTTTATGTTTACTTGAATGTTTACTAAGTTTTTAAATCGTATAATTCTCTTGATGGTGTGCCATTTGTGATATCTTGCAGAGAGATTTATCGCTTGTTCTGTAGCTCTTTACTTGTACCTTCTTTTGGATTATCTAATTTGATTTTCAATATCATACATGACCAGGTCGGTGGTATCACCTACGAATCTACGACCTCGAATGGACCAATGGAACCTCCCTCCTTCTTCTATACGCTCGACGAGACAAAATCATGTCGGTCCGCTTAGCTCGAAGTTGGTATTTTTTATGAACGATTATGTCACAGATCTTAGAGTACCTTTTGGAAGTAGAATTTCTAGGCAAAAGGGATAGTAGAATAGGAACAAAATTCAGAATTTCTATGTTTAGGAAGGTCTTACTGAATTTGTAGGAAGGCTTCCTGAAACTGTTTCAATTAATGTTTGTGAATTGTAATTGGATGAAACCGATGATGTGAAATTTATAATCAGTCATTCTAAACATGATTATTTTTGGTTTTCGTCGTGGTTCTTGTTTTTTAGGTATAGATTGGATAAGAATTTGGTTATTGTGAGTTGCACCAACAAACAATACACTAGTTCAATCGAGAATGCAGTGAATGCTTATTTATTTCTTGATTTGTAGTTGATAAATTGAAATATTTTGTCTTTAGTACAATTTGGTTATGTTTTTGGTTGGGTATGGAAGAATGCTAATGAGCTTATGTAAGTGATTGAATGTTTGAGTATATTCGTGTTAGGAAAGCGTTCCTAATTGTGTATAACGGCTTTCTAAATTTGAGTTGTTTAAATGGTACACAAAAGTTTGCGTTTTATACGTGTTAGGAAAGTCTTCCTAAATGTGTATAACGACTTCCTAAATTTGAGTTGTTGTTTAAATGGTACACAAAGTTTGCATTTTATACGTGTTAGGAAAGTCTTCCTAAATTTGAAGTAGGAGCAAAATTGGAAGGGAGCAAATAAAAAATGGTAGAGTTGGAACATTTTTAGCTTCTCTGTTATTTTGGTCCGACAAACATAATTTTGTGGTAAATATGAGAATTGTCCGTTATACTCTTCAATGTTACTCTAGAGTTAGACATTGCTTCAAGGCCGTAACAATGGTGAAATTTTTTAAAACATTTTGGAAAGCTTTCCTAAATTATGAAGTTTTCTAGAATATTCTGGAGCATCTTCTTAAAACGTGTGTGCATTGTTAGAATCCAACACACCAATTGAAATTTAGGAATGTCTTTTTGAATATTTAAGAAGCTTTCTTAAATATTTCGGAAAGCCTTCCTAAAACACCTTATGAAAATTGTGTTATCCAATAAAAAAATAAAAGTTTTTATAAATATTTAGGAAAAGCTTCCTAAATTTTTAGAAAGTTTTTCAAGAGGCTTAAGAAGCTCTTTCTTCATATTTTTGAAAACTTTTTGAATGTTTTTAGAAGCTATCATACAAATTTTAAGAGAATTTTCTGATTTATGAAAGATTCCTACATTTTTAGGCAAATCTTCCCAAATATTATTGTTACTTTTTTTTAGTTTGTCAACTTGTTTGTCTTTCTAGGAACAAAGAAAAACAAGAACTTATCAATGCTTTATTATGTTTAACAGCATTAACATACAATTGTATTTCACAAAACATTAGAACCTTTAGCAACATAAATTTCGTACAAATGCATTTCCCTGCGAATTCAACAAGAGCTAATATAACCAAGGGTGCTATCAAACAGCTGCATATGATGAAACACAATTTTAACTAAATTAAACGCACTTCAAGTGTCACAACATGTCAGTGCTAAATTTCTTACAAGGATGTCGAATTGTTGTTATTAATTGTGATCTTCTTCCTTTCAATGCTTATTTCAGAACACTAAGAAAAACTGTCAATTTATTTTGCATCATTCTCTAAATCCTCCTGCTGTTCATATATGATGTTCAAATTCTTTAGAAGGACTAATCATTTGCATGTGAACCAATATTTCAAGAATAAAGAAGAGCTGATGCACAAGATGAGAAAGTAGGAACTAATTATGAAGTCGTCCTGCACGTTTAGGAATGTCTTCCTAAAACGTATAAATGAGAACTTTTGTGTATAGTTATACAATGATTTAAATTTAAGAAGCCATCCTACATATTTTGGAAGGTCTTCCTAAAACGTATAAGTGAGAATTTTTGTGCATATATTTATACAAAAGCTCAAAGTTAGGAAGGTATCCTACACACTTACGAAGAATTTCTTAAAACGTATTGATAATAATTTTTGTGTCCATTTATATAACAACTCAAATTTGGTCAGATATGTCAACACAATATGAAAATTAAAAATGGTTTTATGTTCTCTTACTTGAATGTTTAGTAAGTTCTTAAATGGTCAAATAATTTATCTTAAAACGTGTAATGAAAACTTTTGTGTCTGTTTATACATCCACTAAAATTTAGGAAGCCGTCACACACCTTTAGGAAGACCTTCCGTTAAACATATAAAATACTTTTTAAAGATTTTATGAATGTCTTATAATAGTCAATGAAAATCTCTTAAAAGACTAAGAAGTTTAAGAAGCTTTTTTAATAATTAAGAAAGTTTTCAAACATTTTAGCAAATATTTCTAAACATTTAGGAAGTCTTTCTAAACATTTAGGAAGACCTTCCTAACAGTTCATGAAATATTTTTTGAAGGAAATTTTAATGCTGGCTAAAATTTTAGGAAACCCTTCGAAAATTTTAAAAGGTTTACAAAGCATTTCTAATATTTTCAGAAACTTTTCAAATGTTTTAGTTTTGATTCTTTCTCTCTTTTTTTTTGAGATGATTTGTAACTTTCAACTTGTTATTTGCAGGGAGAATTTTGATGATAGTCACAATACAATATGGAGTAGATCTCTCACTGCACAACGAGCTGACATTGATGGAGCTGTAGCTTATAATGTCTCTGGTTTGTTTTCATTTCTAGTGAGTTGGAAAAAGAAATTAACAAAGCCTTTAACTCTTATAGATTACTTGCTATGGGCATTTTATCTCGTTACTTATGGTAACAGTCTGTATAAATCAAAAAATGTATACATTTAAAACTAGTATGCCTTTAGGAAGCTTTTATACAAATTTAGAAAGACATTCCTAAACATGTATTTAAGAAAGTTTTACTAAAACGTATAAATGGAAACTTTTGTGCCTATTTATATGCAATTGGTATGTTCAATGTCAAGTGTTTCTGCTGTCAAATTAATCTGATTTTCTGAATTTTTTTTCTTTATATCTTTTGATGAATCTGTGAATTAAATACGAGTATAGACCTCGGAAGCAAATTGGTTTAAAGTAATTTATAGATGATCATCTATTTTTATTCTTCGTATGTCAAACTCATATGTGTATCCCTAAAATCACCTCCTTCAAGACACTTTCAACCATCTAGGGTGGCCTTTAAAGAAAAAAAACAACGTAAAAAACTCCTTTACTAAACTAAAATAAGATCGATAAAGAATATACAATAAAAAAAAACTCACTTGTTTAGTATGAAATTGAATGTTCACTTGTTTTAGGAAGCTTTAGTAATGTGATAAGCGGTTTCTTGGTGTGGCTTAACAATTACTCAAGCTACTACTCATGTCATTGTAATACTTGAGGATCAATCCATATGGAAATGGTTAAGACACTAGGAATGCAAACAACTTCTTAATCTAAGCTAGTAATAAGGTTTTGGAATTTAACTAACAACCTAATTGATCAAACAAACCAAATCAAACTAATTAACTACTAATCAAGATTATCAAAAGACTAAAACGAATCCAAAGATGGGGTTATCAATCTAAGGTGTTCCAAGAATCAATCTTTGATGCCAATCAATAACATAACATGCTAATCCCTTGGCTTAGAACTCAATAGCTAAGACTAATCCACTTTCATGGCACTAATCCCTTCTTTAATCATCCTAATCAAGATCAAACTTTCATTTGTGAAAAGGAAGCTAATGAGCATAATGAAACAGTTCTAAATTGCTAATAAACACCCTAGACAATCACTTCCATAAGCTAGGAATGTAAATCACTTGTTTAGTTGGTTGGGAAATTTCATCAAACACCTTGTGGGTGTGAAATTCCCTAAGGCCTAGTTTTAGCATGATCAAGGCTAAACTAGCATTTAGAACACTAAACAATGAGGGAAATGAGAAGATCTAATCCTAGGCATCAAGATTAACCCTTAAAACACCCTAGATCTAACCCATCCTTAGATCCTAATGAAACTACTCACTAATCATGGTTAATCCCTTAAATCCTATGAAAGAGATAGAGATAAACATGATTAGAGAGATAGAAGATGAAAGATTAAAAGAGGTAAATACTAGATTTGCATAAACTTAAAGAAATGTCTTACAAAATCACTTAGAAACCAAAAGGGAAAGTTTTCTAAGCAAGAACAAGAGATTAAAAGATACTTAGGAAAAATTAGGTCTTTTCCTATTTATAGTGAACAGTGGACGACCCGGGTCAACCCGGAACAAACCGGGTATTGACCCGGTTTAAGTCTGAAAATCGGGCAGCGTATCGAGCTTGCTAGGTCGATACGCAGCTCGATACGCTGCTAAAGGTTTCCTCAAGGAGTGTGTCGAGCTTAGTAGCTCGACACAGATGCCCGATACGCCGTTCTTCAAACTTCGGATGAGATGTGTGTCGACCTTGGCAGTCCGATACGAATGCCCGATACGCCACGTTCGAAATTCGGATGACCATTGTATCGAGCTTAGTAGCTCGATACAAACTTCCGATACGCACACTCCGTCTTCCCTGCCGATCTATATCGACCTCGGTAGGTCGACACCAAGGTCGACACACTTCTAAAATTGGTCTACTTCATGTTTGGCTCCCTTCTCTTCTTTCTCCTTGTCACCCAACTCTCCAAAGAGGTCCTTCAAGCCTCCAAAATACCTAATTAAGACTCAATATGCACAATATGCAACAACCTAAGCTAAAACTTGCTAAACTCTAATATGGATGCAATTTGGACTAAAAGTAACTAAATGAATGCATAAATCAATGCAAAGATATCAAAAGGGGATGATAACATGCTAATTTATGAGTATATCAACTCCACCAAACTTGCCTTTTGCTTGCCCTCAAGCAAACAAACATGACAAATCCAAGAGAGAGGTTTGAAGGTGGGAGCTCATCATCTAAAAATGCCAACAAATACAATCAACTCAATGTCCTAGTTCTTAATTCTAAGGTGCATTTGAATTCATCCTACTCCAAAAGAGTTAGCCATGCCCATCTCAACAATCAAATGCACTAAGACTTCGATCTAGATAAGCCTCCCTATCAAGCCAACTCTTTAACATTCATTAAGTGCAAACTGTGGATCCTGACAATGCAATGCAAGCGAATTCATTTGGCTAAGGGACTAGGCCTTGAGATGAAAATGATCTCAATTCACGTGGCTTCCAATTCGCGTAAGGGTTTCACTCAAAAAGGATTAAACTTTATGCATAATGCTAAAGGTAAAAGACAAGTGATGCATACAAGACTAGACTCTCATCTACTCACAATGCTATCAATGGTCCTATACCCCTCTCATTCATCTTCTTTAAAGCTCACTCAACCCTCTAAAGCTACCCTTTTCCCAAGGCCTTTTGTGCCTTACTAAACCCATGAATCTCATAAACCACTTCTTCTTCTTACAACACTTAAGGGGAAACTTCTTCAACCTTTAACTCATAGCGAATGGTGTGATCTTTTAACAACCTAGCCCTTTTTATACTTAGGTAGCCGTTTTCTCTTTCTTTGGCTTCTTAGCCCATTTTGATTTCTCTTTTTCTTTTACTAAGGCTACCCAATTCTTTTTACACTTAGAGCTATACTTTTTCTTTTCAAACACAAGACCCACCATTTCAATCTATGCTTCCCTTATTCGCCTTCCAAGCCTCTTTCATTCCCTTTCTTTCTACTCCCTTTCACGACCCATCATGCTAACATGCAAGCATATAATCCAAGCCACAACACCAAGCAATACCGCGACCCATACCCCAATTCCTAAGCCTAAAACTAGCCTCGATATGTGAGAGCTAGAATCTACATGAGAGCCTAAACTTGTCGTCTCAAACATAACACTTTATGCTAAGTTTAATCAAAATAAGGCCTCACAATCATTATCACTAGAACATTTGGCTTTTAAGGAGGTAAGGTAAGGTGGGGGTACTACTTGAGCTAGCAAGAGAGTGGTAGAGTGAGTAAGAAAGCTCAAGTATGTCTATTATCCATGAATTCACTTTCAATGCAAGGCATGATATTTATTTGTCAAATTTAGGTTCAAGTGAATTGAGTTGGCTATCAATTTCAAGGCCCTCTTTCGACCACAATCTAGTGGCTAGTGAAGTGGTCCAAGCATGGTTCTTCCTTACTTTCAAGAATTGCTCAAATGCAACAAAGAACTACTAACTAGGGCATTGAATTGATTACATGAGTTGGCATTCTACAAGGATTAGCTCATCATTGCTCTCAATGCATATGAATGCAATTCCTACATGCAATGCAACTAGACTCAATCCTAAAATGCAAATGCAACATCTAAATGACTTTCTTTTTGGAAAATTTTCAAATTTTTCAATTTTTTTTTGGTTTTTTCTATGCCTTAAATGAATGCATGAGACTCAAAATGCATAAAAGGAAAATAAGACTCACAAAACACAATGTCAAATCTCTCAACCTCTCCCCCAAACTTAAATTAAACAGTCCCTTGTGTAATAAAAGTCTAGAGGAGACCTCAATCAACATGACATAAAACACAAAATGAAAAGCTAAAAGAAATATTTACAAGAGAGGTGGAGGTACCTCAAAACTGTGAAGAGGAGGATGATCCTAAGGAGAGCGATTGGTTACTTGAGGAGGGAGATCGGCTCGGCTTTCTCTTCCTTGGTCGTGCTTCATAGGAGGAAGAGTGAGGTGGATCCTCTTGGACCGGTTTCCTTGGGCGCATCTCGAATGAATGGCGCCTATCAAGGTCCGTTTCACTCTCTCCTTCATCCTCTTCCTCATCCGCGTCGCTTGTGCCCTCTTGTCTACCCCTTGTGGAGGACTTTCCCTTAATGATGGTCTTTAGCCCTTTGACCGTCTTCTTCAAGTCCTTCACCGTCTCACCGAGCTTCTTGATAGCCCGGTCTTGATACTTGCTCCACCTCTTGAGAAGACTAATGTGTGCATGGGCCTCTCTCAATGCCGGGCTTGACATTGGGTCTATGCAAGAGGCGAAGTAATACCTCTCGCTACTGTAAACTGGGCTCAGATCTTGATCATCGACCTCTATATCTTCTTCCTCTTCAAGAATTTGGCTTGGGTCAAAGTCAAATGTCCCTCTCTTGGCAATGGAGTGGAGGGGAGGACTAATAGCCGGATTGTAGAGGTCCTCGTATGGGGGAGCAAAGTCGATGTTGGCGATGTCTTGGAAGGAGGTAGCTTGCAAGTTCGGGAGATAAATCTTTGCTTCGGTTTTTGTGTCCACCGCGAACTTGTAGGCGAACCGGTTGCCCAATCTTCCCGAGAGAAACATGGTCCTCCCAAGGTAGAAGATGTCCATCCACTCGGGCTCTAGACCATCCGTCCCTAGCCGATGCCCACAAGCTTCAATAATCGAGGTGATGAGCCCGCCAATGCTGAGCTCAGGGTCCTTGTCTTTCATAGTGACAACCCAATCTTGGTAAGAGACAAGCTGCCTAACCAATAGGCTAACTATGTCGGTTCCCGTCCTATCCCCTCGGACTCTTGTGCCTCCTCTTGTGTGAAACCCGGTGAACCTTGCAAGACCCACATCTAGCAGCTCGAGCTCCTCCTTGGCGACTTTCCCGGCCTCCTTCCTTGCATAGAAGGTGTGAGCAAGAGCTTTGTGTGCACACCTCAAGGCTGGATGCCATATCAAAGTCCCCGTGCTTCCTCCCGACTTAAATTTCCCAACCGCGATTGTCTCCCACAAACCCTTCAACTCACACTCGTCAATGGTGAGCATCTTTGTTCTTCTTTCCCCTTCTCGGAATCCAAAGACCTCGTTTAGTTGGCGGAAGGTCATGGAGTACATGGTCCTATGGATCTTGAAGTTGATGTAGCCATGACCATGTAGCGGTGGCGAATCTTCACCGTCATAGTAGAAGTGTGTGGTGAGGGAAGACAAGGACTCGCATGTCGCGAGCTTGTGAGCGGGACGAGCCATAGTGATGAACTTGGCCAAACCCATATTCTTGAAGAGAGCTTGGAAGTCCTCATAGATTCCCAAGGCACGTAGTGTCTGCTCATGTGGGTACTTCGTTGCCTTGAACCGCATGCTCATGTATGCCTTGAGGAGTTCCTCGGGTGAGAGCTTCTTTTTAGGGCCCTCTTGTGTGGCCTTTGCCTTCCCCTTTGAGGCTCTCGTGACTGGCTTCTTTCTTCCCCCAAGCGTCAACTGCTCCTCCTCACTACTGACCTCTCGGTTTTCAACTACTTGCCTCTTCCCTTGGATCTTTGATGACTTTGCTTGAGAGCTTGCCCCTTGTTTTGTTGCATCTCCTCTCGCTCTTCCCATTGTTCCTACAAGAGAGCCAAAAATTTGAAAATTCTCCCTAGTTTCACACTTAGCAAAATTTTTGGCAAATTGGAAATTCCCAAAATTTTCAAATCACCCAAATTCGAGTGCTACCTATTGGGGATCTATAAGCATGATCAATGTAAATTAATGCAAGTGAAGGCCCCGAAATCTAACAAGGTTCAAGAGTTTAATTTAAATTTTCGCACCATGAACCCTATCTGTCAAATTTCCAAAACTTTAACATGGAAATCCTAATGTAGCACTCGAAATCTACTCCCTAACCGTATTCAAGCAATGCCCAAGCCACAAACAATCAATTTGAACATCCTAAAGCAAAAATCCCCAAACTTTCCACCATTAGAGTAAAAGATGAAAAGCTTGGTTTTTGGATTTATTACTTTGTGAGTGGCTTGAAGGATGAACGAAATCGACTTAGAATCAATGAGAGCACAAGATATCTAGCAAGAGGCACTTTAAATCACTAGGATCGCTTAAAAATCGAGAGAGGGAGAGCCAAAAATCGTAAGTGTGTGTGTGAATGGGGCTATTTTCGTGTTTGGGGAAGAAGAAGGAGAAAGAACCCCGTTGACTTACCTGGAAAAGGGGCGTATCGAGCTATGTAGGTCGATACATAGCTCGATATGCTTGCAGACGGAGCTTTTAAAACTGTATCGAGTTAGGTAGCTCGATACAGATGCCCGATGTAGGGGTCAAGCTTTCCCTGGCTCGCCTGCATCGACCTTAGTAGGTCGATACAAAAGCCCGATATAGCTCCGTCAAAATCCCTGTAAGAGCTGTATCGACCTTAGTAGGTCGTTACATAGCTCGATACAATGCTAAAAATTCCTTGGCAAGCTTTTGTCCTTAGCTCAACCTCCTCAATCCAAACCTGTCATCGACAAACACTAGAAAACATATTACTAAATTAAAAAGTGCAAATATATACAAAGATAGACATAGGAGTGCCTCTCAAGTGCGCTTGTTTAAAGTCACTAAGCTTGACTTTTCAAACCCTTAGGCGTGGGGGTGAACAAGGAGTGGAATTGGTTTTCCTCCTCCTTTCTCGATGTACATGGTGCCTGCTCCAGCTTGCTGCACCCTCTTTTTTTTCTTTGACCTCTTTGGTGGCTCAGCTTCATGTTCAACAACCTTGATGCCATCAAACATTGCTAGAAGACTTTCACCATCTAAGCTTTGCCCATCATACTCATTGTGATCAAGGGTTTCATCCTCACTCTTCATCACACTAGTGAGACCCATCAGCTGCTCCTTAGGTGGTTCTTCTTCAACTTCCTTAGTGTCACATGTGACTGTCCCACAAAGGCTCAAAACAGAAGGTTTCATAGGATAGAAGACCTTTGCATTCACGTTCTTGAGGATCACTCTCTTGTTGATGAAGTCAAGGCTTGCACCAGATGTGTTGAGAAAAGGTGTGCCTAGAAGAAGAGGTAGCCTCGCTGCTTGGACCATATCCATCACTATGAAATCTGTTGGGATTAGACACTCCCTAACTTTCAATGGATAATCTTCTACAAGGCGTAGAAGTTGCCTTGAGGAAGCATCAACAAAGGTGATGTGTGATGAATACTTCTTCATAGTAGTGATCCCAAGGTTCTTGAACATTTTAAAGGACATCACATTGACACTTGAGCCGGATTTACACAAAGCTTCTTCAACCTTGAAGTCTCCAAGAGAACAAGAAATCAAAAAATTTCCCGGATTACCCAGTTTTGGAATAACCTTGGACTTATTCCTCGCCATGCATGTTGAATCTAGACCCTCTATCAGCTCTTCAACCTTCTCTATATTGGCAAGCATCTTCTTGATGAACTTTATTTGACATTTGACTTGGGACAAACTCTCCACTTTGGGCAGTGGTGCACCAATTTTTTCCATACTCCCTCTAAACCTTGAGAGTACCTTCTTTTGTGCTTTAGTCAATATCAACTCGGGAAAGGGGAGTGGTGGCTTGTAGACAAGGAGATCATAAGACTCAAGTTCAGTCTTCTTAGCCACTTCTCTTTCCTTTTCAACAATACTTGCTTGTGTTGTGGTCACATCCTCCTTAAGCTCCTTTTTGCTCATTGGTTTGTCAATAACCAAATGGTCATTTTCAATGACCGCCTCCTGATAGACTCATAATTTAGCATATTTTAGCATTCATTTTACATAGTTCTGCATGTACTTTTGCATTCATTTAGCCACTTTTAGTCCCATTTGCATCCATATTAGAGTTTAGTGAGTTTTAGCTTAGGTTGTTGCATATTTGTACATATTGAGTCTTTATTAGGTGTTTTGGAGGCTTGGAGGACCATATGGAGTTTCATGGATAATCAAGAGGAGGAAGAGAAGCAGCTAAATGAGAAGCAGAAGTCTTTTAGAAGCATGTTGAGCATTTGGAGGTGTGAAATGTATGTGTCCAGACGAAGGCCTTCCACTTAGATTCAGACTCCTAAGCCTTCTTCAAAGTTGTAGAGGATTCATGGAGCTTTCTAATGCCGTTGGAATCCAGTCATTACGATCAGCGGTTCAGGAGATACG
>JAHZTW010000001.1:93515675-93531715 GCA_020283515.1 Alliaria petiolata
AATTAATAATACTCTCGCATCTATTAATTAACCTAAGATCAGATTCTAGGTCGCGAAGCTAGAATAAGCATTAAACACAAATCCAGATGAAGAACTTCTAATGATTTTATCCTAACAATTTAATTCGACCTAACAATTCATTGATCACCTTTGAAAAATCCTAAACCTAACTAGCAAACTACTCAGACATGGTGAATAAAGAAAACATCATGAATAAAATAGTTTTCATAAAAGAAATCAATAGAAACAAAGTACTTCCAAATTTGCTCTGAAGGAGACAAATTCTTCTCTCTAAAATCTCTCTAAAAATCTCTCTGTAAAATAATGTGTGTTGTAAAGTGTAGCCTAAACAATGGCTGAAAAACTATATTTATAGGAGAGGATTTTCGTCCAGGGGCAATCTTGTAATTCTTCAGAACTTGGGCAATTTCTTTTTTCTGATGGAAATCGAGTTTCTCTGCCGACCTTGTCTGGTGTCGATCGACACCATCTGTGTCGATCGACACCATGTGCGTAATTCTGCTCTCTCGACTTCATCACTTCGCAGCTTCTTACAGAATGCTCCAAAAAGATCCAGAATCTCCAATTATGCTCTAAACGTAGTCCAACCTATAAAGACTCTAATAGGACTCTAAAAATACCAAAAGACTCTATAAAAACACTTATATCATGGTCCAAAAACGGGTAAAAATCATGATATATCATCTATACGGTAATCCGAAACACTCTAAACCTCACCAATAAAGGCCTTTTATGCACCTAACCTCGTTGAACCTAGCTTGACATCCCTTGACAAGGATCACGCCAATCTTAATACTATTTAGAGAGCTAGTTAACTGAAACCTGGGATTTAGATAGTGAAAGCTTCATAAAGGACTAGTGTTGAAGGAACCATAGTGAGAATTTGCTAGGCTAATCTTGGATAGACTAGTTCGATGACTTATGGTTTAGAAGGACGGTCTCTGAGTTTTTGCTAGTTCCCATATTTTCAAACGTCTTTCCAAGATTTTATCTGCGTTTTGTTTGAAGACAAACAAAGGTTTAAGTCTGGGGGAGTGGAGTTGATAACACTCATATTTTACTCCTAAAACCTATCATTTCAAGATTCCTTACATGTCTTTTAACCCGGTTTTCAACGGTTTTAAAGTGATTTCCACGTTTCCTAGTCTTAAGAGTCATTTCAGGGAAATTGGACAAAAAGGATACATTTTGGAGCAAAACGGAAACTTCAAGGACAAGTGCTCGGAGCCATAAGTTCAACATCAGACGACGACCTTTCCACCACAAGATCAAGTTCATATTTGGAGATAAGATAGCCCTTTCAACTGTCTTTCATCCCGAGGTTGTTTGAGTTCAATCCCACGGCTGGATCTCAAGTTACAAAGGAAGCAAGAAGGCCCGTCAGGCACATCCTCAGAAGAAGGACAGCCGCACCATGGAGTTTCAGAAGACCAGTGGCCGCACCACGCCTGGTCGCTCGCGCGGCCAGACCATTCCGGCCCATCCCGAGCCCGTTTGCACTTATTTCCCGAGGTTAAAACGCGAAGCCCACTTTCTGAAGATACGAAGGCCTATATAAGGAGACCTTAGGGCTTCATAAAGGAAGTGACCTTTTCACAGAGCTTTTCAGAAAAACTTTCACCCCACCAGAGGGAGAGGGAGAAAGAGATCGACGGCGCCCGGAGTTAAAGACCTCGAGAGAGATTTCTTCTGCAGCCGCCACCTTTCCTTCCTTCTCTTTTCATCTTTGTTCTTAGTTCTTTGCTTTTCAATACTTTAAGAAGATCTCTTCATTCGGATTTCCTTTGAAGAAGTTTTCTCACTCTGTTTCTTATTCAATACAATTTGCACCCTTCTTATCTCGAAGATGTCTCTCGTTCCCATGAACGAGTAGTCATCTAGTTGGGTTTTTAAGGGGGTTTTCAAATAGGTTTAATCATGGATCGATTTCGCTAGGGTGATAGAGATAAAGTTTCTTTTAGGTATCTTCGTTTATGTCTTGCTCTTATTGTATGTTTGCTTCTCTGATCAATTAGCAACTGATTCCAGAACGGTTAGATACACGAATGTGTGGTCTATTGTCTGGATCTAGAGGTTAACGAGCGGACCGCACCGTAGGATGCTTAGGCATATCGACGGACCGCACCGCGAGTGTTTACAAATAGGTGAATGATACATTTGCGCGGTTGTCTTGCATCGTGGGATGATAACTCATATCCGCGGAACAAGGCAAACGTAGGTGGCTAGATCCACGAGCGCGGGGTAATCATAGTCGACCGTTTCAGCTTAAGAACCTAACCCATTAAGTCCTTTAGAACCTAATCTATTGCTTGTTAGATCCGATCCATGAACCCCGGAGGACACCCCTGAACCCAACGCCTTTACCTATTGATTTACAACCGTTTAATTCTCTTTTGCTGCTTGATATCACTACTGCAAACCGTGACACACAAACCCCCCAACTTCCCTTTCGGTTTAAAGAAGTTAGAAATCTTAGGACTTTCGCAAAAAAACAATCTATGTGGATTCGATCCCTTAATATACTACTGTGATTGCTGTGCACTTGCAGTTATCCTAGGGGTTAAACTTGAAGTAACAAACTCCACCGCATCAAAGAGGTATATCGTGTTTCTTTCAAAACTTGAGGACGCTCTCCTTGCTCGACAACGAGCTGTTGAGAGCCGAATGTAGAGAGAGAGGTTTTTCCGACCGGGCAAGTGAGCTGCAAGCAAAACTAATCACCACGAGGGATCAGCTCGTGGAGTCGCAGTCCTTGGCGCGAGGAGAGGCGTTGGGAGGTGAGGTTACGCGCTTTGAGGCGGAGCTCGAGTTGGCACATCGTGATATATCTGAACGCGACCTGGAGGTTGAGTAACTCCATGACATGATCGCTTCTTCACGGGGTTGGGGCTCTAGTGCCACCCTCAACGAGACATGCGTTGCGATATGTATCATGTCAGACGCTCAATCATAGATTTGACGACTTCAGGGAGAGCTAAAGACGTTGTGGCTTCCTCATATCGACCTGGTCACCTGCTTTAGGTGGTCATGGCCGTCTTGGCGTGGGACCTTCCTGCTCGGGTTGGCCCATCGTCACATTCGCTGGCTCCTTAAATCCGTTTATATGTAGAGTAATGGTTTTTCCGACCGCATCAAAGAGGTATATAGTGTTTCTTTCAAAACTTGAGGACGCTCTCCTTGCTCGAGAACGAGCTGTTGAGAGCCGAATGTAGACAGAGAGAGGTTTTTCCGACCGGGCAAGTGAGCTGCAAGCAAAACTAATCACCATGAGGGATCAGCTCGTGGAGTCGCAAGTCCTTGGCGCGAGGAGAGGCATTGGGAGGTGAGGTTACGCGCTTTGAGGTGGAGCTCGAGTTGGCGCATCGTGATATATTTGAACGCGACCTGGAGATTGAGTAACTCCATGACATGATCGCTTCTTCACGGGGTTGGGGCTCTGGTGCCACCCTCAATGAGACATGCGTTGCGATATGTATCATGTCGGACGCTCAATCATAGATTTGACGACTTCGGGGAGAGCTAAAGACGATGTGGCTTCCTCATATCGACCTGGTCACCGGCTTTAGGTGGTCCTGGCCGTCTTGGTGTGGGACCTTCCTGCTCGGTTTGGCCCATCATCACATTCGCTGGCTCCTTAAATCCGTTTATATGTAGAGTAATGGTTGGACTCTTTTAGGAACGAGCTGTCGGCCTTCTTTGTATTCCTTCCTTTGTTTTAATAAAACTTCATCTTCTATTAATGTCGATCGTTTTCTCTCGACTTTTACTTTTGGTCTTGGCACTCTCTAAGTTCGGTTTTTCATGTCCTTCGTTTCCCGGGTCGCCGCCGCTTCTCTGGGATTATACTTGTAAATGAACCAAGTCCGCTTCATCGCTTTCTTGCCTCGTTTGACTCGGGACCGTGATTATTCCTCTATACTCGATAGTTGGTTAGGTTTATCGGACCTTGGCTCGGTCGCGATTGTAATCCTTCTATAATCTTTTCATGTCGATTCACATTTCTCCACTTGCGGAGCACCGGAGATGGGATCCTCTTGTTGTGGCCCGGTATTGTCTTGACTTCATATGTAAGATTCGCAATCTCTTGGTCTGGTATGTCAACCAGAACGAGAAACTCTGCCCCTCTTGACTCCTTTCCCATGGTTCCGTACTGAAGATCCGTCCCAGGAAAGCCTTCGTGCGTTGAACGTTATTTTTGGTTAGACTAGTGGCGGGAGGCACCTTTTCTGTCGTCTTATGCTGCTTGCTGGTGGAGATTATCGCCCCTTCTACTTCGGGTATGTTGTGACTGTTTTTCGCCGGGCCAAGTACTAGTCTTTCCCCCTCCTTCTAGCGCCAATTATCCAGAAGCATTTTGCGTGGGATGTGTATTTTTGTGATGGTCGAGCCTCGGGTCGTATGTTCTTCCATTTTGGGTATGAGTAATGTTCGGGCGCGTGATCTTTCTTAGTCTATGGGACTTGCAACCACTAGCAAATGGGTGAGGCGGCCCTCGAAAGAAACAAGAGGGGGTTTTCCTCACAAAAGTTCTCTGACGCTCAAGTCAGACGTGCACAACTGGAAACATATACTCGCGAGAGAGAATTTGAATGGGTTAAAAGAGACGCTACTTCTGTAGATCATAGTACATATCTGATAGTTTAGTGAGAGAGTGGGTTCCCTTTAATCGGAATGAGAGTGGGTCTAAAATCCATCATACAGGAATATGAAAGTAATGAGAAGTTCACTAACCTGGAACAGTGTCCCTGGGAGATATAAAGAGTAGATTACGACCGGATCTAGACGTATCCGACTAAGATTATGGGTGGTGAAGATTGTTTTTTGGTAGTTCTGGAGAGCCATGGTGTGATCTTCTCTTCTTCTAACGAGCATCTTTCATATTTATACACATCTGAGGGCTTCTCCTATTGGCTATGCCAATCCCGTCAACAATTCCCATCTTCCCCTAGAACAGATAAAGCTTCTTACCGCCAAATCTTCCTCATATCATTGGCGTCGGTCAAATTGGACATAAGACATACGGATAAGTTACTGCTTGGTATGTGCTTCTTTCCATGTGGCATTTCAGGATTAGTTCGCGTAAACCGGTCCCAACAGTAACTATATATATTTTTTTTTCATACATACTTACCTTTTTTGTATATTCATTGTCATTTATTTAATTTATCTTCAATATTTTGTTGTTCTCACTGTTTTATAAAAAATGTTATTTTTAAGTTTTGCACACATATTAAAAAAAATCATGAAAATTTTATTTTATCTCTTATTAATTTATTAAATAAATATATCTTTATAATAAATATATTAAAACAATATGATTAAAATAAAAATTTTATTTAAAACTCTGGTTTGAAAATTTTAAATGACAATTTTTTGTAAAATAAAAATAAACTTTAAAACAATATTTTTTAAAAAACAGAATGAGTATTTACTAAATTGACTTTGTAAAATAGTGTCAGTCTCGTTATCTTTCAAAAGGAACATGAACAAATGCAGTCAAACAAATGTTAAAGAAATAATAAATGGAAAAAAAAATGTTGAGAAATGTAGAGAAATGTTTTTTTTTAAACTATGGAGATATGTTTTTTTTTTTTAAAGACTATAGAGATATGTTTTAAACATAATAATGACAAAGCGCCAAGATTGTCAAAAGTGGAGAAATATTTTGGGATCTGAGTGCTCTAACTACTTGATTACGGTTGGAGCAACATCTTCCATTTTACAGAAATCGATAACCACATAGTCTCTAATTCTCAAAGTTATAAAAAAAAAAATAATAATAAAAAAAAGTCTAGTTTTCTCGTTTGAAATTTTTTTTTTTTTTTTTTTAACTTTCGTTTGGAAATTTTGACAGCCGCTTAATCAGAAAAAATTACTTTTCCTTTCTTCACAAGCGTAATAATTACAAAACAGTTATGTTTTAATTTGCAACATGAAATAATTCACAAATACTTGCGTTTATTAATTTACTTCATAGAGTATTTATACATTTCAATATTGCCTAAACGATAGAATCATATATAGAGAATATTTACATACATCTCCTAATATTCCCTTCAAGTAGGTGATAGGTAATCAGGAACATCTAATGTGAACAGTAATTTTGTAAACGTCGGTCTCGACAAAGCTTTCCTAAAGAGATCGACTAGTTGTTTTTTTGTCGAAATGTGTTCTGTTTTGATCAAACCAGCTTGGACAACATCTCTAACCTAATGACAATCGGCTTCAATATGTTTATCCTTTCATGAAAGATTGAATTCGCAGCAATATGAATAGTAGCTTGGCTATCGCAACAGAGAGGCTGTTGGTCAAAGCAAGAAGAATAAGTCTTCCTGAAATTGTAGGAGTTGGTGGTCTTTCTGTTTAGATAAATTGCTAAGTCGTGGGAACGAGTCTGTAACATGGCTAGTTTTTAGGAGTTAGTTGCTTCGTGTTATTTGCTTCCATAGTTGCTAAGTCTCCTCTGTATAAAGGAGCAAGTTGTAATCGTTTTCATTATCAAGTACTAATCAGAAAAGCTTTCATCAATTGTCTTTGAGAGTATAACCGATTTCAAGAGGCATGGGATGAGGATGTGCACAACCGAACGAATGTTCTCGTCTCCTAATTCAACATAATTTTTACAAAATTGGTGGTAATATTAATGAGGATAGAATCTGCCTTATTGGTGGATCAAACGTCCGAAATGAAGAAAAAAACATGAGAAATATTATATGCAACATTTTTGGTTGCGACGACATTTTAAGTAAGCAGTTTGTTACTTTTAAAAATTGTAGAAACAAGTTAGGGTGGGGGGTGAACAAACTGTTCTCTTTTCAGACATTGTAAAACAGATTTTAATAATGTTATATGATAAAAAATAGTCGGTAAGCACGTGACAGTCAACAACAACAATGATGTTTCTGTTTTAATTTCTTTACTCAATACATCTATATCCAATTTGGAGCTGCAGTCGGCAGGAGTCGGTCTTGTGGGCGAGACACGGTCTATCGCCTCGACTATTAAAAGAAATCTTAAACAAGAACACCACAATTTAGTTTGCGTCTATATTTTCTCATCTTACAATTTTATTAAATTTATATATAATATGTTTAATTCAATATAGATGCAATTTTGAAATAGAAGATTCCTCTTATATACAAATACTTATACTGTAATCCTATGGATAGAAGATTTGGTCTATTCTGTATATATTTTGCTAAAGCACTGAAATAATTGAAGAGAAAAAACAAAGCACATGGTGTCCATGATAAAAGTTCAAAAAGGCAAAAGAACCTAATGATCTTCAGCCATCTTGGTCGCCCCAAAGTTGGTACCAAATATGTTAGTAGGGAATTTGTATATAATGAATATGAGTGCTCCATTACAACCACTTGTGATGTGCTAACACAGGCAATATATACGTCACCAATGTGTAAGAAAAATATCATCTTCATTTGTATATGTTTGCACCTAAGTGGTGGTATTCTACTCTTTGTTAGGACAATGGCTCAATCATTGATTCAAAAATGAAGCTGTCATATGTTCATATATTCTACATTTCTAGTATATATCCCAAAGTAAAACAAAACTAAGAATAAGTTTTGTAGCTTTGTCGTGTGACTTGCAATATATAATCAATTAATCATCATGGTGTGTTTTTCTCGGCTTTTTCTCTTCTCCCACGTCTAGTAAAAGAACTTGATTGCCTCTCTTTGTTACAAATAGAACAAAATCAAAGGTTGCGTGGAAACTTTGTACGAGTTATAACTTATAATTTATGTTTCGGATTTATACAGTATGGGAAAATCTCGGAAATGCTGTAGAAATGCGATTTGGTTATTAAAAAAAAAATCATATTAAAAATGCAACGAAAACTTGTAAATCTAATCTAGAACCGCAGTGAAAGTTTGTGTTTCCATTCGTCCAGCCCAAAGAGAATCGACAAAAATCAAACCTACGAGTCAAACTAAGAGTCGACTTCGATAGCGTACTGAGAAATTATTCAAACATAATAATTCAATGTCTTCACTAGAAACGATTGAATCCACTAAAGTAAATGGAAAATTATTACACAATCAAGCAGAGAAAATAGAGACATTAAACACGAGTTCAGAGCTATAAAACAAGAGGAGGAGCAAAGATCAAAGGACTAGATCCTATTTTCACAATCTACACTACATACTTCTCTCTACTCGTTATTTCTACTTGTTTTCAGTTCTTTCTCTTGTAAACACTCTAAATCGTCAATACTAAAAACCACTTACTTCTATTTTTGTTCTCTGATTACGTTGGAACAGATCCAACGCGTTCTCTGTGCATAGTTTCTTGAGAATTGCTCGATAAGCCCTTCATTTCTTTGTTAACGTAAAGCACGACTCATAATCTTCAAATTATTCCTATTTATTACAAATCTTGACAGGTGTAGTTTTTGCTACGAAATAAATATTTTTTAACGAATTACGAACTATTTTTGTGTTGCAAAAATTAAAATGTTATTTTATTTTGTTTCTATTAGTAATTACTTATATTTTTATAGACTTATAATATCGAGAAATTTAAAGAAATATTATTTTTATAATATTATTTTTCAAAAAAATTATTATTTGTTGTTATTTTTATACACGTTATAATAGTTGATTATAAATTATAAAAAAAAATTGTATAGATTTAAATTGTATAGTTTTATAAAACATGTTATAAGGGTTTATAAAACATGTTTTATAAATTCTTTTAAACCTTTTAAAATTTATGTTTTTGTAAGTGTTTATAAAAATAGTATTTTTGAAAGTGAACTACAAAAATTGGTATTTTTAAAAAATAGTAGAAAATGGTATTTTAAAAACATGCTAGAAAAATGTGGTATTTTTGAAATTTTCTCCATAATATATTACTAGCTAATTCAATAGTTATTAGCGAGAATTCGATTTTTTGTGTTGTTCGGTTTAGAACAAGATTTGAATCATTGTATCAATTTTAAAAGTATTTTTGTTATAAAATATGTTTATCTCTTAAGAAGCTTACTCTCTAAGCTTGCTGACAGCTTTGTTAGTCTTTCTCCTTCAAATCTTAAAGTCTTATTTACCAAGCTTCTCTACTATATAAAATGGTGAATCCCTTACTGTAAAGGATACATAAAAAAGAAGATAATAAGAAAAATTTCATATTTCCACTCTCATTTACACGAGATTAATCTCTTCCTTTCCATTAATATAATATTATATACATATACAACAAACATATATCTCATCTCATATATTATAGAGTTGTATAATTTATAACACGTTATCAACACGATCGTCTCTTGATCCGTCTGTATACTAGATCTGTCTGTATATCAATAAGGTGAGATTTATTTGTGTTCAATTTATTTTAAATTTTTTTATTTATGGGAAGATAGACTCCGCCTTCCCCGTTTATTTGTTATGACGGGATGGTAGGATCTGCCTCCTTCGAGCCGATCGTTATGGTAGACTATACCTTCACGATCGAAATGATCACATGGTAGACTATGTCTCCTCAGATCATATTTGTGGAGTGTGAGATTAAAACTCACATCCTTGTTTATTTATTTGTTGAGTGGGAGATTAAGATCTCCATCTTTGTTTATTTATTGAGTGGTAGATTAAAATCTTCATCTTTGTTTATTTATTTATTTATTGAGTGAGAGATTAAAATCCCATCCTTATTCATTTATTATGAAAGGCTCTGCTTCCTCATATGGATTTAAATTATTGTCTTTCATTATGTCGTTATTATGCCAAAATTTTTATAAATAAATTTTTTTATTAAATTAAATGGATTAAATTTTTGTTATTCGGTAATAATGTCAAATTTGACAAAGCTCGAGATCGCCGTCCTTGATTTGTGTGAAAATAATTATATGTCTTGGGCGGTAGGTGCAAGGTTGCATCGAAAGAAAAATAATCTCTTGAGCACTATCGATAAGTCGAAAACGACATCGGATGAGGCTAAAGCAAAAGCTATGATCTTTTTACGCCACCACATCTATGATGGTTTTAAAGATGAATCCATCACGAGTAAAGATCCTGAGATCTTTGGAAATGAGTGGTTGAATCTCCAGACGAGAGAATTCACCCAAAGCTCGGAGTTGATATAAATCATCATGTAGCTTAACAGTATAATGAACTCGTAACGATGAACCATCAGTCTCGTCCAACTGGGTTAACTCCATTCCTAGGAGAGAATGTTGAGTTATCCACTTAAAGTAAGTGTGATGGACGAGTTCAGTAAAAAAAAGGGATGATGGTTAAGACGTAAAAAGACAAGGTAAAAGCGCTTGCTACAGATGCGGCATGAAAGATTATTGGGTACACACGTGTCGTACACTAAAATATTTAGCCGATATGTATGCCGAATCACAAAAGATCAAAGAAAAGGATGCAAAGACCAACTTCATATGGGATGAAGCTGGAACTTTTTTTGATGGCTTAAGTGATGATACTCATCCTGAGTTCTTTGTTGATCTTGAAGAATCAATAAAATCAAAGAAACTTAAGTCGATAATTATGTCTTCGTGAAGAAGACTTAATTAACAAAACTTAATCTGGTTTATAGTATATATGGTAAACAAAAATATATGAAAAGTTTTGTTTTTCAAAAGATTTTTGATGTAATATATTAACTTTATTATAAGTCAATGTTTTTGGTTAATACATCTCTTATAACTATTGTCGCAGATTTGAGATTCGGGATGGAGATATATGTCTAGCAGAAAGTGCTATGAGAAATAATATTTAAAAAAAAAAATCGTTTCTCCTGACTCAATAGAGAGCTCCGCCGGAAGCGTGAGTACCATATCTGGTCATGCAAATATTATATTGGGCTCCAAAAAGCCTATTTGTCAATGTCAAGGAAAATAAAGTTTGAAGTATACGATACACAATATCTCTCCAGGTCTTAAAAAGACCATGCGTAAAAATGACATTAAATCTATTTGCATTACATAGAAACGAAAATATGGATTGGAAGAATTGTCAATGTTATCTTCCGGATGATATTGCACAAAGATAACCATGGCTGAATCACATGTTGCGGTAAACCAGAAGTTTACCAGCACTTTTATAGTGTGGCATGAAAAGTTAGGCCACCCTGGTTCAATCATGATGAGAAGGATTGTGAAAATTAGAGTGGCCACCCATTGAAAAACAAGAAGATTTTTCAATCAGGAGAGTTTTCATGTAAGACATATTCTCAAGAAAAACTCATAAGTAGGCTCTCGCCAGCAAAAATTAGGAATGAATCTCCTGTATTTCTAGAGAGAATACATGATGATATATGTGGATCAATCCTTCCACCGTGCGGTCCATTTTATGATATTGATTACATGATCACATGTGTGCCTATTGACAACACAAAATACGGCTTTCGCAAGTCATTACCCAAATAATCAGAGAATCACACAAAATAGATATCATGAAGATATTTATGAACGGTTTCAGAAGAACCGTGTGAAAATAAATGTTTGGAAGACATACATGCAAAGTTCCAGAAGAACTGCATGATAATGTTCGCCCAAAAGACGAATGTAATATGTTTTATAAGTTTTAAATTATTATCTCTTTTAATTTTATGTTTATTATCGGTTATGCATCCTAAATTATTTTTATGAATTGCTTAGATGATTTGATATAATTTATAAATATGTGAGTTCCAGAAGAACTACGTAAGAGTGAATGAGAAGTTTAGAAGAGCAAAATAATTTAGAAGAGCAAGGCTCTAGAAGAGCGAAATGCTCCAGAAAAGTAAAATGCTCTAAATGAAAGAAAAGCTCCAGAAGAGCGAAACTTCTCAGATATCAAAACGCTCTAATAGAGTGAATGCTTCAGACGAGCATATCATGGAGACATGCGTAAAGATGGCAAAGTTATAGTAAACATGAAGTTTACCAATATGTATATAATCATTTATAGTCATCTCTGTTCAGTGATGATATCAAATATTATGTGGAAAAACCAGAAGTTTTTCATACTTAGAATGTCTTCAAGAAAATAAAATGAGAGATGTGCTTATTGTAAGATTTGCATAGAATAAATTTCTCATGATAGATGTTGAATAATTTGTATCCTTGAACATGTTAATGTGAATATGAAGTTCAAAAGTTCAAAGGATCATTATTCAAAACAAATTTTAAATCAAATGCCAGAATAATTTATAAACAGTTGCTGGATCAGATTTCTTGAAATGAATTATCATGAAAATTATGGATCCTCGCTGAATTTGAACATGAAGTTCAAAAGATAATTCATTCACAGAATGTCTTAGGTTGACTGCCAGACATGTTAATAAAATCAGTAAATCTCATATTCCAGCTGATAATACTCCAATAAGAATATGTGTCCCTGAAGGACGATAGATAGTTTATGGCACGTCAGATACGTGATAGACTACTTAGGTTCCAAATATTATAAATCCTCGAAAAAAGGAGCATATATAATTTTTGAAAAGAGGATGAATCTCCAGAAGAGACCGTTGACATGGTCAATAATATAATCAGGTAACTGAATGTTATCAATGATAATGATAAAGAGATCTCGGTTAACCATGTCATTACGGAAAAAGATAGAACCAAAGAAAAAATGTCGACAAGAAATAAGATAGCACACAATATGATTAACATAAATGAGGATCATAAATCTACCTGTTTGGATGAGAGTAGAAAGAAAAAGTAATGGCCAAAAAGTGAAAGAGACAATCAAGTCTATATTAAACTCGTAAGAAAAACGATAAATTTTTGGAGCAGCATTCCCAGCATCAAAAAAATAAATATTTTTCAAGAAAAATGAATGAGAAAAATGACTTTACTAAAGCGGCTTGCTTCATAAGGTCATTGGAAAATATGATAGTATGATTGATGCAATTTGATATGTCTGGCAGTCCATGAATGACTTTAGTTGTGTCTCAAAGACATAATCCCTGAAGGATTAATGATATCGATATTATGTTCCCGGAAAGACTACTTAATCAAATCAAAGAATGATGATCATCATAACTCTTAAAGAGTTATTAAAAGCCGTATAACATTTTGGAATTAAAGATTTTGGAAGGACAACATTGTTCTCAGACATATGAGATGTTATCTTGAAATTTCCTGGATGGATTACTTTAAAGCATTTATAAAGAAAATGCTAATTGTTCTAAAATACCTTATATGAGCCATATCGGTGAGCTTATATATCTTGCAAATTCTACTTGACCAGTGTAGCTTTTGCTACTAATATCCTTGCAAGATTCAGCTCATCTCTTACTTACATACATTGGAACGGAATAAATCATATATTATATTTTCTCAAAGGTATGATTGTTTTTGGCTATTATTATTTTAGAAACCTCGAGATTAGTCTGGTTAGATTTGCATATAAAAGATATTTATCAGACCCGCATAAGGCTCGATCGCAAATTGGATATGTTTTCACATTTGGTGGAACTGCGATCTCAGAAGCAAACTTTGGTCGCCACATCTTCAAATTATGCGGGTGCTTATTGCGCCTCATGAAGCATGCAGAGAATGTGTATGATTCAGATCCATGATGGGGTCTAAATAGTCGTCCGAGATTGGAGGATTTCTTTGGGGACTCGTCGAGCTTTGACTTTGTAGGACCCTAAGCTGCAAGTGCACAGCGTGCGTTGTAGTACTTAGGGTATCGAACCACAGGGAGGAGGTCAACTGCAAAACAGAGAATCAGGGCGACCAAAGACGCAGGGAACTGGGGTTTTGGGGTAAGTGTTACGGTTTTTGCAGAAAAGAAAAAGGCTGAGTCACGTCTTATATAGAAGAGGTTGTCAATCAATCCTATAACCAACGGGAAAAGGAAAATTAACTTAAGAGCTTGTAAAAAGAAAATCAGGTGAGCAGTGCAGAAAAAGTAAATATTGAAGTGCGTAAATCTTGAGTTGTAAAGCAGATGGGGGAAACACGTTGGGGATCTTCTCGGAAAATCTATGGGGTTCTAACTAAAAATCAAACTCACAAAATTTAAGCAAACGAGAGTAGACGATTTTTCCTAAACTGGGAATCACTGGATTTAACGACCTAACTCCAACAAGAAAGATCGATCTATGTTATGCAAACTTCACAGGTATACTGTCGTATCCTGTGTCCTAGGCAAACACACAGTAGATGATCAGGACAATAAACGTTCACGACTTCTTCTTAGGTATGCGTGAGCATCCTAAGAAGCGTTGCGCTCCACCAAATTAGGTTCGGATCTGAAATTCAGCACGATTGTGGCTTTCGAAGATCCTAGAATCAGACATCTAGTTCATGACGCTAGACTCATGCAATACGAACAAGTTTGATAAGAATGAAAACCCTAATCTACAGCCTAAACGATCGGTTTAAAAACAGTTAATGAAATTCCCCATAGATCCCCTTAAAGAACACCCAACGAAAATAAACTACTCAGACATGAAAGAAGGAGTAGAAAACCTGATTGATGAATGCATATCTTGTATAAATCGATGAGAAGTAAAGAGGGTTCAAGAAAAACTCAATCTCCCTCGAAGAACAAAGTGAAACCGCGAATAAGAGATTCGCGGCCACCGAAAGAGAAAAAGATTTTTGTAACTTAGTTTCATCCTCTGATACCCTAAACAATGAGTATATATAGGTCTTCCAAACTACTTGGGCGTCATTTAGGTCTAGGCTTGTATAAGACGGCTGCGGGTTCAAGTTGGGCTTCAAATGGGCTCTGGAACCGTAAAGTGGCTGGCCGGCCGAGCGACTGGTCGTGGCGCAGCCACTGGTCGTCTGGTCAGGCCGTGGCGAGGCCAGCTCGGTCTTCCAGGTGCTTGACGGACCTTTTTGCTTCTTCCATAACTCGAGATCCAACTGTGGGATTGTTCTCAAATCACTTCGAGGTGAAAGACAACTGATAAGGCTACCTTGTCTCCAAATATGAGATTGATCTTGTGGTGGGAATGTCTTCGTTTGATGTTAAATTGTTGTCCTCGAGCACTGTTTCCGGAAATGACCATTTTACTATAAAATATGCGTCTTTTGCGAAGATTACATTAAAAGAGTCTTGAAAAACCAAATACTCGAAATCTAGTGTTTATGCATTAAAACCTTAGTGAAATGCTAATTAAAGCACTCACTTATCATAGTAAAAACGGGTAAAATATGCATGTTATCAACTCCCCCAGACTTAAACCTTTGTTTGTCCCCAAACAAAACAGAAATCTAAGTAAGGAAAAGAGGTTTAAAAACGTGGAAACTCACCAATACTCGGGAACTCGTCAAGTCTACCAATCGACCTGCTTGAGCCACGTAACTCGGAATATAGCTTCAAGGCGTTTGGGTCTAGTTACCTTGAGCTTTTCACCCTTCATGGATACGCTTGATGGTCCTTTTGAGTATTTCGAGCTTTTTCTTGTTGACTCCTTTAGTCATTTAGGAGTGCTGTCTCATTCGAGGGAGTATTGGTCGACGAGACATTATACTCTTCTCTTCCAAACATCTAGACAAAGACATTTCAGACACAACTCTCCTATTTTCTCTTCACTTAATCGATTTGTCCCTACTTTTCTAGGGTATCATTTTCTTTTTTCTATCGATTTTTTTTTCTATATTTTTCGCTTTTCTTTTCCTTCTTAGCTTGAGAATGATCACTTCTTCAAAGCTTTTATGATGTCTGCGAACCGTCAATGTCCTTTGTGGAACTTGAGTTGCCATTCTCAAACTACGACTTTTCTTTTCTATTTTTTTTTTCTTTTCTAACAATAAGGGAAGATCAAGGAGAGGTTGCCTTGCATCTATTTAGTCATGCTAGACTTTAAAAGAGGAGCAAAGTTCGAAGTACCTCAAGCCCCTTAACGAGAAGTTTTGATTCATTAGGTGTCGAGTCAACGCAAGATCCTTCGAGTACTCTAGAGATTAGAACTTTCTCCGTTGGAACGATCCACTCGCAGTGTTCAACTTAATAAACCTTGCTTCTAAACCCGTGAGAATGGTCATTAAGGTTCCTTGTTCGAAGCGACTTGTACCTAGCAAAGTTCATAGTTTCCGACTAAAAGAAAAA
>JAHZTW010000001.1:93534397-93546891 GCA_020283515.1 Alliaria petiolata
TATTAAGGTGTTCCTAATGCCAAATAGCTAATCTTTGCTATTTTGGATCATAAGCATTTCACACACCCACCAAGTGTTTGATGAAATGCTTGAACCACTTTTTTAAGAGATTTACATTCCTAGCCTAACACATCATTAGTTGTCTAGGGTGTTTATCATGCCAATTAGACTTATGCTTAATGCTTGCTAATCATTTTAATGCTAACACATCATTAGTTCATTAAGGTGATTAGAAAAGGGATTAGTACCACACATCATGGATTAGTCTTTATTAGTGTTCTAGGCATAGAGATAACTTGTTTGATTGCTTAAATGATTGCAAGGTTGGCCATTTGAATATCCAAATCAATGATTCCATCCCTAGGTTTCATTTTTAGCTAATTAGTAATCTTGATTAGTAGTTAATTGTTTGATTAGTGCTTGATTAGTGATAATTAAGGTTTTAGATCATATAATTAGTCTTGTAGTGTCTCCTTTAGCTAGTAGCTTGCTTTTATTAGTTCCTTGTCTCCTCAATTTCGAATTTGGCTTAGCTTAGACTGAACTTTGTATTCCTTTTGCATCAAACTCCCAAGATGGATTGATAACCTCAAGTATTGCAATGACATGAGCAATTGAGGAATTGCTTGCAAGACAAAAAAAATCTTGTATCAGCAGCCTCTTCTATTGAAGACTCCTCGAGTCTCTCCATGATTGCATCTTCATCCCTCTCATGAAGATGTTTCTGGCTTCAAGCTTTCCTCAAACTTCGAGCTTCTTTCCCAGCTCTTGCAAGTTCGTAGATATGATGTATCTCTCGCGTAGTTTCATCACTTTCATGGAAGTAATATCCGATCAAAAGCTCTTTCCATGCCGCCATGAAAGAAGTTTCCGGAGGAAGGTTTTCCACTACCTTGTTGAATTCTGCAAGGTCTTCTTTGCTGATCATGTCGTGAATCTTCCCGACCTTCTTGTATCTATGAACCTCCATGATCCTAGTCGTGGTGGCATTGAATCTCGCTTGCATGAAGTGGCACTTGATGATGCCAACGTCTTCCTTGTTATCCTTTGAGTACTCCTTCAGGCCTTCCTTTTTCCATGCTTCATCGAAGCCAACATATATCAAGACCTTCCTTGTCTTTTTATGGAACTCGATCAGTTTTTCTCTTTTGATGTGATCCTCGGACCGTGATTCTTTCTTTATCCTCTTGTTGTTTGATCGGCAGGTCAAGGTTTCATCTTGTGATGGCTCCGGAGATGATCTTTCATAGCCTGGAGATGGGGATGTTTGGTGCGGTAGATGGTTCAAAAAGGTGAATTTGCTACGAGCATGCTTTGCCCTGAGAATGGTATCTCGCTTTCCTCCGAAGTGGGTAATGGTGTTGAAAGGTGCAATGATAATTTGCTCGAGCTTCACGTGTGACCGGCGGCCTGGTGCCACGTGTGATCGGCGGCCTGGTGCCACGTCTTACTCGCTTGAAGAAACAGGGAAACTCACGACTCTCCTGAAAGAGGGTAGCATGTCGACAAGCTCTTGTTGGTCTTTGGCGAGTCTTTCGAACTTGTCGCCACTTCCTTCTAGTTCCAAGGCGATGCCTTCGATTGCTCCGCTGTTGCTACTGGCTTGGCTCTTGATCGCGAGGCGGCTTTCTCTTGCCTCTTCTATGTATCTCCCGAGATGATCTTTGACTTCATCAACGGCTTCTTTAGTCTCTTCGAGCTCGTAGCCGTATCCTCAGATCCTTCGCTTGATCTGAGTCAGGTTGTAGTCATGGCATCCTAACCCTTCTTCCATCTTCAGCAGCTTGTTTCGGTCCCTTGAAGCTTGGGTCTCAAGTTTCTTGACCTGGTCTGCGATGTCTTGCACCTTGCGAGATATCTCGGCTTGCATTGAATTGATACGGGAATGAGAGGACTTCTCGGAGTCAGCCCCGCGGTCCATGACGATTTTCATCAGCTCCATGATCTGGTTCAATCATTGATGCAAGAGAGGAGGCGTGGTCTCCTGGCCGTGGTGAGGAAGGATAGAGATTTGTTGATGAGAACTCTTGTTCCCATCTTGCGTTAGGGGTGCGGGCTCTTCCTGTCGTTGAGGCGTGAAGCGCTCCTGTGGCAGCAGCGTCGGAGGTGGCCTCAGAGAATGGTGCAGAGATTATGCAGGCGGGCGTGTGTTTAGAGGGATATAAGGGACGATCCTTGCGTGCTCCACAGTGTGGTAGTTCCTGAAACTTATAGAAAGAAATCTAGAAGTTAGAGAAAAAAAATGTCTTTGAGTTATGATCCTGACCTTTGCTTTGGACAGCGAAAACGCAACCTCCCCGGCAACGGCGCCAAAAACTTGATGGGGTCTAAATAGTCGTCCGAGATTGGAGGATTTCTTTGGGGACTCGTAGAGCTTTGAATTTGTAGGACCCTCAGCAGCAAGTGCACAGCGTGCGTTGTAGTACTTAGGGTATCGAAGCACAGGGAGGAGGTCAACTGCAAAACAGAGAATCAAGACAACCAAAGATACAGGGAACTGGGGTTTTGGGGTAAGTGTCACGGTTTTTGCAGAAAAGAAAGAAGGCAGAGTCACGTCTTATATAGAAGAGGTTGTCAATCAATCCTATAACTAACGGGAAAAGAAAAATTAACTTAAGAGCTTGTAGTGCAGAAAAAATAAATATCGAAGTGCGTAAATCTCGAGTTGTAAAGCAGATGGGGGAAACACGTTGGGGATCTTCTCGGGAAATCTATGGAGTTATAACTAGAAATCAAACTCACAAAAGTTAAGCAAACGAGACTAGGCGAATTTTCCTAAACTGGAATCACTGGATTTAACGACCTAACTCTAACAAGCAAGACCGATCTATATTATGCAAACTTCACAGGTATACTGTCGTATCATGTGTCCTAGGCAAACACGCAGTAGATGATCGGGACAATAAACGTTCACGACTTCTTCTTAGGTATGCGTGACCATCCTAAAAAGTGTTGCGCTCCACCAAACTAGGTTCGGATCTGAAATTGAGCACGATTGTGGCTTTCAAAGATACTAAAATCAGACATCTAGTTCATTACGCTAGACTCATGCAATAAGAACAAGTTTGATAAGAAAGAAAACCCTAATCTACAGCCTAAACGATCGGTTTTAAAAACAGTTAATGAAATTTACAATAGATCCCCTTAAAGAACACCCAACGAAAATAAACTACTCAGACATGAAAGAAGGAGTAGAAAACGTGATTGATGAATGCATAACTTGTATAAATCGATGAGAAGTAAAGAGGGTTCAAGAAGAAATCAATCTCCCTCGAAGAACAAAGTGAAACCGCGAATAAGAGATTCGCGGCCACCGAAAGAGAAAAAGAGTTATGTAACTTAGAGAATTTCGTCATCTGATACCCTAAAAAAAAACCTAAACTACGAGTATATATAGGTCTTCAAGTCTCCTTTGGCGTCATTTAGGTCTTGGCTTGCATAAGACGGCTGCGGGTTCAAGTTGGGCTTCAAATGGGCTCAGGAACCGTAAAGTGGCTGGCCGGCCGAACGACTGGCCGTGGCGCGGCCACTGGTCGTCTGGTCAGGCCGTGGCGCGGCCAGCTTGGTCTTCCGGGTGCTTGACAGACCTTCTTGCTTCTTCCATAACTTGAGATCCAACCGTAGGATTGTTCTCAAACCACATCGAGGTGAAATACAGCTGATAATGCTACCTTCTCTCCAAATATGAGCTTGATCTTGTGGTGGGAAGGTCTTCGTTTGATGTTGAACTTTTGTCCTTGAGCACTGTTTCCGGAAATGTCCATTTTGCTCCAAAATATGCGTATTTTGCTAAGATTACCTGAAAAGAGCCTTGAACAACCAAATACTCGAAATCTAGTGTTTATGCATTAAAACCTTAGTGAAATGTTTATTAAAGCACTCACTTATGATAGTAAAAATGGGTAAAATATGCATGTTATCAATCCATAGCTCATTATATACAAGAAGCAAGCGGAATAATCACAAATAAAGAACCAACAAAAGTCTTTGAAGACAATGCTGCTTGTGTTGCTCAAATTAAAGAAGGTTATATCAAGAGCGATAGAGCGAAGTATATCCCTCCAAGATTTTTCTCTTATACTCAAGAGCTCGAGAAAAACAAAGAAGTGGATATTCAGTATATTCGCTCAAGTGACAACGTATCTGACCTCTTCGCAAAAGTGCTTCCTACTACAATATTCAAGAAGCATGTTCATAGTATTCGAATGCGGCATCTACGAAATTTGTGAAGAGAAAATGAGATCCATCATTTCCAAAGGAAGTTTGTCATTGTTATACTCTTTTTCCGAGGGGGGGGGGGGTGTTATAATTATCTCTTAGGAAGTTTACTCTCTAAGCTTGCTAACAGCTTTTTGTCCCCGAGCTTTGTTGGTCTTTCTCCTTCAAATCTTAAAGTCTTGTTTACCAAGCTTCTCTACTATATAAAGGGGTGAACCCCTTATTGTAAAGGATACATAACGAACAAGATAATAAGAAAAGCTTCATATTTTCACTCTTATTTACACGAGATTAATCTCTTCCTTTCCATTAATATAATATTATATACATATACAACAAATATATATCTCATCTCATATATTATAGAGTCGTATAATTTTTAACAATTTTTATATTTAACCTCCTGTCCTACTACCTAAGCACATGTTCTTTCACGATGGATTCGTTTTATTCATATTTTATTTTGTAAGTATATACGAAAGTTTTTCTTTAAAATAATATGTGAAGAATCAGAGATACACAAAATTTTCAAACTTTTACATCGACTTTTGCACAACACAAATCAAACTACTTGTCGTCGATAGTGCAACCGGTTTGTTAACTGACCATCTAAGAGAAAGAGTCTTCAAGATTATTGTAATGCCTAAAACACAAACCCGATCCTTAAGAATGCATTTGCAATCGATCAATTGTACAATAACCTAACTCTTTTAACAATCAATTCACTTAATCTCACACACTCACTCAGAATTGAATAAATCAAGTGGAAAACAGAACGAGGAAGAAGAAGATTGACACAAAAATGCTTTCACCTAGGTCATATTTCGATGTGGAATCCCTACGTTTGGGTGCTTGACGACACAAGTTATTCCACAAGAAATCAAAGAGCTTCATAATCAAAGATCTACAAAAGAAAGAGAATGTTCACAATGAAACACAAGAATATTCTCAGATCTTTCTCCTCTCTCTCAATTTCTAAGCTCACGTTTGCTTTTGACTGTATCGCATAACATACTTCTCTCCTTCTTCATATGGGTTAAAGAAAGATATATAGTACAACTTATACCAATAAATTTAAACCAGACCAGTTTGCAGCTAAATACCAATGTTGAATGTCACACTTTCAATTAACAACCTCCAATTTGACATCAACACTTGAGTTTGTAATGTTCAACAAAAAAAAAAACTTGAGTTTGTCTCTTGCAACATCAAGCATAGCTGATTCTTTAGCACATGGATACTCTGAACAAAACCAAATCTTGCACAAACTTCTGAACCGGAATCACCTTAGAAAACACATATTTTTAGTGTTGTTTGCATTTGTGTTCGCATTTACATTTAACATTTGTGTTTATCAATTATTTTATATCATTCATTTTTTTCTCCTATTGCATGACAGATAGAAAATACATCCGCTCTCAATCATAATGTCTTTAGACTCTCACTAAAAGTTATTTTGAGTTGTATGTCATAAATTTCCAATTTCTTTTATGGTAATTAGGTTCATTTTATTTGTTCATTTACATCTGCGCTATTTTTCTTTAAAAGTGAACATTTATTTTTATTACAAATTATGAGGACAATTACTAGGATAATTTATATACACTTTGCCTCCAATAACCTATAGAAATCGCATCTTTTGGAAATCGAAATCCAAACTTCCTGGTGTAAAAGTATTAATGAACCCTTTAGTCAACCACTGAACTAAGGAGGATTTCACAAACGACAGCGTTTTAGGGTTAAAATATGTATACATCAACTATCAATTATATTTAAGCGCAACAAATTTGGGTGATTTAACTTTTTATCATCATGTGAAACTTAGTTAAAATGCCAATTTCTATTTTATTTAGTGATTGTCTATACTTTTTCTCTTTTGTTCCTTCACTTTCTATTGATTTATGTTGTCTATAACTCATATATATATATATATATTACTAGATCTAAACCCAAATTATTAAACGTCGATAACACTAGCATAAATCATTATAATATATAATTTGGCTCTTTCATATCTACCTTATCCAATGGATTCGAGTTCAAAGTGTTGACATATTTACGACAGGATAACGATCCATCGTAAAGATCATAAATTTCAAATGGGTTGGGGTCTATCGGAAATCCATCGGCAACTTTTGACCAGCTTTCAACGGATTGTATTTGTTGGAAATTTTCAACGGATCCGTCTTCAAAAATTCGTCAAAAAATATAACTGTTTGAAAATTCGTTGGAAATCGGACGAAAATGTGCTGATTTCCCACCAATAAGTAGGCTTCAACCCTTATTCACAACAATTCTTATAACAAAACAAAAAATTCACATAATTGTCTTTTTAAAATCCTAATGGTCATATTCAATTGTGGATGGACAAAACTCATAAGGATCGAGCAAGTGACGAGCCTAGTTACAGATGAGTTCCCATAAGATTTTAGGCTATTCATGGGATTTGCTCAAACCAGGAAAAAACCTTGCAAACTTGTAATATGTAATCGCATATTACTCTGTAACTGTAGTATGGAAGCATGTATATCAAATAAGTTGATGTTGAGTTTCAATTTTTGGCATTTGCATGGAAAAATGAGTCAATGGTAAATTATGGTAGTACTTGTGGACATTATATTTTGGATCGATAAAGAAAACTAACAACAGATGCAGACACCCCGACCCAGCTTGCTAAGTCGAGACATCTAATACCTCTAAAAACCTTTCTTTTAAAACTTTATCCCATTGAGCCATTGGTCTCGCGCCCTAAACTTAACGCACTTGCACACACTGAAAAGGAAAAAGGGGTGAGTAATGAATTACTCATTGAGGCAAGATCATCTCTGCCACTGAAACATAATTACCATTTCTACGAATATTTGACCCTCATTAAAACACATAAACCTATACACTATCAGTCATATAGCCGGATTAAATCAAGTTATAATAAATATCAATCATCTTGCCCATAAAGCAAGACATCCACATAAACTTTAGGTCCATACGTTCTGTAGACAATGCTATCCTTGTGATAGCCTTAGAATCCCATGCTTTGGAGGCTGGCCTTGGCACAGACACTACCGTCCCAGGCTTGTCAGCCAATCATAATCATATCGTGTCTCATAACATAAATGCATATCTTATAACATCATACCAATCATCATATCATATCATATCAATCAATCTCCTAAGTATATCATCACGCAAAACCTATTCTAACAATCAGATCTAAGCCTATGCGCAATGACTCATGTAAAATAATGGAAGGAATGTGAACTATGTTTCCACAAATCCCAACACTCACCTTTCCCACTTGATGTCAACGACAAAACACTCTATTCTCATTCCTTTTTCTTCGGACAGATTTACTTCATGAACTTTAACAACACGTTTCTCCATGTTCCTAATACTCAAATCGATTCTCCTTCAACCGAGAGCTAGATCCACGTGTGTAAAATAATCCTGCCAAGTTTCATCTCAAACCGAGCTCATTTGCCCATCCAAATATTCCAACTCGTCAGACATAACCAACTGTTTTAAACTACAACAACTATCTTTAGAAAGGCATGCATATTTACCAAACTAACCGTTCAATTCTCAATACCACCGTTGTTTTGAAGAAAAATATACCACCATGCGTGTTACCAAATATCAGCTTGATCAGACTTCTTTTAACCACCCAAACGATCTTTTGAAAAAGCTGCAGTGAATCTGTTTTCCTGAAAATCTCAGACTTGAATGATTTTAGGCTAACTTGCAAACCAATTTACGGATGAAATATAACTCTGATTGATATTCCGCCAACTCCTGAAGATTCCTTGAAGCAATATCTTTTCATGGACACCTTGAACGCGATCTCAAGCCTTCTGGTTGATCTGGAAATCGCCTCGCAAAACCATTAGTCACACACTGTCACAGATGCGCTCTGCAGAGATACGGTTTGCGAAAAGAGCTATAACTTTATGATCATACATCCGATCGCGACGAACTCGGCCTTTCAGAGATGATAAGACTCGGGGCTTTCCTTCGATAGGTTTTCCGCACGTGGCTTTTCACGGTTAGCTGGGAAATCGACTCACAAAATATATATTAAACCACACCTTCTCTTTCTTCTTCTTCTCCCTTTTTCCTTTCTTTCTCTGGTTTTCTCTTATTCTTTTCTCAGCCATGCCTCTTTTTCTCTTTTCCCTTTTGACTTCTCGAAAAACTTCCAATAAATAGCTTAGGGTTTACTTAATTGGGTTTAAATGACTAATCTGGTCTAGCCTTATAATCTATTTAATCTTAACTTTTAATAATAGTCCCATATCGCGAGATTGGGGTGTTACATGCAGAAAACGTTTGTACTGTTCAGATGGTGAACGATGCATTTTGTAAAAATACATCGTCGTTTGTTGAGAATGTATATAAATTAGAAGCACCTAATTTAAAAAACCGAAGGTTCTTTGATATGTTATACATATGTAAGAATTCGTTATATGATGGTTGTAGATTGTGTGGATGTGATAGCTGATTTTGTGAATGACATTTTACCTGAAGATAATATTTCACCAGCTTCGTACTATAAGATACAAAAATTGGTATATGGTCTTGGTTTGTCATATCATATGATATATGTGTGTGTTGATAATTGTATGATCTGCTAGAGAGGATATGTGGAATGCTCGACATGTTGATATTAGGAGACAAGTTGAGTTCCGTATAAGTGGATGTGGTATTTAACGTTAACAGAGAGGCAAAAAAAATTATCTCAATATTAGTGCACAGTGGGGCTCATGAGATGTAATACAAATCATACAACAAAATGAGAAATTGCGCATTGCTAAGATGCAGAAGCAAGAAAATATTTTCAATAAGTGTTTCCAAATTTTTTGTATGAGCGAACAAACGTATATCTCAAATTATATTTCTGGTAGCTAGTAATTGTGACACCTTACAATTTATCGTCATTTTTGTGCATGAAATATGAATTTTGTCCTAATTATTCTCGTTCATGGCGCAGAGCATCCTAAGATTCATTTCTTCTGTTCGTGCAGCAACTAATTAATAATTTGCAATTGTAGTAGAATGGTATTCAAGCGTACGATATATTCTGCCACTATAATTTTGTGATGCATGGGGTATTTATGTGCACCATAAACTATTTCCCATCATATGGTATACTATCAGGATAGACAACCATGGAAGATTATCGTGCTCGTATTGTAAAGATAAATTGTTGCATTGCAATTGAAGCACAGAAGAATGACGTGTCCAAAACTCAGCCTATTCAAAGAATTCAAGCAGAGGCAATTCCCATAATTTTTTCCACCATCATAATAGTTTTATTATGATCAATTATCGAATAATATTATTTTTCTTTTGATCTTATGTTTTTATTATATATTTGATGTTTTAAAAATTAATTTCTAATTTTAATTATTCTAAAGCAAGTAATTTTTTAAATATTTTTAATTAGTTAAATATTATATTAATTATATACAATACACATATAATTAATTAAATAATTAATTACTGATTTTATCTTAAATCCGTTTGCATGTTATCAACAGATTTTCGACGGACTATCACCAAAGAAATAAGCCATATGTTTTTAGTCCGGAAACGTTTCTTTGGAGATCTATTAGTAATTTCGACGAGAGTTTTTTAGCGAATTTCTGATAGAGAGATTCCAACAATTATAGTCATCGGAAATTTTTTTGATAAATGTTGTTATCTGATAATTTTCAACGGATATTAATTTTTCCGATTTATAATTGATGAGTTTTTTATAGACAAAAAAATCCATTATAAAGAGTTTTTCGAGATAAATTTTCAACAGTTTTGTCTGCCGGCAATTAATTATTTTTTATTGTATTGTATTCATGTTTCTTGTATTGCGGAAACTCTTGTATAAGATGATGAAACAGAGTTTGAACCTTACTATTTGGTAGTATAGTGATAGATCCATGTCCAATCCTTATCATGATTGTAAGATAATAATCATTATTAACTTATTATCATTTCGAGTGAAGTAAAAAGATGGTTAAGTGGACATGAGGTTATGGGTAAAAAACGTGGGAAAAGGCAAAAGTAAAAAAGGCCCACTTTCTAAGCACTCTCTTTTAAATGGTAATTCGTGCCTGTCAAAGCTTAGACTCTGTCAGAGACACAACCCCGAAGCCACTTACTTCACTTTCTCTCTTTTTTTATTTCTTTATCTTAAAACAAAAGCTAGAGAGAGAGAGAAAGTTTGAGATTCTACAAACCCCAAGAAACCCCCTAAAAAAAAGAGGAAATAGAATCAAACCGAAGATAACATTAGTAGGTTTTGTTTGCTTGCTCTCTGTTTTCCTCTGTCTGGACATTGGGATTAAACCAACTTCTCATTCACATATTCCCTTCTTCTTCTACTTCTTCTTTGTTCTTGTGCTAAAACAAAACAAGAAAGCACAAGGAGACAAATAGACATATCCATTTCATTACCAAACAATCCGTACATTCTCTAGTTATGGATTCTTCTTCTTCTTCAATTTCTTCTTCAACTACTTCAACTATCACATCCAAATTTATTTGGTTTATGCTTCTTCTTTCTCTTCAAGTAGACTTATTACTCGGATCGTCTCTTCATCTTATAAACCACACCTCATTCAGACCCAGTAGAGAGATTCACAAGCTAAGAAGAGTGGAGGCATATCTCAAGAGAATCAACAAGCCTTCCATCAAAACAATCCACGTAACCAAACATAGCCTTTTATGGAATATTCTGTTTCTTTTTAATTATCTTATTTTAATTTATGATAACTTTTTTTTGTTTTTTTGAAATTTTAGAGCCCAGATGGAGATGTAATCGAATGTGTACCGTCTCATATGCAACCAGCATTTGATCATCCTCAGCTAAGAGGGCAGAAACCACTGGTAATTAATTTACATACTCTTTTACTTTACTAGTTCTATAATTTTAGAGAAGAAAGAAATGATTCTACAAACCAAGAACGTGTGGCGTAGTGATTCTATAAATGGAAATATGTAGGATTCGCCAGAGAGGCCAAGTAGAAGAAATGAAACAACAAATGAGGAAAGTTTTAATCAGTTATGGAGCCAGTCCGGTGAAAGTTGTCCAATCGGGTCAATACCGGTGAGAAGAACAACGAAGAGTGATGTTTTGAGGGCAAATTCAGTTCGACGATTTGGTCGGAGATTGAGAAAACCAATCAGACGAGATTCCTCCGGAGGCGGTCACGAGGTAACTTCTTCTTCAACTCTCTTACGAATCTATCATGCGGGAGAATAATAATGTTTTTTCCTTATGCTTTTACTTTTAACTTTTGTTTGTTCAATAAAGCATTTTATTCTCCAACAAGAGATGATAAAGCATTAATAAAAAAAGGTTCGATCGAGAAAAAAGAAACAAAAGGGTCTTTGAATGTTCAAACTGATATCTTGATATTGAAGATAAAGTGTGAAAATTTGATTTTTAAGGTGTTAAAAAATAGAGGTATTATTAATTTACTATTAATAGAGTTTTATCTACATGCAGCATGCGGTGGTGTTTGTAAATGGAGAGCAATATTATGGAGCAAAAGCAAGCATAAACGTGTGGGCGCCACGTGTAACTGATGCTTATGAGTTTAGTTTATCTCAGATTTGGCTCATCTCAGGCTCCTTTGGCCATGATCTAAATACCATTGAAGCTGGTTGGCAGGTACAAATAATTTTGACTATATAATATTATTAATGATGATTTAGTGAGGGACAAAAACTGGTGACCTAGCTGATTAAAAGTTAATAACCAGTGATTAAAACTTACTTACCCTTAATTAGCTGATTAAAAGTTAATAACTAGAGAGTATCAATCTAGCTATAAATTAAGATCTTGATTGTTTGCTTACATTTTTCCTTTTTGCGTTTTTTATTATATTAAGTGTGTACTTTTTTCAGATAATAAATCCAAAACTTTCAACATATTAAAAACAATAATTTTTTTTTCTTATTACAAAGGCAAACGTCAAACATAAAGAAAAAATTAAAAATATATATTCTTTAAGTTTCACTTTAATTGATGTTTAAATAATTTTTTTTTTCAAATTAAGTGCTGTTTTCAATAATTTATGAAAAATAAATGAACTTTTCTTGCTTTGTAACCATTAATATTCTGACACTTGTTTTGATATTGGTGGATTTGTGTTAAGGTAAGGAATAAATAATGTTTTAGTTCAGAAAAAATAGAAAATTAAATGATTTCAATTTGTATGTAAAAATCTTAAACATCTTTTAAAAGGAATTAGTATATTTTTTTTTTTTTTTTTTTCGTT
>JAHZTW010000001.1:93547449-93572340 GCA_020283515.1 Alliaria petiolata
CCTCCGTTTCACAAAGAGTGTCGTTTTAAGATTTAATTCTTGTTTCATAAAGAGTGTCGTTTTATATTTTCAATGCAAAATTTTAAAGAAAAATTCAGTTTTAACCCTATTGTTTTAATGTATTAATTAGAAAGAGAAAGCTGTTTAATGAATTTATAAGGGATAGAAGAGACTTTTTATCAAATATCTTAATTTGTGTGAAAAGTGTCAAAATGACACTCTTTGTGAAACAGAGGGAGTAGTACTTAAGTATTTTGTTTTTCTCATAACAGTGTTTGATGACAATTATGGTAGAATCAAGTTATAGTAGTACGTGCATATGTTGTTTGAATTTACCAATGATCTTCGTAATTTAAATGAATCGGAATGTGTAATCTTGCGCATTAATAGGTGTTCTTCTTTTCTTTCTAGATATTAAGAAGTAGAAGCTGACCCACTATACAATTAAAAATGTTTTTCTGTAATTAATGCTTCATTTATGATTTGCTTCAAACTTAAGTCTTTAAGATAAGTGCATCAAAACAATATTGCGATTAAAAAAGTATTAAGACCGACATACAGTAAGTCAAATAACGCACTTGATACGCTACGCTACGCATATGTGATATGTCTGCTAAAAAAACTTTATTTGAGACCGACACATTAAAAATAAGTTTATCCCAAAAACTAAACTGTTAATTTGAGCCCCTCCAACCATTCCTTTTTTTTAAAAAGGCCTCCAACCATTCTTTCTTTGTCTTCTTTTAATTTATGTGTCTCAGCTACTTTTCTTAGTTCCATTACATAAATCTACTCTTTTTTTTGTGATAATGGATATTCTACATAAACCTACTTCTTTGAACACATGACATAGATTTACATAGATAAGGATATACTAATACGATGTTTTTGTGACGATTTCTAGGTTTATCGGCATAAAATATGTGAATATGATACAATAACCATGAAAATGTATATATATAAATATAAATAATTATGCCATAGTAAAATGTAAGCATTTATTTGATGTCAAGTTTATTTACTCCGTTTTGTCGTGAAAAACTTGAAAACGATATCATATTATGGTATAAGCATTTTTTTTTAATCTTCATGGTAAGCATTTCAGGCGATGAGTTGTATTATAGACATAATTCACGTAAGAAAAACAGAACTAACCATTTATATAAAACTAATTTACCTAATATGAATCATCAACAAAATGAAATGACCGAGACAATGCTCTTAGTCATTACAAAGTAGTAATTTACTTTTAATAGAAACAACTCTTTTAGAAACAATAAAGAAAGCAACCAACCTCGAATTTCATAAACTGAACTGATAAAAGAACGATAGTTTTTGCTTTTCCCAAACATTGTTAATAAATAAAAAGGTTGGATTTGGTAAGAGCATTAAATTGAGGATATGAAATTAATGACAGAAACTTCACTGCACCTGCAGTAAAAGCAGAGCTTTAATGTACATCAACTAGAAACATATTTGGGCAAATTTTGCTTATCTCCTGCGTATAAAGCAGAAGTTTATATGGTCACTCAAATAAGCGTGGTTATATAAAAAACAAACTCATAAGGATGGATTTATACAATACTCCCTCTGTTTCATAATAAGTGTCATTTGGAGAAAATGTATATGCAATGTATTTTGATGTATTAAACTCAAAACACATTCAGATACATCCAGTTACATTGCAGATACATTTTTTCTAAATGACACTTACTATGAAACGGATGGAGTATTAATCTATGCAAAGCAGTTCATGTTTTTTATTGAAAAAAGAAAGCAGTTCATGTTGGTTTCGAGGCTTCGATTGTTTGCTTGTAATTACGTTTAACTCACACCCATTAATTTTTTAAATATTTTGCTGTATAAACGCAATCACTAAACAGAAACATGATGGCATTTCTGAAGAAGAACATTATTGTTGGGTTAAAAGAAAAAAAAAACCCCGTTTTCAAAAAAAGAAAAAAAAAACATTCTAGTTGGGTTCGCTATTTACCAAATTATTTATATGACAAATATTAAAATATTTTCTTAAAATGTAAATTTAAATATTATTAGAAAATTCACACACAGTCAAGCCAGAGTAGTTTTGACTGCAAAAAAAAAAACATTTTGGGTTAATTTTTGATGCCTTCTTTCTTTCATCTATACTATGCATTTTTTGTCTTTAACCTAAACGTGGTATATTCCATTTTTTGTCAATTGAAACCTAATGTAGGATCCAAAACATGGGCATTGGTGGCTTGAACTAGGAAATGGACTTCTTGTGGGCTATTGGCCGGTCTTCTTGTTCAGCCACTTGAGGAGTCATGCAAGTATGGTTCAATTTGGTGGCGAAGTTGTGAATAGTCGATCAAGTGGCTCTCACACGGGAACACAGATGGGAAGCGGCCATTTCGCAGACGAAGGCTTTGAGAAAGCTGCCTACTTTAGGAACTTACAAGTCGTTGATTGGGACAACAATCTCTTGCCTCTTAACAATCTCCATGTCTTGGCTGATCACCCGGCTTGTTATGATATAAGACAAGGCAAAAACAATGTATGGGGGACTTATTTTTATTATGGAGGGCCTGGTCGGAACCCTAAGTGTCCTTGACTCACCCAAAACGAAGAATTTTTTTGTTTTTTCGTGTGAATTAATGTTATTTTGTGTTATTAAGATTTGTTTTTCTTAGATTGTGTTTTTTCCTTTCCTTTTGGATTTTGTAAGGCTGTTATAACTGTATTTTTGACGTGATGAAATAGATAGTAATTTTATATTTGTAAATAAACTACATACTACCTTAATTTTCTTTACTACCGACTAATACTCCTCCGGTATCTTAGATGTTTAATTTTGTTAGTTATATATTAAAAATCATTTAATTTCTTTTTCTAAACTAAAACATAATTTATCATTTATTTAAACACAATTCAACTAACAATAAAACAATTTTCAAAATACAAATAGTCAAAAAAATAAAAAATAAAACTACATAACTAATTTTGCATTGAAAATCAAAAACATTATATACATTAAATTAATATTTTTTCTTAAAACATCACTGAACATAATAAAGAAGAAGTATTATTAATGAAGGTTATTCTAAAAAAATCATCACGTACTTATTTATTCTGCTAACATCTATTTTGTAGCTTTGCCAACATGTACGCATACCATAATTGTTGTATCGTTGTTTCACTTACTAATACTTTGTAGGTTTCAAAATATAAGATGTTTTGGAGATTTTTTTTTTGCTTCGAAATATAAAGATATCCTATGCAAAATTTAATTTTAATTTACTGGTGCAATTGTTTCATGATTGGCTGAATTGTTGTAAATTTAAAACTAAAATGATACTTTCTGAACAAAATAAATTTCTTAATCTTGGGATTTTAGCTAAAACATTCTATATTTTGAAACAAAGATAGTTGTATTGTTTATTTCTTTATAGTTTATTTTTTTTTTCAGTGTGGATTTATATGGTTAACTTGCATAGTCGCTAAATATTTATTTTTTAAACTGTTGATTATTTCATTATATTGTGGATTTAAAATTTTGAAATATTTTTCTTAAAACAATTATGCTAATAAAGCAAGAATGTCGATAACACTAATTTTATTGATGATTTCTCGAGGGCCCTCACAGCAAAGCCCATTTCCAAGGCCATATATGTTCTCAAAAAATGTTGCTTCAATCTGACCTACACAATTACATAGTTTTCAAAATCGTCGAAAGAAATACCGAGAAAATATATGAGATAAAAAGAAAACTTTTAATCTCATTAGTCAAATTATAAATTGCTAAAAACTTAAACATAAAAGACAAAAACACCTAGTTATAAGAAAGCTCAAAACTCTAAAAAACTAGAATTTTACACATTTTTATCGAGTAAATTAAACAAGAGACAAAAAACAGAAGATATTCAAATATCTTAAAGCACCTGTTTTTTCTTGTGTAAGAGAAGATTCACCCTTAAATGATTAAATCTAAAAAATTAGTTGGTTGCAAATGATTTTATTTTCTTTTTATTCATTGTAGGAAATTTCGATTGATGCCAATTAATCCAATAAGAAAAAGTTGAGATAACTGAAGAAGCACAAGAGAAGGCCAACTATCTAAATAATAAGGAGGATTCCAATACGGCGAATTCAATCCAGTTAGACCCCTACGAGCCAAGCCTAATGAAACATTAGTTTAGAGTCCTCAAATATTTTCAGTTTATTAATATTACAAAAAGCTCCGAATTTTATTTTAATAGTAACAAAAAGCCTACAAAACTTTTAAAATTTTTAAAACCTCCTAAATTTTTTTTTTTTGACTTAGCCCCATAAATTTTCAGGGCCGACAACTTCAACCTCTCCTATAGGAGAAACAATATAATGTAGAGAATTCTCAAAACTAAATCTACTCTCCAAAACTTCAATTCTTAAAATATTTGTCTCATTCTAAAAATAGAGCGACCAATTCTTATGACAGAATTACGACCCATAAGCCTATGCAATGTGGGCTATAAAATCATTTCTAAAGTTTTGTGTCAAAAACTGCGACAGATGTTACTCTGATTGATATCTGAGACACAATTTGCCTTTGTGACAGAAAGACTTATTTCAGGTAATATTCTAATTCTCCACGAGATGTTTCATGCATTACAAACAAACAAATCTTGTAAAAGTGAGTGTATGACGGTGAAAACAGATATGAGTAATGCCTATGACCGAATTGAACACTACAAGAGAGAACACAAATCCGACGCCGATTTCGTCGGAAATAGCCACTTCCGACGAAACCAGTATGTCGGTTACAATTGGTCATAAATTCTATCTTGGCAGGAAATCCGTCGGAAATTTCCGACGGATGAGAGTCGTCGGTAATCCGTAAGAAGTTTCTGACGGATTACCGACAGAAATCACTGATGGATTTCCGACGGAGAGAGTCATGAGAGGAATTTCCGATGATATTTAGACGACTTTGTTGTCGGAAGAGTTCATCGGAAAGTTCTCGGAATTTCATGTAACATCCCGGATTCAGGAATATGAATGTATATGTGGAGAGGTTTAAGAGAATTGATTTGGCTACCTATGTCACCAAAGTGCGCTTATCTTTTTCGGCCACTGATCCTGTGATAACTCCAAAGTTAAGTGTGCTTGAGCTGGAGTAGCAATAAGATGGGTGACCTATGAGAAAGTAATTCTCGATACCGTGTGTGTGTGGCCAAAACACGGGGAAAGATCGCGTGGTGATTGCAGAGTCGATATTTCATGATTTTCCAGCCTCCCGGTTAACGCACCGACCGTCGGACATAACCCGAAGAAGACTCAGCTCCTTCGAATCTCGGAAGTTGGGCTAACCCTAAGGTTCGACCTTTTACTTTCCGAGTTTCCTAAATCAAATTATATAAAAAAAAATCTTACCGAGAGAACAATGTCGTTGATCTCATCTCGGGTTAGCTCGTTCGAGGACGTCGAGCCATAAACAATTTCCTGGGAGAGTTGCGTCAAGCGATCGAGCTTCTTCTTCTTGCTTTTTTCCATAACCTCTCGGACACCGATGTCCTGGAGTTCACCAGTCTTTTTGTTGGTGTGTCTCGTCTCCATTACGTCGAGGTAATCGGAAATGGCTCCATCCGCTCTATCGTCTTTAAAAAAAATTAGGTTAAAATATAAAAAAGTAAAATATTAAAAAATTATAAATTTACTTACCATTTTAGCCACTTGACATGGAGTCGCTTTGCACCCCTGTTGTGAACATAAATGCCCTTTCCTCCTCGGTCACTCTTCCAGTTCTTTCAGTTTTTTTGCAGGTTGTATCTTTGTGTTATGCCGACTCCAATACTCGCAAAAGCCCTTCCAGATGTCCTCCATGAGATCATTCGTCAGATCTTTTTGCTCGATGAAGTTCTGCTTCCACTCGTCCATGTGTCTCGAGTATTGGTTCCCTTTGAACCTGTCGAACTCATCGAAAATTGTTCTGGTCCTCCGCGAGTACCAAGTGAACTCTTGCTACAAAAAAACAAAAATTATGTTAGATAATTCAATTCAATTAAAAATTTGTAAAATTTGAAAAAAAAAAAAAAAAACTTACGGCGAAAGATCGATGCCACGACATAATTAATTATAAACATTTAATGCATGGGTAATAATTTAAACATTTATTATATATATATATATGTTAAAATCGACATCATTAATTACTACACTTACATAATATCACAACCAACATCCAAAATCTTATTGTTTTAGCTCGATAAACTCCTCCTCTGTTTTTTTTTTGCGGATGATTATAACGTATTTGAGCCATATAAATCCTATGAAAATGAACAACACACGTTAAGCTATATATAAATGACATGATCAAGTAAGCAATTAAATGGGCTCCGATTATACCTCTCATATTCTTGAACTTCGTCGCAGTTTGTGAGAATATACATATGCAAATGATTTTGCTCAATGGTTGACAGCTTTCACTTCTTGCCTTTTCCACTAAGTCTTCCAATCTGGGAGAAGATATTAGGAACATAGACCGGATATAATGGTCTCTCGCCTCCGTCATCATGTCGAGCGGGTCTTCGACTCTTTGTTTTGACTTGGGTTGGAAAGTAGAACTCCGCAAAATTAGAAGTTTATTCATTGATGCTTTGCGCGACAATAGAACCCTCGGCTCCGCTTAAATTTTTCACCTTCTTCTTAATATGAAATATTTACCACTCGAAAGGATACATCCAACGATACTGAACATGACCCCCAAGTTCTGCTTCTGATAGACTCATAATTTAGCATATTTTAACATTCATTTTAGATAGTTTTGCATCCACTTGAGCATTCTTTTTCATCATTTTTGGTCTCATTTGCATTCATATTAGAGTTTAGTGAGTCTTACCTTAGATTGTTGCATATTTGTACATATGGAGTCTATATTAGGTGTTTTGGAGGCTTGGAGGACAATAAGGAGTTTCATGGATGATCAAGAGGAGAAATAGAAGCAGCCAAAAGAGAAGAAGAAGTATTTTAGAAGCATATCGAGCTGTGTATAGAGCTACCAAGCTTTCTTGCAACTGGAGGTACGAAATGTATGGCTCCGGACGATAGCCTTGCACTTAGATTCAGACTCTGAAGCCTTTTTCAAAGTTGTAGACGATCCAGTGAGCTTTCCAATGGCGTTGGAATCAAGTCATTCGGACCCTGGATTAGAAAGTTGCAGCGATTTTACTCCATATCGAGCTGCTGTATCGAGCTATGCTGCCCGATATGGATCAACCAAGAAACGTCATGCACCATATCGAGCTCCATATCTCGTAGCTCGATACATACTGACAGGGAAGACGAAGGCTGCGTATCGGGCAAACATATCGAGCTATCTAGCTCGATACTACGTCTGGCACCATATCGAACTGCGTATCGAGCTACCTAGCTCGATACAGATTCATGCAGGGTAAAGATAGGGTCAGATGAAGACTTTTCATTCCGATTCAGCCTTCGAAATCTTCATAAAAGTTGTAGGTAATTGAATCAGATTTCATTTGGAGGTAGTTGCATGTCATTACGAGCAGCGGTTAGGGAGATACGGCGTTTTCCGCAAGACTGCTTATCCGGGTCAAAACCCGGTTTGTTCCGGGTTGACCTGGTTCTCCTTTCTTCCCTATAAATACACTTGTGGCCACAAAAAAACCTAAGTTTTCTTCTCTCTAGATTTGGGTTTAGATCCAAACTCTCTCTTTGATATTTTGGATTGATCTTCATGAATCATGCCACCCTAGTGAAGGATTCTTCACCCTCTATCTTTTATATTTATGCTTATGTCTTTTATTTTGTTTTTCTTCATGCTTAGTTCATAGATTTTAGTTGGATCATGGGTAATGCTAGATTAANTTGCTTGCAAGACATAAAAAGTCTTGTTTCAACCCAACAACAACTTTTCTTACTGATTAAGGCTTAGTTTCATAATATTGCTCTAGTAGTATCTCTTTTAGTTTGTGTTTAGCTTTCAATACTTGTTGTGACTTGCTTTTATCATTCTAGCTTAGCTTAGACTTAACTTTGTATTCTTATTGCATCATCTCCCAAGATGGATTGATACCTCAATATATTGCAATGATATGAGCAATTGAGGAATTGCTTGCAAGACATAAAAAGTCTTGTTTCAACCCAACAACAACTTTTCTTACGTAAGCACGAACGTCGCAAACCCACAGGACCAAACCTACCCTCAACAACAAGGAGGAGGAGCAAAACAATCCGTGCAAAACAATTCGTGACTTACACGAATCAACAAGGCTTTGTACCACGATTTCCATTTCAAGGCGGCTACCGCCATGACAACAAGCCGGTGCACCTCCTGGTTTCCAACAACAACAAGGCAACCCACCTGCTCAAGCTGGTTTCGACTTGGAAGGCACTCTAAAGCAACTCCTCCAAGGCCAAACACATATCCAGGCGGATATACACAAACATTTTCCTGAAGTGCATAACAAGATTGATGGTGTCAACACGAAACTATCCGTGAATATTAAAGCCTTGGCCGCTCGTGTCAAGACACTTGAAAACAACAAAGGCATTGAATCTACAAGCCAAACAAGCAACCTTCCTGGAAAATCCGTCATGAATCCAAAGGAGTATTGCCAAATGATCACCACTTTCGACGCGGAAAAACGGGATCTACCCGATATTACTTCTCCAAAACGGGCTCAAGTCAATGAGGACATCGACATCCTAGGAAGGGGAGGGAATTCTAAAAATTTGGAAGTCCCTGAAGAGAAAGCAACAGCTGATCCACCAAAAGCACCATTCCTGCGAGTCTACAAACCGCCAATGCCATACCCCCAGAAGCATAAGAAGCGTCTCATAAAGGAACAAGAGGCTGAATTGATCGAAACATTGAAGAAAGTTGGAGATTTATTCAACAATGCCGACGAGACCAAGCTTATTCCAGATTTCCTAGTAGCTTTGAAGGATAAGCTCTATGCCGATGCAATGGCAACCATTGGAAGAAATGCAGGAGCTCGTGAAGAGAAACCCAAGGAAAAAACTTTGGTAGTAAAGAAGCTCGAAGATCCAGGGTCGTTCACTCTGCCATGCACACTCGGAGGAATCACCTTTGATAACTGTCTGTGTGATCTCGGGGCAAGCATCAATGTGATGTGTCTAGCAACGGCTAAGCGTCTCGGCTACGACACTTATACCGACTGCAAGAAGCCGTTATCACTGGCCGATGGGAGTGAGAGAAAGACAGTTGGGAAGCTATTGGACCTACCTCTCATGATTGGGAACGTGTTACTGCCAAGCGACTTCCTGGTGATAGAAATGGATCAAGATGTCAAGGAGACTCTCCTATTGGGAAGACCATTCATAGCTTCTGCCGGTTGCATGATCGATTGCAAAAGTGGCAGAGTAGAGCTAAGACTAACCGGAAGCTTGGTAATGCATTTTGATACCAAAGGGAAAAAGGTCAATGAGAAGGAACATGCATACTCTCTTGTGCTCAAGAAGACGATTGAGAAGACCGAAGACCCATCCCTGGAAATATGCTACGATGGAGCTAGCTTTGATGGGGTCTGTGACAACCAAACCCGATGATCCTAACCAGGCCGGCCGTACCGAGTCTAACTCTAACCAGATTCCATACTTAGCATATTTTTAAGATTTTCTTAAACTTAAACAACAGATTCGATTCATAAAACATTCATTCCCATTGCATAATTATTCCAATTCCAAACGTATAACAAGGGTTCTTAAACAGAAAACTAACTTAGCCAAATTCGTTCTAAGTCATAAAACAGTAAATCTAAAGCCAGATAATCCAACAAGTCTTAATAAAATAAAACCCCCAAACCCAGTCCTAATCCACTTCTTTCTTCACTGCCTTCAAGTCCGCCTTCAAGACTAAACGTCCCGAATAACATCTTTACCTGCACACTCAACACATAAGAGAGGCATACGCATTATCACAAATGCTTAGTGAGTACGGTCATCCCGTACCACCAGCCAATACCATAAAACGCAATCATACATCAGTTAAACAATTCACATTATCACTTAGCAAGCAAGCACATAATCACGGTTCTATGATCATCTCAACCGCTTGTGAATTTCCTCACGGCATCGGTTCTACTCCAAGCGAGAATCACACATCCCCTTGAGCTAGCAACTCGATCCGGACATTCACACAGCTGATTAGACACCACGTATAAACCACGGTATCCAATACCAATCACAATCACAGAAACACATTGATCTTGCTAAGCATAAACACTACTTACACAAGCAATCAATGAAAACCAGATAACCTAGCAATCTTACGGTTCCAAATACCAGCTACAGTCATGCACTCACCTCAAAATCGTTTCTCTCGGAAGAAACTCGGTGATTACTCGAACAGAAACAGAATTACTCGGACTTCTCTCGCGAGATCCAATCTCCTCTCGGCTATCTCACGAGCCGCTCACTTTTCCTCGAGCAACAATCTGCATTCCCTCGGAAACAGACCAAAACATGAGGATTAACTCGATATTACTCGGCAGAAACTTAATAAAACTCGTGATATCCCGTCACTTACCGAAATCTCTCGGACAGATTCTCCTTCTCTCGGGTAACTCTCGATCCGATCGAACAACTCACGGCTATCTCTCAGATCTCTCGGCTAACACACGCCTACAATCAGATAACTCGATTATCACTCGGTGAAAACCGACCAGAACACAAATCTCACGTGATAATCGGCTTACCTCGACTATCTCTCGGATATCGGATCGATCGCTCGGCTATCTCGCGATCCGATCTGGATTCCTCGGGATAAACGGGCTTTCTCTCGGCAAATCGACCTCTCCCGATCGATTCTCTCGAACATAATTCTAAGAATCGGCACGGACAGACCAATCTCTCGACGGCTCTCGGATTTCTCTCGGCAAAGTCACTTTTCTCTCGGGTGAAATCGCCTCTCAGGTTTTCTCTCGGGAAATTTCTCGATTCTGTCACGCGGCCACGAGAGAAGACGGTATTTATAGGGTGAAAACCCTAGCTTGTCCGTCCAAACCGACTTAACCCTCACGATTTAACTTTCTCTCGGTCCAAATCAATTTCTCTCGGCCAAACCTTCCTTTTTCTCTCGGCCAAACCCAAACCGGTCGGCCTTTCACGGGATAAATCATTTTCCCTTTAGGATAAACCACATTCTCTCGAGAAATCTCACGGCCCACGGCCTAGCAGCCTTGTTCCTCAACACTTAGACAAATTCCACAATATTTACTCGGTCCGACCACAGTACGGTCCTTAACCTCACAGACGCAGACACGGTACGGTCCTTGACCTCACAGACGTACCACGGTACATACATATTTATAGAAACGGACGAACCTCACTCATACCAGAACGTATATACAACGGCCATCCCATGACCCGCACGACCATACTTAGGATTTCTGGTCGCGGATGCTACAATTCTCCCCCACTCAGCTTGGATTCGTCCTCGAATCCGGTTCTTCCTCAGGAAGTTTCTCAAACCATTTCGGGAACTTTGTACTCATCCTTGACTCTTTTTCCCAAGTCGTTTGCTCATCGCCATTACAATCCCACAGAACTTTGATCATCTTGACCATTTTACTACGCTTAACCTTTTCTTTCCGGCCAACCACACGGATCTGTCTACCTTCCACGGTCAGATCCTCTTGCAGCTCCGGAGGTGGTTCAGATATAGCATTCTCACGTTCGGTTATGTGCTTTCTCAGCTGCGACACGTGAAACACATTGTGGTAAGCACTCATTTCCGGCGGTAAGTCCAACTTATACGCCACAGTCCCAATCCTTTCCAGAATCTGGTACGGCCCCATGTACCTCGGACTCAACTTAGCATCAAACATTGCTCGGCTTTTCCCCTTGTAGGTCATAGCCTTCAGATAGACCAGANCAAATTAAAGCTAATTAACTACTAATCAAGATTATCAAAAGACTAAAACGAATCCAAGGATGGGGTAATCAATCTAAGATGTTCAAAGAATCAATCTTTGATGTCAATCAATCATAATATATGCTAATCCCTAGGCTTAGAACTCAATAGTAAGACTAATCCACTTCCATGGCACTAATCCCTTCATTAATCATCCTAATCAAGAACTAACTCGCATTAGTGAATAGGAAACTAACAAGCATTATGAAACAGTTCTAAAATGCCAATAAACACCCTAGACAATCACTTCCATGAGCTAGGAATGTAAATCCCTTGTTTAGTTGGTTGGAGAATTTCATCAACACCTTGTGGGTGGGAAATTCCCTAAGGCCTAGTTTTAGCATGATCAAGGCTAAACTACCATTTAGAACACTAAACAATGAGGGAAATGAAAGAATCTAATCCTAGACATCAAGATCAACACATGAAACACCCAAAATCTAACCCATCTCTAGATCCTAAGGAAACTACTCACTAATCATGGTTAAACCCTCAAATCCTATGAAAGAAGTAGAGTTAAACATGATTAGAGAGATAGAGAATGAAGGATTAATAAAGACAAGTACTAAATTGCATAAAATTCAAAGAAATGTCTTACAAAATCACTTAGAAACCAAAAGGGAAGGTTTTCTAAGCAAGAACAAAAGATTAAAAGATACTTAGGAAAAATTAGGTCTTTTCCTATTTATAGTGAACAGTGGACGACTCGGATCAACCCGGAACAAACCGGATATTGACCCGGTTAAGGTCTGAATATCGGACAGCATATCGAGCTTGCTAGGTCGATGCGCAGCTCGATATGCTGCTAAATGTTTTCTTCAAAGGCAGTGTCGAGCTTAGCAGTCCGACACAAATCCCTGATACGCTCCTTCCAAAACTCCGGGTGGCCTTTGTATCGACCTTAGTAGGTCGATACAAACGTCCGATACGCAGCTTTTTTTCTTCCTGCCGGGTCATATCGACCTTGGTAGGTCGACACCAAGGTCGATACACTTCTAAAACTTGTATGCTTCTTGTTTGTCTCCCTTCTCCTCTTCCTCCTTGTCACCCAACTCTCCATAGAGGTCCTCCAAGCTTCCAAAGTACCTAATAAAGACTCAATATTTACAAATATGCAACAACCTAGGCTAAAACTCACTAAACTTTAATATGAATGCAATTTGGACTAAAAGTAACCAAATGAATGCATATATGGATGCAAAGCTATCTAAAAAGGATGCTANCTTAGACAAATTCCACAATATTTACTCGGTCCGACCACAGTACGGTCCTTAACCTCACAGACGCAGACACGGTACGGTCCTTGACCTCACAGACGTACCACGGTACATACATATTTATAGAAACGGACGAACCTCACTCATACCAGAACGTATATACAACGGCCATCCCATGACCCGCACGACCATACTTAGGATTTCTGGTCGCGGATGCTACAATTCTCCCCCACTCAGCTTGGATTCGTCCTCGAATCCGGTTCTTCCTCAGGAAGTTTCTCAAACCATTTCGGGAACTTTGTACTCATCCTTGACTCTTTTTCCCAAGTCGTTTGCTCATCGCCATTACAATCCCACAGAACTTTGATCATCTTGACCATTTTACTACGCTTAACCTTTTCTTTCCGGCCAACCACACGGATCTGTCTACCTTCCACGGTCAGATCCTCTTGCAGCTCCGGAGGTGGTTCAGATATAGCATTCTCACGTTCGGTTATGTGCTTTCTCAGCTGCGACACGTGAAACACATTGTGATAAGCACTCATTTCCGGCGGTAAGTCCAACTTATACGCCACTGCCCCAATCCTTTCCAGAATCTGGTACGGCCCCATGTACCTCGGACTCAACTTAGCATCAAACATTGCTCGGCTTTTCCCCTTGTAGGTCATAGCCTTCAGATAGACCAGATTGCCCACACTGAACTCTAAGTCCTTAGGGCGCTTATCGGCATAACTCTTTTGCCGGTCTTGAGCCTCCTTCAGCTTGACTTTCAGAAACCGAATCTTTTCAGTAGTCTCCTCGACTATCGCGGGTCCTAACTCACCCCGCTCCCCCACTTGGGTCCAACACAACGGTGTTTTGCACGGCCGTCCATACAACGCCCCATACGGAGACATATCGATGTTCCCTTAGTAACTGTTGTTATACGCGAACTCAGCCAATGGTAGATGACTATCCCAGTTACCACCCCAGTCTAGTACACACGCTCTCAGCATGTCCTCTAACGTCCTGATGGTCCTCTCAAACTGACCATCCGTTTGCGGATGATACGCAGTACTCATGTGTACCTTCGTCCCAAACTCTTCCTGAAACTTTCCAGAATCGTGAAGTAAACTTCGGATCACGATCAGACACAATACTCACTGGCACGCCATGATGTTTCACAATCTCATCGACATACAACTCCACCAGCTTAGCCACTCCATCCGTCTTTTTCATAGGTAAGAAATGAGCAGACTTGGTCAGCCGATCCACAATGACCCAAATCGCGTCATGCTTATTCTTAGTCTTCGGTAAACCCATCACAAAGTCCATTGTGATCATATCCCATTTCCATTCCGGCATTGGTAATGTTTGCAATAAACCACTCGGAAACTGGTTCTCAGCCTTAATCAACTGGCATGTCGGACAACTAGCCACCCACATGGCCACGTCCCGCTTCATCCCGACCCAATGATAATACATTTTCATGTCGCGGTACATCTTGGTCATTCCCTGATGAACATAAAATCTAGACTGATGTGCTTCCTTAAGGATCTCTTCTTTTAACTCTTTCACGTTAGGAACACATACTCGGCCATTCAACACAATCGTCCCATTGTTTGAAGTTTGATACTCGGTCTTGTCAGCTTTTGACATCTTGATCAGATTCTCGTTCTCCTCTTGAGCTAACCGGATCCTTGTCAGCCTGATCCGCAGCTCCCAAACCCAACGGTTTCGTATCCTCAGTCAGAACGTTCAGCCTTAACGTCCTTAGGAGATTCACAACTCCTTCCACGTCTTTAGCAGATGATACAGTAGCCCTTCTCCGGCTTAATGCAACAGCAACGAGATTAGCCTTTCCCGGATGATAAGCTATCTCCAGATCGTAGTCAGCGACTAACTCCATCCATCTCCGTTGCCTCAAATTCAGTTCAGGTTGAGTGAAGATGTACTTCAAACTCTTATGATCGGTAAACACCTGAACCTTCCCACCATACAAGTAAGATCGCCATATCTTTAATGCAAAGACTATAGCCACCATCTCCAAGTCATGCGTAGGATAATTCGCCTCATGCTTCCTTACCTGCCTTGACGCAAATGCAATCACATTCCCGTGCTGCATTAGGGCACAACCTAGTCCCTTACCAGATGCGTCCGTGTAGACCGCATATGGTTCATCCGGCTCAGGTAGAGCCAACACCGGTGCACTTGTAAGCATCCCTTTCAGCTTCGAGAAACATTCCTCACACTCGGCTGTCTATACGAACTCAATGTTCTTTTCGGTCAAGCGTGTCATCGGCTGAGCCATACTTGCAAAGCCTTTAACAAAACGCCTGTAGTAGCCAGCCAACCCCAGAAAACTTCTTTTCTCCGTCGCATTCTCAGGTCTCGGCCAATCCGCAATGACCTTGATCTTTTCAGGATCCACGGACACTCCCTTGTCCGAAACAATGTGACCCAAGAACCCAATGTGTCGTTGCCAGAAGCTACACTTGCTCAGCTTGGCAAACAACTTCTGTTCTCGCAACTTCTTCATAACCATCCTCAGATGCTGCTCATGCTCTTCCGGACTCTTCGAGTACTCTAAGATATTGTCTAGTAAGATAATCACAAACTCATCCAAGTATTCTATGAATACGCCATTCATCAACTTCATGAATGCAGCTGGCGCATTCGTCAGACCAAACGGCATGACCACAAACTCGTAATGACCATACCTGGTCCGAAAGACATTCTTTCGAACGTCTGGTTCGTCTATCGGTATCTGATGGTACCCAGAAGCCAAATCAATCTTTGAGAACCAAGTAGCACCCCTAAGCTGATCTAACAACTAATCTATCCTTGGAAGTGGATACTTGTTCTTCACAGTAAAACGGTTCAACCCTCGGTAGTCGATGCAAAGTCGGAAGCTTCCATCCTTCTTCTTTACGAACAGAACAGGTGCACCCCATGGTGAACTGCTTGGCCTTACAAATCCCTTGTCCAGAAGATCGGCCAGTTGCTTCTTCAGTTAAACCATCTCGGCCGGAGCCATACGGTACGGTGCCTTAGACACTGGAGCAGTTCCCGGCTCAAGTTCAATCGTGAACGGATCTGAACGAGCCGGTGGCATTCCCGACAAAGCTTGTAAAACATCTTCAAACTCTTGTACCACTGGAATGTCCCCTAACTCCGCGTCTGGTCCAACCTCAATTGAAGATATCGTCGCCAGATATGCTTCACAACCTTTCTCTAACATTTTCTCCGCTTGTATTGCCGACACAACCAAGCTACCAGAAGTCGGTCTGACTCCTTGATAAACCAGAACTTGGCCATCCCTCTCGAACTCCACCCTACCTCGGTGACAATCCAGATGCGGCTTATGCTTACCGAGCCAATCCATTATGAGGATGACATCGTAAGACTTAACTTCGCAAATCACTAAGTCCGCTAGCATATCGACCTCGCCAATCCAGACAGAAATGTTGCGAACGGTCCCTAGTGAGAACATCACTTGGCTTCCAGCCGCCCTCACTAATCCAAACTCTTCCCCGTGTTCCTTCTGGAATCCTCCTTTCCCAATCATCCCTGGGTTAACAAAACAATGACTCGCTCCGGAGTCGAACAGTACATGGGTTTCCACCTCACCCATTAATAAGGTCCCTACACATTCAATCCTTAGAATGCTAAGACACTTAACAGAACACGCAGACACATATAAACTCAGAAAAACGTAAGTACTAAAACTTACCAATGATCGGTCGAGAAGTGGTCGGATCCCCAGACCCGTCCGCGGTCGCTGCATACACCCTTGGCATGATGGCCTGCCTCTTAGCCGGTGGCGCCAGTACATTGATATGTCTATAATTTGCATCATATTTACCTCCATTTAATGTAAGTTTCTTATCATTTAGGAACCTAATTAAGCATCATTGTATTGCATTTTGATCATTTAGAGTTCTAGGGTGTATTTGCATAGTCTTTGCATATTTTGGTGCATTTGGAGTCTTGATCAGGTGATTTGGATGCTATGGAAGCATGAATGGAGTTGGAGAAGGATGGCATAGCAAAGGAAGGGCAAGAAATCATCAAGAGGAAGAAGAGAAGCAGCTAAATGAGAAGCAAAAGTCTTGTAGAAGCATATCAAGCATTTGGAGGCGCAAAATGTATGTGTCTGGAAGAAGGCCTTGAACTTATAATCTGACTCTGAAGCCTTCTTAAGAGTTGTAGAGGATCCATTGTGCTTTCTAGTGCCGTTGGAATCAAGTCATTCGGACCCCTGGTTAGAAAGTTACATCGATTTTAAAACGGTTCGACGAGGCGGTTCGACGAGGCTGGCCGAAACTTCTCTCCAGGACGATGTTTCGACCAGAAGTTTCGACGAAGCCTCACCGAAACTTTCCTCCAGGGTGAAGTTTCGACGAGTATTTTCGACGAACCTCGTCGAAATTTTCCCAGACGATTTCTTTTTGGCTACAAATCGGATCAAACGAAGACTTTCCGTTTCGATTCAGCCTTCGAGCTCTTCATGAAAGTTGTAGGTAATTGAATCACCTTTCATCTGGAAGTGGTTTCATGTCATTATGAGCTGTGGTTAGGGAGATATGGCGATTTCCGCAAGACTGCTACCCCGGGTCAAAACCCGGTTTGTTCCGGGTTGACCCGGTTTGACCTCCTTCCCTATAAATACTTAAAAACCTAATTTTTATGTATCTTCTCTTGGGCTTAAACAGAAAAACGCCCCTTTGGGGTTTTGAGGAGATTTTTGAGATTTCTTTTATGTTTAATGCAATTTGATTCTTCTTTCTTCTAATCTTTCTTTCTCTAATCATTTAATCATGTTTACTAACATTTCATTCATGAGATTTGTTGGTTTATCCATGTTTAGTGAGTAGTCTCTTAGAAACTTGGGGATGGGTTAGATTTAGGGTTTTCTAATGGTTCAATCTTGCAATCTAGGTTAGATTCTTTCATCTCTCTTCTTATTAAGGAGTTCTTAATGCCAAATAGCTAATCTTTTGCTATTTTGGATCATAAGCATTTCACACACCCACCAAGTGTTTGATGAAATGCTTGAACCAACTTAATAAGAGATTTACATTCCTAGCCTAAGACATTAGTTGCCTAGGGTGTTTATCATGCCATTTAGACTTGTGATTAATGCTTGCTAATCATTTTAATGCTAAAACATCATTAGTTCATTAGGGTGATTAGGAAAGGGATTATTGCCACACATCATGGATTAGTCTTTATTAAGTGATCTAGGCATAGAGATAGCTTGTTTAGTTGCTTAAATGATTGCAAGGTTGCCCATTTGAATGCCCAAATCAATGATTTCATCCCTAGGTTTCGTTTTTAGTTAATTTGAAATCTTGATTAGTAGTTAATCTCTTGTTTAGTGCTTGATTAGTGATAATTAATGTTTTAAATCATATTCTTAGTCTTGTAGTATCTCCTTTAGCTAATAGCTTGCTTTTAATTGTCCCTTGTTTCCTAATTTCGAATTTGGCTTAGCTTAAACTAAACTTTGTATTCCTTTTGCATCAAACTCCCAAGATGGATTGATATCTCAAGTATTGCAATGATATGAGCAATTGAGAAATTGCTTGCAAGAGATAAAAACTCTTGTTTCATACATCTCCTGCACGCTTAGGCTGAGTGACCGCTTGCCTAACTGCTCCGGACCTCAGACAATCACGCTTGTAATGTCCAGACTCTCCGCAGCCGAAACACACAACGGATGTGCTAACTCCATCCGACACCCTCACCAACCTCGAGTTGGCTCAGGACAATCACGAACCCTATGCTCCAAGCTACCACAACGATGACAAGCTCCAGATGCACGCCTACACACGCCAACATGCACCTTTCCGCAAGAATCACACACGCTGCGGTTCCCACTCGACTTAGCTGGAACATTCTTGCCAAACTTGCGGTTCTGCCCTCCACACACTTGACCACTCCTGGCTACGGTACCAGCCTTAGAAAAGGCCTCCTCGGCTTGTCCAGTCTCCAACAAAGCCGCTTTCTCATCAAGCTCTGTGACCGTCGCATAGTCACGCACCAGACAACCATTACGCAGCTCGACCCTTAGTCCACTCATGAACCTTCGGATCAGCTTCTCCTCAGTATCATGGTCACGTCCCACATACTTGCGTAACAGGTTGAACTCAGTCTCATACTGCCGAACCGTCTTGGTCCCTTGGCGCAGATACAGAAACTCAGCCTCCAGCTGATTGTAAGCCTCCTGCGGGAAGTACTGATATCTCTGTAAATTGCATATTTTTAACACATATTTCATGCTAGTTAGGACTTCATTCTTGCACTTTCATCTTAGCTTTCATCACATTTTCACCCATGATAGGATTAGATGCATTAGGTTAGGTTTCTGTATAGTCTTGCATGTTTGGAGTGTGTTCTCAGGTGCTTAGGATGGTCCGAAGAAGAAATCAAGGAAGGAGATCACAAAGAGAGGACGAGCCAGCAATATCGACCATGGATCCTGACCTAGAGACTGATTTAGAGGAGTAGCAGCGACTTAGTCCCGAAAGGAACATCTCGAGGCGAAGATCCAGCAAGAGGATGCTATGAAGTCGGATATCGGAGCAAGGCAACGGGAAGTATCCGATTCTAGTAACAAGGAAGGCGAGCCTTCACGACATGATCCCGAAACACTTGCCCGTTATGGATACTGCCCGAAGAATCAGAAGAGTTATCATATTGGCTTTCTCACAACGACTTGTGCCCGAAACGCTAAATTCCAAAATAGTACCATTTCGGGAAAGTGGTCCCAACGTTTTATGTTTTTCCTCTTTTGTGTATAAATACCTACTCCCCTCCCTTATCTCTCTATCACGTTTTCTACTTTGTAATTTTCTGTTTTCTCTTTCAAGAACCGAGACTTTTGTATTTTCCACCATTGAAGCTTGTTCAAAACTTTGATTTTTATGCAATCTTGAAGTTTTTAAGTATTATTGCTTAGTATATTTCAAGAAAGCTTCTTCCTTTTCTCGTTTTTGATTACCTCCCAGCCTATAAGTTACCCTCTCATCCTCATGGATCTTGAGGTTTCTCAAATGGCTTGTGAGTAGTCTTTTTAGGACTTTGATGGGTTGAAAGGACCAAGGGATTCGCGGATTTGTATTTCTTGCTTAGCTAAAACATAAAGTTAGATTCTTTCTTGTTTATCATTCTCAAAGCTTAGTCTAGTTTGGCCATCTAGCCTAAAGTTCACAGGCGGCTTGACACGAACGCCACGTGCTTGCTTAGCCGGATCCATGAACAAGAGTTTGATTTCTTAGGCTAAGACTAACCATCTGTCTAAGAGTCTTACGGTTCAATAGGGACGTTGTGGATGCTTGTTTCTTCTATTGTACCGCTATGCGAGAGCTAGTCTATGGTGATAGAGATTCAAAGAGTTTAGACCCAAATGCCATGGGCTAAACGATTTGAGGATCCCTTTACCTAAGAATCACCATCAAAAGACCAAGTCTTTATGTGATCCAAAAGCTTAGCTTGATAAGTTAAACCGAGAGTTACCTTAGCTTAGCTTAGCTTCATTCATTTCCTGCTTAGAAGCTTTAGGGTTCTCTTATTTGTGGTCTTGAGTGACACAAGATCAATCCTTTAGTGGTTTTTAGTAGTAAAGTCTCGACCTTTATCTATTTCGAACTTGACTTATGACACCGATATGACAGATCTGTTTACTAACGCTCCCAAAATGGTTTGATACCCCATACGTTGTACTACTTTCGGTTGATAGTGTTGAGACATTGCTAAAAAGGCATAAAAACCTATTTGTCAATTGGCGCCGTTGCCGTTTGGGAGAAAGTTTAGTCATTTCGTTACTAGGTCGATATAAGGACAAGTTTAAATTTTTTCCAGTCATTTAACATTTTTACTCGTCTATCTCGGTGTTGAAACAGGTACATGAACCTACGTTCAGACGGTACAACAAACCTTGTTCCCCCCAATAGACGATATTCACCTGCTCGAAATATCAGCTAGACGAAATCGGGAACAAGCCGAAACAGTTAACCGTGTGACGATGGAACATCAACAAGGTGCTCAAGGAGCTGCGGGCACAGCCGGTGCACAAGGCCAACAAGGCAACCAGGGACCACAAGGTCCACAAGGTCCACAAGGCGTTCAAGGACAGCCTGGTGTTGCAGCTGCTCCAAGAGCTGTGAGGCAAATCGGNCCATCCACTACAATTCCACCTTTATGATAGGGTATTACACCCTATTGGTTCTCCTTCCAAGGAAGAATATAAAGAGTTCGTAGCCGCTGCGTATCTACGATCTAGTGATAATATCGACATGTTCGAATCAACGATTATTTCAGCTATCGACGAAGAATATCAGCTCAAGAATGAGTTAGAAGATATCAACGAAGTCATTCAAATATGCAACGTTGGAGTGGATGCCGAAAAGGAGTTCATTGAGAAGCTCTATTTTATTTATGGTTCCCTCCTAGAAGACGATGAAGTAGATCAGGAAGAGCACAGTAATGCCAAGACTGAAGAAAGCGAGCTAACACATGAGATGCATGAAGTTTCAGACGATGAAAAGAAGAGTGCAACAACTCTTGACGCCAAAGTGGAAGACAAAGACGATGATTCTCGAAAGAGGTCATTAGATTTGTGTTTCTCGGATGACCCCACTCATGATAATGAAGCCAAATATCAAAGAATAGAAGCTGGTCGTTCTATTCCTATTCCTCAAGAAGACTTCATCTCTACCGATCGGCCTGAGCACCTTGAAGACGAAAGTCCAACCAACAAGGAGCCTCAACCCCACGACCAAGGGAAGCCTCTTACTCCATCTCATCACCACGTTGAGTGTGAATCAATACTCATGGAGAAGAAGACGATGATGGCGATCCAAGAACTGCCTTTGACGACGGTTTCAAAGATATATGATCCGGGAATATTTTCGGTTTTATGCTCAATCAAGGGAGGTGAAAATTGTGCCTCTCTATATGACATAGGATCAGATGTAAATCTCGTGATTAAGGCTATTGCAGAAGGCATAGAAGTTTCAAGCTTCCAAGCCCCGAGAACATCCGTCGACCACGAAGACCCTCCGTCACCAAATCTGTTCGGTTTCAAGCCGAACTTGCTGCCTCAAGTTGAGGATGATTTCGTGCCAACTGTCTTTCATACTATGGAGACAAAGAAGAACACGAGCCACTTGTTGTTCGTTGGTTCCTCAATCGCTGCACCGGTTCGAGCTTTGATTGACATGCTGAACCAACAAGTGCGCTTCTCCAAGAACAGCGAGAGATCTTTCTATCCAGCAATGCTTACAAGGAGCATTCATTCCACGACCTTAGGCAGTGGAATTGAACCAATCTTAGACCCTGGAGGAAGCACAAAGGATGACAAAAACGTCCTAGAAGGAGATCGACCCAACACGCTCAAGGAAAGCGCCAAACAGAGGAGTTTGAAGCGCAAGGAGATCCCATATGATCTAGGTTCAATTTTTCCTCATAAGAGACGTGATGGAGACCTACATGAAGCCAATGGGAAGCTTAATAGGTCACCTAAATCCTCTCCAAAGGCCGAGCTCATCACCCATCCGAACCGAGAAGAGAAAGGCGAACACCCTAAGAGAAAGAAGCTGAACGATGTATTTGTTCTCCGAGACAACAATAAAGATCTTCAAACTCTGAATAGAAGATGTCTCAAGCCAACAAGTGCGGAGTGCCGAGAACCTAAAGGAGCCACGACCCCTTTAGTTGGAGTTGTTCACATCTAAAACCTCCACCAAAGTCTAGCTAAAAGAATTAAAACAAAAGCGCTAAATAGGAGGCAACCGATTAGGTATTTCTTTTTCTTTCTTTTGAGATTCCTAATACTTACTTTCGGTTTTAGTTTCCTCTTATTTTCAGTTACATAAACACCAAAAGCAAAAAAAAAAAAAAAATCAGAAAACCAAGAAAAGCACAAAAAAATCAGAAAACCCGAAAAAGACCAAAAAAATGAAAAAGGAGATTCGAAGAACACTCACCGGGCGACGAACCGCCCATGGGCCGGCCAGAGGGAGCCTGGCCGTGCCACGAGCCAACGATGGGCCGGAGAAGACACCCCTGACCGCGGCCGCGACAACCCGCCACGCGGCCATCCTTCTTCTGCAACTTTCTCCATCCCGAACTTCACCAAACCGGACCTCCTTCAACCCCTGTCAAGTCTTGCAAGTTTCCTTCTTGTTTCAAGGCTTGAGCACGTCCTAAAGACCGCAAAGACAACTTCCACAACCGCGGTATGCTACTGTTGCATCAAAGATGGGAAGATAAAACAAGACTCCATCCAACTCAAGTTAAGTCAATGATCCATCTCTCTCTACATACTTCTTCAATGAGTTTCAACGGACCTGTATCCACGAAGACTGATATCTCTGTAAATTGCATATTTTTAACACATATTTCATGCTAGTTAGGGCTTCATTCTTGCACTTTCATCTTAGCTTTCATCACATTTTCACCCATGATAGGATTAGATGCATTAGGTTAGGTTTTTGCATAGTCTTGCATGTTTAGAGTGTGTTCTCAGGTGCTTAGGATGGTCCGAAGAAGAAATCAAGGAAGGAGATCACAAATAGAGGACGAGCCAGAAATATCGAGCATGGATCACGACCTAGAGGCCGATTTAGACGAGTAGCAGCGACTTAGTCCCGAAAGGAACATCTCGAGGCGAAGATCCAGCAAGAGGATGCTATGAAGTCGGATATCGGAGCAAGGCAACGGGAAGTACCCGATTCGAGTAACAAGGAAGGCGAGCCTTCACGACATGATCCCGAAACACTTGCCCGTTATGGAGACTGCCCGAAGAATCAGAAGAGTTAGCATATCGGCTTGCTCACAACGACTTGAGCCCGAAACGCTAAAATCCAAAATAGTACCATTTCGGGAAAGTGGTCCCAACGTTTTATGTTTTTCCTCTTTTGTGTATAAATACCTACTCCCCTCCCTTATCTCTCTATCACACTTTCTACTTTGTAATTTCTGTTTTTCTTTCAAGAACCGAGACCTTTGTATTTTCCACCATTGAAGCTTGTTCAAAACTTTGATTTTTATGCAATCTTGAAGTTTTTTAAGTATTATTGCTTAGTATATTTCTAGAAAGCTTCTTCCTTTTCTCGTTTTTGATTGCCTCGCAGCCTATGAGTTACCCTCTCATCCTCATGGATCTTGAGGTTTCTCAAATGGCTTGTGAGTAGTCTTTTTAGGACCTTGATGGGTTGAAAGGACCAAGGAACTCTCGGATTTATATTTCTTGCTTAGCTAAAACATAAAGTTAGATTCTTTCTTGTTTATCATTCTCAAAGCTTAGTCTAGTTTTGCCATCTAGCCTAAAGTTCACAGGCGGCTTGACACGAACGCCACGTGCTTGCTTAGCCGGATCCATGAACAAGAGTTTGATTTCTTAGGCTAAGACTAACCATCTGTCTAAGAGTCTTACGGTTTAATAGGGACGTTGTGGATGCTTGTTTCTTCTATTGTACCACTATGCGAGAGCTAGTCTATGGTGATAGAGATTCAAAGAGTTTAGACCCAAATGCCATGGGCTAAACGATTTGAGGATCCCTTTACCTAAGAATCACCATCAAAAGACCAAGTCTTGATGTGATCCAAAAGCTTTAGCTTGATAAGTTAAACCGAGAGTTATCTAGTCCATGATACTCATCAAGATCCTTCTTTTATCTTGGAAGTTTATCTTTTTACCGTTTAAGTATCTATTTCCTGCTTAGCATCTTTAGGGTTCTTTTATTTGTGGTCTTGAGTGACACAAGATCAATC
>JAHZTW010000001.1:93574566-93602628 GCA_020283515.1 Alliaria petiolata
CCGTCCAGGTAATAGGGTATTTGGACTTGGCCAATCCGAGAAAAACGCTCAAATTATGGCCCACTTTTCCGGATAAGGCAATAATGGTTGGTTGGGGTTAACCGACAATTATTCCCCAAACCAAGAAACCCTAGTCAAACCCTTCTCTTCCCCATATCTCCTCTTTATAAAAACCCTCGCTCTCTCTCGTTTTCATTCCCCATCACTCTCAAAACCAGAAAAATTGTCTAGAGCTTTTAAACTCGCAATTCGATTTCGTGCATCCTTCCAAAAGTTTTTCTGCAAATATCGTGCTAAGGTAAAAATCTGCTTTAGAACGATATGATTAAGTATTGTCTAGGATCGTTCGAATTTGCCGCTTTAGGGATTTGAGAGTTGATGAAGGAATATTTGGTAGATAGTTTTTGCGTAAAACTTAGGGGTTTTTGTAGGATTTTCCAGAATTTTGGCATTTCCATTTTTTGAAGAATAGCCTCACGGCTAAATTCTTTTGAAATGCTAAGATTTTAGAGATCACTTTTTTCCACCTTTTGTTTAATGCATGCTTATCTAAAATCTTAATCTGTGAGATACAACTTATTAAGAACATTTCTCGTCTTCTCAATTTATGATTTTTCCCGATCTAGTAATTATTCGAATATGTTTGCTTGGGTCTCTTTAGTCATGAATAGAGTCACCTTAAGTTTAAGCATGTATGCAAGATAATCTTTGCTCTTTTTGTTTTTCCTCGTACTTACACACTTTTGAGTCTTTTTGATTGTTAGGTACAATGGTAGGAGCAACAAGAAGCTGAGCTATTCTTGGGAGATCAGGGGAATACCAAACGGAAAAGAGACAAGGAAAGAGACCAGTGGGAAGCTCAAGCCGAGCCATCACAGTGCGTTCACCCACGTGTGTATCGGGAAGAATAAGTGTTGGATCCCGACCCACACTGGCCGATATGCGTGCAGCATTCAGGCGAATGGAGTTCAAGGCCACGCGCTACCCCCATGAGGAAACAATGGCCTAGTTGGGCATTTATGAAGACTGTCAGATCCTTTTCAACGCGATGGGTCTGAGAAAATTCATGGAGAACGCCTACGCGTCTCACGACGAAGCAACTTTCCAGTTCCTGGCAACACTGGAGGTGACCTTCTACGCCTTTGGAGAGGAGACTCCAGAGGAAGATGGCGACGGGTACATTCGTTTCAAATATGGAAGCGAGACACACCGAATGTCATTTCGGTATCTCGAGTCGATATTCGGATTCAGCCAAGGTGATATGCGAGAGATGACCCTTAACATCGAAAGGGAGGAGCTGGAGGCACTATGGGGGCACGTTGGAGTAGGCACTTATAAGCCTAGAGTGAACAAAAGTACCAGAATAAGGCACCCGGCCTTAAGGTATGTGCAAAGAGCCATTGCACATACATTCTTTGCAAGAAAAGAATGTGGAGCTGTCCTGACCAAAGAGCTGGAGATAATGGATGACGGCCTGGTGGAGATCGTTCAAGAGACCCGAAATGGGAGGGAGCTGAAAGGAAGCAGACGGAGCACCGGCTTGATCACGATATTGCTCAAGGAGCTTCTCCACTACAAGTCGTGGATGATCTCCACACCAAGTGAAAGGCCTCAAGTAGGCTGTGGAGGAGTCGTATCTGCCTTCCTAAAGGGAGCTGGTGCCGATCTCGAAGAGCCAACGCACGGGATTCGCTGGATAGACGTTGACTATTTGAAGAAGTGTTAGTTTCTCGGGAAGCCATATCGGCATGGACATCAATATCAGTTCACCCTTCCTTCAAACAGAGCAGCCGTGATGTTCCTGCCCAACTCGTACCTTACTACAATAAGGGAACCTCAGCATCTGGATTTCGAACCGCAGGACGAGCATCTTTTTCCCTATGGAGCTGACTTCTATGGAGACTACGAGGAAGAATATCGGGAGGAAGACGATATGGTCGCTCCAGAGGAAGAAGGAGATGAAGACGACTACGAAGACCCTACGGACGAGTATGGTTTCCCTCTCTACGGAGCGGATCGTTACCATTTCGACCCAATCACAAGTGCGACTCATCGAACCCTCAAGACGGCTCATGATCGGATCAACGTACTCCAGCGGTACTGCAAATGGCAAGATCGCTCAATTAAGAAGCTAGTCTCCACGGTGAAGGGGATTAAAGGACACGTGAAGGGTCTGAAAGGCCAGATCAAGTCGCTCACCTCGAAGCTGAAGGGGTCGACACCATCGCCACGACTTCAAGCCGATATGTCATCCGGAGAACAAGGAGGAGAAGAAGAAGAAGAGTCTGACGAAGCAGACAGCCAAATTCTTCACGAAAGGTATTCCTTCTCATTCCAACCAAGGGAGCATGAGCTGAGTAATCCAGGAAGGCATTCCTGCCAAGAAGAAAGCATATCGAGGAACAGACGTGCGAGCCAGTCCCCGATACCGGAATCGCACAACCCTTCCTTCTGAACCAGTGAGGACACCACGTCCTCACATCACACTGAGCAATGAGGTACCACTCCAAACTTCTGTACATAAGCAATTTTCTCTATATTTTCTTTTCATTTAGCTTGAATTTTTGCATTATAATAGGACCATATTCTTCCTCTCTTCTATCACACAGGGACTGTGTGATTTAAGTTTGGGGGAGTATGTAGTACATGCACTTGCTTAGATTAGACATCATGCATTCATCAAATTGCATAGAAAAACACAAAAAATTGAAAAATTTTGAAAATTTATCCCACAAAAAGAATTCACGTAGTTGCATTTCCATATTAAGATTGAGTCTAGATACATTCATTTAAGATTCATAAGCATTCGCATAGGGTGTAAGTATGATGAATCCTTGTAAATAGCCATTTCTAAGTCATGAATTCAATGCCTTAGTTCTTGTTTGTTTGATGCATCTGGAATTAGACTGAGCTTAAGGCAGCACCACATTTGGAATTTGTCTTGTGAAATTCGGTTTTAACTTGATGCATTGCGATTTGAACCATTTCCCTAATGAACTTGAACCGTTAATTTGAAAATTTTAATTATCTCGTTTGTTATTGTCAAATAACTCATGGATTTCACTTGGACTTTCTTTCCCTTTTACCACCCTCTTGCTAGTCCAAGTACCAGACCACACCCCAAACCAAAACCTTTGTTTTTAAACCATAAACACTTTTGTGAGAGCATGTGAGGCCTTTGCACCATTTTCGAATCTTCTTAGGCAAAAAGTGTTGGGTTTAGACCGACAAGGTTAGATTTCCATGTAGACGTTGGCTCACATCTCGAGTCAACACTAGGTTAGGTGGTATAGATACTGAAACGGCTTGATACCGAAATTTGAGGCCGATATTGCTGGTTAGGCTAGGAAAAGAGGGTGGGTTCCGGTTGATGATACATTGACAGAAAAGGGAAAGAAGAAAACCACTGAGTCAGACGGGGACACGAATAAAGAGATGGCGGCAACAAATGAGGCTCGAAACCAAAAGAAGAAAAAGGCGATTCCAAAAGAAAGCAAAAGAAGGCCAATCAACAAAGTCTAAAACCGGCCAACAACACCAAAGGTGAAACGCAAGGAACGCAACAAAGGAGCCAGAAAGCCGAAACCGATCTCCAACAAAGAAGATGTCCCCCGAAAATGACCAGGAAAGGTAATATCGAAGAGTAATATCGGGTATAAGGCGAAATGCCAAAACAAAGGGTAGCTTAGGAGGGAGCAGTTTAGATTAGGGTAGGAAACGAAATAGATGTTCTGGGTAGATGGAAGTCTAGCCTTGTATGCATCCATTGGTTTTTACCCTTATCATTTTGTATTAAGAAGGTTCCTTTCATGAGTAATCCCACTTAAACACTTAACCCGATCGCGCTACGAGTTCATATTTAGCTCGTTACCTTACCCTGAACCAAGTGAGTTGTTTGACAGGTATGGATGAGATCCACGTTTTAAATTTCTTAATGAATGTGAAAGGGAATTGGAAATTTGAATTTGCATCTAAGTTAGAATTGATTTTGCTTGATTTTGCGATAAATGTGGCTAAGGCTTTTTGGATAGGTAGAATTCGACTTGCATCCTAGAAACCTGAACTTAGACATTGAGTTGATTTCTTTTAAATGGCGTTTTGGATTCAAACTTACACCTTTTCTTTTAAAACCTCACCCCTCCGGTTGGCTTTTGCTTGAGGACAAGCAAAAAGGCAAGTTTGGGGGTGTTGATATCTCTGTAAATTGCATATTTTTAACACATATTTCATGCTAGTTAGGACTTCATTCTTGCACTTTCATCTGAGCTTTCATCACATTTTCACCCATGATAGGATTAGATGCATTAGGTTAGGTTTCTGCATAGTCTTGCATGTTTGGAGTGTGTTCTCAGGTGCTTAGGATGGTCCGAAGAAGAAATCAAGGAAGGAGATCACAAATAGAGGACGAGCCGGCAATATCGAGCATGGATCACGACCTAGAGGCCGATTTAGACGAGTAGCAGCGACTTAGTCCCGAAAGGAACATCTCTAGGCGAAGATCCAGCAAGAGGATGCTATGAAGTCGGATATCGGAGCAAGGCAACGGGAAGCACCCGATTCGAGTAACAAGGAAGGCGAGCCTTCACGACATGATCCTGAAACACTTGCCCGATATGGAAACTGCCCGAAGAATCAGAAGAGTTAGCATATCGGCTTGCTCACAACGACTTGAGCCCGAAACGCTAAAGTCCAAAATAGTACCATTTCGGGAAAGTGGTCCCAACGTTTTATGTTTTTCCTCTTTTGTGTATAAATACCTACTCCCCTCCCTTATCTCTCTATCACGTTTTCTACTTTGTAATTTTCTGTTTTCTCTTTCAAGAACCGAGACTTTTGTATTTTCCACCATTGAAGCTTGTTCAAAGCTTTGATTTTTATGCAATCTTGAAGTTTTTAAGTATTATTGCTTAGTATATTTCAGGAAAGCTTCTTCCTTTTCTCTTTTTTGATTACCTCGCAGCCTATGAGTTACCCTCTCATCATCATGGATCTTGAAGTTTCTCAAATGGCTTGTGAGTAGTCTTTTTAGGACTTTGATGGGTTGAAAGGACCAAGGGACTCTCGGATTTGTATTTCTTGCTTAGCTAAAACATAAAGTTAGATTCTTTCTTGTTTATCATTCTCAAAGCTTAATCTAGTTTGGCCATCTAGCCTAAAGTTCACAGGCGGCTTAACACGAACGCCACGTGCTTGATTAGCCGGATCCATGAACAAGAGTTTGATTTCTTAAGCTAAGATTAACCATCTGTCTAAGAGTCTTACGGTTCAATAGGGATGTTTTGGATGCTTGTTTCTTCTATTGTACCACTATGCGAGAGCTAGTCAATGGTGATAGAGATTTAAAGAGTTTAGACCCAAATGCCATGGGCTAAACGATTTTAGGTCCCTTTACCTAAGAATCACCATCAAAAGACCAAGTCTTGATGTGATCCAAAAGCTTAGCTTGATAAGTTAAACTGAGAGTTACCTAGTCCATGATACTCATCAAGATCCTTCTTTTATCTTGGAAGTTTATCATTTTACCGTTTAAGTATCTATTTCCTGCTTAGAATCTTTAGGGTTCTCTTATTTGTGGTCTTGAGTGACACAAGATCAATCCTTTAGTGGTTTTTAGTAGTAAAGTCTCGACCTTTATCTATTTCGAACTTGACTTATGACACCGATATGACCGATCTGTTTACTAACACTCCCAAAATGGTTTGATACCCCATACGTTGTACTACTTTCGGTTGATAGTGTTGGGACATTGCTAAAAAGGCATAAAAACATATTTGTCAAGTAAATACTTTGGAACATCGCAGAAAACGTCTCATACGAACAGTTCGGATTCACCAAACGTCCTGTGGTCCCTTTCCACCAGGCATGCGCAGTACCCCCCAGGTAATGCACAGCTATGTCCCGCTTGTACTCCTCAAGACATCGGATAGACTCGAAGTTCCTCTCAAGCCACATCCTCCACTCATCAGCCTTAATAGGCGCAGTTCCTCCAGCAAAGAACTTGTTCCCAACCTCGCCATATGATCCAGAACCTTGAGGTAAGACGGGATCGCCACGACCTGATCCGCTTCCTCCACAGCCACGTTCCCATCGTTCGGTACCACCACTTGTGGTGTCACGGCCGGTACCACTCCTGGTACAGGCGCAACCACCGGTACAGGCGCAACCACCGGCACAGGCGCAACCACCGGTAAACGCTCCAACACTTGAGCTAGCAATCCCAGCACAACCTCCAGCCTGTCTGGAACAGCACCCGCAGCATTCCCAGCCACGTTTCCAGCTCCAACCGCAGTCACATTCGCAGCAGTCGCGTTCGCAGCAGCGGCAGCGGCAGCATTCGCAGCCGTAGCCGCAGCCTCAATCTCATGCTTGTTCCCAACCGCATTCTCAGTTCCCGAACTCCCCGAGTTCACAGCACCATTCAACCTTGCAGACCTAGTCCTTCTCGGAGCCATCTGCAAGTCACAACAGAAACGGTTAGCCCGAAGCTAACACCAGACAAGAGTTCCAAACTCCACAGAAACAACAGACCGCTAGACTCGGCAGTGAAAGGTGCATATTTCTGACCCCAACTATGCAAATGAACTACCCTAGAATCGACCATGCTCTGATACCACTTGTGACAACCCAACCCGATAATCCTAACCAGGCCGCCCGTACCGAGTCTAACTCTAACCAGATTCCATACTTAGCATATTTTTCAGATTTTTCTTAAACTTAAACAACAGATTCAATTCATAAAACATTCATTCCCATTGCATAATTATTCCAATTCTAAACGTATAACAAGGGTTCTTAAAGAGAAAACTAACTTAGCCAAATTCGTTCTAAGTCATAAAACAGTAAATCCAAATCCAGATAATCCAACAAGTCTTAATAAAATAAAACCCCCAAACCCAGTCCTAATCCACTTCTCTCTTCACTGCCTTCAAGTCCGCCTTCAAGACTAAATGTCTCGGATAACATCTTTACCTGCACACTTAACACATAAGAGAGGCATAAGCATTATCACAAATGCTTAGTGAGTACGGTCATCCCGTACGACCAGCCAATACCAGAAAATGCAATCATACATCAGTTAAACAATTCACATTATCACTTAGCAAGCAAGCACAGAATCACGGTTCTATGATCATCTCAACCGCTTGTGAATTTCCGCACGGCATCGGTTCTACTCCAAGCGAGAATCACACATCCCCTTGAGCTAGCAACTCGATCCGGACATTCACACAGCTGGTTAGACACCACGTATAAACCACGGTATCCAATACCAATCACAATCACAGAAACACATTGATCTTGCTAAGCATAAACACTACTTACACAAGCAATCAATGAAAACCAGATAACCTAGCAATCCTACGGTTCCAGATACCAGCTACAGTCACGCACTCACCTCAGAATCGTTTCTCTCGGAAGAAACTCGGTGATTACTCTGACAGAAACAGAATTACTCGGACTTCTCTCGCGAGATCCAATCTCCTCTCGGCTATCTCACGAGCCGCTCACTTTTCCTCGAGCAACAATCTGCATTCCCTCGGAAACAGACCAAAACATGAGGATTAACTCGATGTTACTCGGCAGAAACTCAATAAAACTCGTGATATTCCATTACTTACCGAAATCTCTCGGACAAATTCTCCTTCTCTCGGGTAACTCTCGATCCGATCGAACAACCCTCGGATAACTCTCGGATTTCTCGGCTAACACACGCCTACAATCTGATAACTCGTTTATCTCTCGGTGAAAACCGACCAGAACACAAATCTCACGGTGATAATCGGCTTACCTCGACTATCTCTTGGATATCGGATTGATCGCTCGGTTATCTCGCGATCCGATCGGGATTCCTTTGGATAAACGGGCTTTCTCTCGGCAAATCGACCTCTCCCGATCGATTCTCTCGAACCGAATTCTCAGAGTCGGCACGGACAGAACAATCTCTCGACGGCTCTCAAATTTCTCTTGGCAAAGTCACTTTTCTCTCGGGTGAAATCGCCTCTCAGGTTTTCTCTCGGGAAATTTCTCGATTCTGTCACGCGACCACGAGAGAAGACGGTATTTATAGGGTGAAAACCCTAGCTTGTCCGTCCAAACCGACTTAACCCTCACGGTTGAACTTTCTTCCGGTCCAAATCAAGTTCTCTCGGCCAAACCGGCCAAACCTTCCTTTTTCTCTCGGCCAAACCCAAACCGCTCGGCCTTTCACGGGATAAATCATTTTCCCTTAAGGATAAACCACATTCTCTCGAGAAATCTCACGGCCCACAGCCTAGCAGCCTTGTTCCTCAACACTTAGACAAATTCCACAATATTTACTCGGTCCGACCATAGTACGGTCCTTAACCTCACAGACGCAGACACGGTACGATCCTTGACCTCACAGACGTACCACGGTACATACATATTTACATAAACGGACGAACCTCACTCATACCAGAACGTATATACAACGGCTATCCCATGACCCGCACGACCATACTTAGGATTTATGGTCGCGGATGCTACAGGGTCTGTCTCAATACAATATTCGAAGGGCAACCAGAAGAAGTCCAAGAAGAACCGAAAGAGGTGATAACTTGCAAGAAATCCTATGAGAAAGGACCAACCCTTGGTGATCTTTTGGAAGGTATGACTCTCAAACCTGTTCTCTACGATGATGGTAAGGTGAGATACAAGCTGAAATGCAAGGGAAAGGTTAGACCCTTTGCTTACATTAAGGTGATAAAAGACACCGATTTGACCAATCAAGAGGGTTCTAAGGCAAGCAAAGAGGGAACCTCCAATGTATCTCTGGCTGATTTCATCTCTATGATCAAGGAAAGTAAGTATCCTCCCACAGGATCGAGGGGTGCTCATTCCCCCCTTTCAAACTGAAAAAGAATCAAGAAAAGTCAAGCTAAGTGACTCAAAACAAAGCGCTCTTGGGAGGCACCCCAAGCTTATCCATGTACATATTAATGCTTTTTCTAGTCTAGTTTAATGTTTTCAGGATCCCATGAGAGATAAGGAGGGGTCGCTTGTACACAAAGAGGAACAAAAACCAATGTAATGGGGTTTTTAGACTTAGCCAATCCGTGAAAAGCGCTCAAATTCATGGCCCACTTTTCCGGATAAGGCAAGAATACTTGGTTGGGGTTAGCCGATAGCTATTCCCCAAACCGAGAAACCCTAATCAAACCCCTTTCTCTCCTTGTTTCCTCTTTATAAGAGCTATCATTATCGTCCCTCTCGTTTTCATCCTCCATCGCTCTCAAATCCAGGAAATTGTTTTAACTTTTAAATTTTGCGACCCAATCCTCTGCAATTTTCTTCCAAAGAATTGTTGCAAAAATCGTACTAGGTAATTATTTACTCTTGAACGATACAGTTTTGATTGAATCTTGTCTAGGATTGTTAGCATCGTTGCATTTAGGATTTGAGAGTAGATGGAGAAAGCATTTGGTAGATAGTTTTGCATAAAACTTAGTGTTTTTTTTGTATGATTTTCTAGAATTTTGGCATCTCTATTTGTGAGAATAGCTTCACGGCTAAACTCTTTTGAAATGTTAGAATCCTAGAAATTCCCTTCCCCACCTTTTGATTAATGCATGCTTGTCTAAAAACCTGAATCCATGAAGAACAATTCTTTGCCCTTCACGATTTAGGATTTATCCCGATTTAGTGTATAAATTGAACATGTTTGCTTAAGTCTCTCTAGTCATGAATGGAGTAGCCTTAAAGTTTAAACATGCATGCAAGATAACTTTTTCTCTCGATGTTTTCCTCGTACTTACACACTTGCGAGTGTTTTTTTTTGTTTGATAGGTACAATGGTAGGAGCAACAAGGAGCGCAGCTAATCTTCGAAGATCAAGGGATTACCAAACGGAGAAGAGAGATGGAAAGAGACCAGTGGGAAGTTCCAGCCGAGCTGTTACAGTTCGCTCACCCAGACGTGCATCGGGAAGAAGAAGTGCAAATCCCCGACCCACACTGGCTGATATGCGTGCAGCATTCAGGCGAATGGAGTTCAAAGCCACACGCAACCCCCATGAAGAGACGATGGTTGAATTAGGCATCTACGAAGACTCCCAGATCCTCTTCAACGTGATGGGTCTAAGGCGTTTCATGGAGAACGCCTATGCGTCTCACGACGAGGCAACCTTCCAGTTCATGGCAACACTGGAAGTGACCTTCTATGCCTTTGGAGAGGAGACTCCAGAGGAAGATGGAGACAGCTACATCTGCTTCAAGTATGGAAGCGAGACTCACCGAATGTCATTTGAGGATCTTGAGTCGATATTCGGATTCAGCCAGGGCGATATGCGCGAAATGACCCTCAACATCGAAAGGGAGGAGCTGGAGGCACTGTGGGGGCACATTGGGGTGGACACTTACAAGCCCGAAGTGAACAAGAGCAACAGGATAAGGCACCCAGTCTTGAGGTATGTGCAAAGAGCTATTGCTCATACCTTCTTTGCAAGGAAGGAGTGTGGAGCCGTCCTGACCAAGGAGCTGGAGATAATGGATGACGGTCTGGTAGAAATAATCCAAGAGACCCGAAACGGAACTGAACTGAATGGAAGCAGACGGAGCACCGGGCTAATCACGATTCTGCTCAAGGAGCTCCTCTACTACAAGTCGTGGATGATCTCCACACCAAGCGAAAGGCCTCAAGTAGGCTGTGGAGGAGTCGTGTCTGCCATCCTTAGGGGAGCTGGTGTTGACCTCGAGGAGCCAACACACGGGATTCGCTGGATAGACATCGGGTACTTGAAGAAGTGCCAGTTTCTCGGGAAGCCATATCGGCATGGACACCGATATCAGTTCACGCTTCCATCCGAGACAGCAGCCGTGATGTTCCTTCCAAACCCGTACCTGACCACGATAAGGGAACCCCTGCATCTGGATTTTGAGCCACAGGACGTGCATCTTTTCCCCTATGGAGCTGACTTCTATGGGGACTACGAGGAAGAATATCGGGAGGAGACCGATATAGTCGCTGAAGAGGAAGAAGAGAATGAAGAAGACTACGAGGACCCTACGGACGAGTATAGTTCCCCCTCTATGGAGCTGATCATTACCATTTCGACCCGATCACAAGTGCGACACATCGAACCCTCAAGACGGCTCACGATCGGATCAACGTACTCCAGCGGTACTGCAAATGGCAGGATAGCTCAATTAAGAAACTAGTCTCCACGGTGAAGGGGATTAAAGGACACGTGAAGGGCCTGAAAGGCCAAATCAAGTCACTCACCTCAAAGCTGAAGGGGTCGACACCATCACCACGGCAGGAAGCCGATTTGTCATCCGAGGAACCAGGAGGAGAAGGAGAAGAAGAGTCTGACGAAGCAGACAGCCATATACTTCAAGAGAGGCATTCCTTCTCGTTCTTGCCAAGGGAGCACGAGCTAAGTGATCCAGGAAGGCATTCCTGCCAAGAAGGGAGCATATCGAGGAAGAGGCGTGCGAGCCAGTCCCCGATACCAGAATCGGACAACCTTCCTTCTTGACCAATGAGGACACCACGTCCTCACATCACACCGAGCAATGAAGTACCACTCCAGAACTATTGTACATAAGCATTTTCTTTTTCTTTTTGCCTTTTGCTTGAATTTTTGCATTCTCCTAGGACCGTATTCTTCCTCTCTTCTATCACACATGGACTGTGTGATTTAAGTTTGGGGGAGTACGTAGTACATGCATTCACTTATATTAGGCATCATGCATTCATCATATCTGCATAGAAAAACACAAAAAAATTAAAAAAATTTGAAAACTTATCCCACAAAAAGACTCATGTAGTTGCATTTCCATACTAGGATTGAGTCTAGATGCATTCATTTAGGATTCATAAGCATTCACATAAGGTGTTAAGTATGATGAATCCTTGTAAATAGCCATTTTTAATTCATGAATTCAATGCCTTAGTTCTTGTTTGTTTGATGCATTTTGAATTGGACTGAGCTTAAGGCTGCACCACATTTGGAATTCGTCTTGTGAATTTCGGTCTTAGCATGATGCATTTTGATTTGAACCGATTCCCTAGTGAACTTGAACCGTTAAAATAAAAATTTAATTATCTTGTCCTTGTTTGTCGATTAACTCATAGATTTCACTTGGACTCTCTTTCCATTTGTGCCACTCTTCTGCTATTCCAAGTACCAGACCACACCCAAAGCCTAAACCTTCGTTTTAAACCATAAACATTTTCGTGAGAGCATGTGAGGCCTTTGCACCATTTTCGAATCTTCTTAGGCAAAAAGTGGGGTTTAGGCCGACAAGGTTAGATTTTCATGTAGACGTTGGCTCACAACTCGAGTCAACATTAGGTTAGGTGGTGTAGATACTGAAACGGCTTGATACCGAAATTTGAAGCCGATATTGCTGGTTAGGCTAGGAAGAGGGGTTGGGTTCCGATTGCTGATACATTGACAGAAAAGGGAAAAGAAGGAAACCACTGAGCCAGACGGGGACACGTATAAAGAGATGGCGGCAACAAATGAGGCTCGAAACCAAAAGAAGAAAAAGGCGATTCCAAAAAGAAGCAAAAAAAGGCCAAAAAACAGAGTCCAAATCCGGCCAACAACACCAAAAGTGAATCACGAGGAACGCACACAAGGAGCCAGAAAGCCGAAACCGATCTCCAAGAAGGACGAAGTCCCCCGAAAATGACCAGGAAAGGTAATATCGAGGAGTAATATCGGGTATAAGGCGAAACACCAGAACAAAGGGTAGCATAGGAAGGGATAAATTAGACTAAGGTAGAAAACGAAATAGGTGTTCGGGTAGTTGGAAGTATATCCTTGTATGCATCCATTGGTTTTTACCCTTAGCATTTTGCATTAAGAAGGTTCCTTTCATGAGTGATCCCACTAAACACTTAACCTGTTCGCATTACGAGTTCATATTTAGCTTGAGACCTTACCCTGAACTAAGTGATTTAATTGACAGGCATGAATGAGATCCACGCTTTGAAATTTTCTTAATGAATGTGAAAGGGAATTGGGAATTTGAATGTGCATCTAAGTTGAGACTGATTTTGCTTAATGTTGTGATAAATGTGGCTAAGGCTTTTTGGATAGGTAGAATTCAACCTGCATCCTAAAAATCTGAACTTAGACATTTAGTTGATTTCTTTTAAATGGCGTTTTGGATTCAAACTGACATCTTTTATTTTAAAACCTCACCCCTCCGGTTGGCTTTTACTTGAGGACAAGCAAAAAGACAAGTTTCGGGGTGTTGATATCTCTGTAAATTGCATGTTTTTAGCATACATTTCATGCTAGTTAGGACCCCATTCATGCATTTTCATCTTAGTTTTCATCACATATTCACTCATGTTAGGTCTAGATGCATTAGGATAGATCTTTGCATATTCTTGCATGTTTTGGAGTGTTTTCTCAGGTGTTTTGAGAATGAGGATGGTCCGAAGAGGAAATCAAGAAGGGAGATCTCAAAAGGAGGACGAACAGATAATAGCGAGCATGGATCACGACCCTTCGGCCGATATGGACAAGCGCATGACGAACCTCGACAAGTAGCATCGACTTGATCCCGAAAGAAGCACCCCAGAGCGAAGATCCAGCAAAAGGATTCAATGAAGATGGATATCGGAGCAAGGCAACGAGAAGTCCCCGATCCAAGTAAAGAGGAGGACGAGCCATCACGACATGATCCCGAAGCACTTGCCCAAAATGAAGACTGCTCAAAGAATCTTGAGGAAATTGTATATCGGCTTGCTCATCACGACTTGAAGCCGTTGCAGCATAAGTCCAAAAAAGTACCATTTCGGGAAAGTGGTCCCAACGTTTTAGGTTTTTCCTCTTTTATGTATAAATACTTTGTCCCCCACGCATATCTAAGACACACATTTTTCCAGTTTTAGTTTTCTGTCTTCTTTGCAAACCGAGAACTTGTAGCATTTTCCACCATTGAAGCTTGTTGCAAAGCTTTAACCTTTTATGATATTTTGAAGTTTACAAGTATTGTTTCATAGTATTTTCTTGTAAAGCTTCTTTCTTTTCTTGCTTCAAACTATCTTACAGCCTATGAGTTATCCTCTCCTCCTCATGGATCTTGAGGTTTCTCAAATGGCGCGTGAATAGTCCTTTTGAGGATTTTGATGGGTTAAAAGAACCAAGGGATTCTCGGATTTAGATTTCTTGCTTAGCTAAAACATAAAGTTAGATTCTTTCTTGTTCATTATTCCCAAAGCTTAGTCCAGCTTGATCATCTAGGCTAAAGATCACAGGCGGCTTGACATGAAAACCACGTGCTTGCTTAGCCGGATCTATGAACAAGAGTTTGATTCCTTAGGCTCAGACGAACCATCTGTCTAAGGGTCTTACGGTTCAATAGGGACGTTGCTCTATGCTAGTTTCTTCTATTGTACCGCTATGCGAGAGCTAGTCTATGGTGATTGAGATTCAAAGATTTTAGACCCAAAAACCATGGGCTAAACGATTTGAGGATCCCTTTACCTAAGAATCACCATCTAAGACCAAGTCTTGATGTGATCCAAAAGCTTCAGCTTGATAAATGACCCGAGAGTTACCTAGTTCATGATACTCATCAAGATCCTTCTTTTACTTAGAAAGCTTATCTTTTTATCGTTGAAATCTTTACTTCTTTCTCAAATAGTTTAAAGTTCATCTATTTGTGATCTTGAGTGACACAAGATCCAACCTTTAGTTTCTTTTAGTAGTAAAATCTCTATCTTTCACCATATCGACTTGACTTATAACTACCAACATAACCGATTTGTTACTAAACACTCCAAAATGGATTGATACATACACTATACTACATACGGTTGACAGTGTTGGGTCATTGACTTAACAGGCCTAAAAAACCTTGTTGTCAATTGGCGCCGTTGCCATTTGGGGTTAAGTTTAGTCATTTCAGTTCTTGGAAGTTACAAGGACAAGCTTTTCGTTTTCTAAGCATTTAACACTTCTACCGTGATTTCTCTGTTTTAATAGGTACATGAACCTACGTTCACACGGTACAACAAATCTTGTTCCCCAAATCGACGAAATACACCTGCTCGAAAGATCAGCTAGACTAAATCGGGAACAAGCCGATATTGCAAACCGTGTGACGATGGAAAACCAACAAGGTGCTCAAGGAGCTGCGGGCGCAGTTGGTGCACAAGGCCAACAAGGCCACCAAGGACCACAAGGTCCACAAGGCGTACAAGGTGTCCAGGGACAGCCTGGTGTTGCAGCTGGTCCAAGTGTTGTGAGACAAATCGGTGCAGGAGACGCACCAATTTCGACTGCAAGCCGACACGGTATCCAGCCGTCACCAGTACAAAACAACAACTTCGAGATTAACATTGGTCTTATCTCCATGGTGCAGAACAACCGATTCTTCGGGCTGCTCTTGGAAGACCCACTTGACCATCTTGATCAGTTCGACCGTGTCTGCGCCATGACCAAGATAAACGGAGTCAGCGAAGATGGATTCAAGCTGCGTTTGTTTCCCTTCTCACTGGGGGACAAAGCACACGCATGGGAAAAGACACTGCCCCACGAATCCATTACCTCGTGGGCAGATTGCAAGAAGGCTTTTCTGACAAAGTTCTTCTCCACATCGAGGACAGCCCGATTGAGAAACGAAATCAGTGGTTTCACTCATAAATCCAACGAGACCTTTGGTGAAGCCTGGGAGCGATTCAAGGGTTACACCACTCAGTGTCCTCACCATGGATTCAGCCAAGAATCACTCCTCAGTACACTATACCGAGGTGTCATTCCCAAGATTCGGATGCTGCTCGATACGGCGAGTAATGGAAACTTCCTAGCAAAAGACGTTGAAGACGGTCTCGAGTTGGTTGAAAACTTAGCTCAGAGTGACTCCTCTTACCACGAAGAAGAAGTGGATGGAAGCCGGAAAGTGATCAAAGAGCTCAATGAAAATCTTAACAAGTTACTACTTGTACAAACTCAAAAAGAAGTCCATTTCGTGGAAGAACTCACTCAAGTCCAAGAAGGGGAAGACGTTCAATATGAAGATGATAACTACATCAACGCTCAAGGAGGGTATAACACTTGGAGACCCAACAACAACCTTTCTTACCGAAGCACGAACGTCGCAAACCCACAGGACCAAACCAACCCTCAACAACAAGGAGGAGGAGCAAAACAATTCGTGACTTAGACGAATCAACAAGGCTTTGTACCACGATTTCCATTTCAAGGCAGCTACCCGCCACGACAACAAGCCGGTGCACCTCCTGGTTTCCAACAACAACAAGGCAACCCACCTGCTCAAGCTGGTTTCGACTTGGAAGGCACTCTAAAGCAACTCCTCCAAGGCCAAACACATATCCATGCGGATATACACAAACTTTTTTCTGAATTGCATAACAAGATTGATGGTGTCAACACGAAACTATCCGTGAATATTTAAGCCTTGGCCGCTCGTGTCAAGACACTTGAAAACAACAAAGGCATTGCACCTACAAGCCAAACAAGCAACCTTCCTGGAAAATCCGTCATGAATCCAAAGGAGTATTGCCAAATGATCACCACTTTCGACGCGGAAAAACGGGATCTACCAGATATCACTTCTCCAAAACGGGCTCAAACCAATGGTAGATGACTATCCCAGTTACCACCCTAATCTAGCACTCCCGCTCTTATATATCCTCCAGAGTTCTTTTCGTCTTTTCAGTCTGTCCATCAGAACTTTGTGACGCCTCACGATCCGTTCCAACGTTGACCTGGCCAATGCCCTTATCCAGATTGTAACACAACACTCTTTCTACTTAGTGTCGTTACCACGTCTGAGTCCCCATCCCCGGACTCTATCCACTCTTAATTTAGCTGTACTAAAATTTTTTTCCCAATTGCAGCCTTCTCAAGACTCGATTCCAAATACTTGACCTTAGACCATCTCGGCCTTGGTCCGGATTTCCACCACCAATCAGATTTCATGTATGCCACATCTGGCCGTACACTAGTCTACAGAACAGCCTACACAGCTTTACCACACATGGCCTTGTCCGACCACTTCCAGATCGAATAAACTCTTATTCGACACTAGTCAACTCAAGACTTATCCCTTTTGTTTTTCCATCATGCTAAACCCTTCCATTCTCTGGACAGTATCTTGGTATGCGTACATATCTTAGAAAACTTCTCAAGTTCCTAAGTATTTTCACTCGCCCGACCTCAACTTCCATTTAATCAGAATGCTTAGCATAATCAGTTAGCTTTGGACTTTCTCCTAAAGCTCAGTCATCCATGATGATAGGTCATGCTTACGGTCAGTCCATCTTGTCTCGTCGACTTGCCTTAGTTAACTCTCGAGTTCCTAAGCGTTTTGTCCTTGTCTCTACTACCTTTGACGACCATCATAAGTTAACCGAGATACACTGGTCCTGATTAACACCACTAACGAATCACTCTTGATTCCTTACTCGAGTTTCCAAAACTCACTTAAGTTCCTCCTTAACTCTTTCCAGTTAGGAACACACACTCAACCATTCACAACAATCCCATTGTTTGAAGTTTGATAATTCGTTTGGTCATTCTTTGACCCCATGATCGGATTCTCATCCTCCTATTAAGCCAGTTGGATCCTTGATAACAATTTAGCTTGATCCGCGGCTCTCGAACCCAACGATTCCAACTCTTCAGTAAAGACAATTAACCGCAATGTCCTTAGTAGATTTACCATTCCATCAACATTATCTTCAGCCGATACACTAGCCTTCCACCAGCTCAATGCATCTGCAACCAGAATAGCCTTATCCAAATGATAAGAAATATCCACATCATAGTCAGTGACTATCTCCACCAACCTACGTGGCCTCAGATTCCTGGATCACTCTTCGATCCTCGGATCACACCTCTATCCTCGGATCACACCTCGATCCTCGGATCACTCCTCGATCCTCGGATCACACATCAATCCTTACAGGCATTGTTATCTTGGAGAACTTCTCTGGTTCCCAAGAACAATCTCACGGTCCCACCTTGGCTAATCCGCAGATTCCCACAAACGCTAGCATCTAATCGCCTTGGGAACCCGCAGGTTCCTAGCTCACGATTTTGATCATGCGGTGATGAACTCCTCAGTTCTCACCCACGCAGTCCTAGGTTACTCAACAATTATCTTGCAACCAGGATGCCACAGTCATGTCCCATATATACTCTCGACAAAAAGGGATCAATGACTCAGCCAGTACTTGCCACACCATGTCATCAGTTGGCTCACAAAGCCTCAGCTCACACAGCCATTACAAGTCCTCACTTGTATTTTCAGTTGGTACCATTCCTTAACCAGCCAGTACCCGGCACACTAGCCAATCGGTTCGTACAATGCTTAATAAGCAAGTACTCGACACACTAGCCAATCGGTTCGTACAATGCTTAACAAGCAAGTACTCGGCACACTAGCCAATCAGTTCGTATAATGCTTAACAAGCAAGTACTCGACACACTAGCCAATCCATTAGTACGGTTATACCACATTACTAATCCTACGATGGCGAACTTCCTTAGTCCCCACCGTCACAGTCATCACAACATATCCGTTGCAAATTCAGTATCACCTCATTCATTGGCGAATCCAGTGATTCACACGAATGTTACCACAACCGCGCCTTGGCAAACTTAATGATTTCCAAAGTCGCCTTCACTTAAGTCACGCATTGGCAAACCCCCGGTTTCCAAAATGCATCTCAGAAAACATCCGTCTTGGCCAACCCTCTTGGTTCCAAGAACGAATCCCAAAAGTATTGGCAAACCCACTTGGTTTCGAATAACACCTCTCCGAAAAAGTCACGCTTGGACAACCCACTTGGTGTCCAAGGACTAATCGCAGTAGCAGTTGATATCTCTGTAAATTACATGTTTTTAGCATACATTTCATGGTAGTTAAGACCCCATTCATGCACTTTCATCTTAGTTTTCATCACATATTCTCTCATGATAAGTCTAGATGCATTAAGATAGGTCTTTGCATATTCTTGCATGTTTTGGAGTGTTATCTCAGGTGCATTGAGAATGAGGATAATCCGAAGAAGAAATCAAGAAGGGAGATCCCAAAAGGAAGGTGGACAGATGATATCGGGAATGAATCACGACCGTTTAGCCGATATGGACAAGCGCATGATGAACCTCGACGAGTAGCAGCGACTTGGTCCCGAAAGAGGCACCCCAGTGCGAAAAGCCAGCAAGAGGATTCAATGAAGACAGATATCGGAGCAAGGCAACGAGAAGTCCCAGATCAAAGTGGAAAGGAAGACGAGTCATCACGACATGATCCCGAAGCACTTGCCCGACATGAAGACTGCTCGAAGAATCATGAAAAAATGGCATATCGGCTTGCTCATCACAACTTAAACCCGAAACGCTACAGTCCAAAAGAGTACCATTTTGGGAAAGTGTTCCCAACGTTTTAGGTTTTTCCTCTTTCATGTATAAATACTTTGTCCCCCACGCCTATCACTCTATCACTCGTTCCAGATTTAGTTTTTCTGTCTTTCTTGTTGTCAATAACTCTTAGTTTTTCCACCATTAAAGCTTGTTTTCAAAGCTTGATCTTTTATGATATTTTGAAGTTTACAAGTATTGTTTCATAGCATTTTCTTGTAAAAACTTCTTTCTCTCCTTGTTTACGACTATCTTACAGCCTATGAGTCACCTTCTCATCCTTATGGATCTAGAGGTTTCTCAAATGGCGTGTGAGTAGTTCATATCGGTTTGGGGATGAGGTTAGGGTAAACGGGTTAAAGGTCCGAACTTTGATGCATGTATATGCTTAAACCAACTTAATCCTTTCTTATTTGACACTTTTAATGCTTAGTCATCTTCGCTATTTGATTTTCGCCATCTAGCTTCTTCAAACAAACGCCATGTTTGAATGTTTGCAAGGACCAATCTCATAAGAGATCCGCTCATCCTAACCTAAGGGATTAGATGCCTAGGGAGCGTTTTGGCAATAGTAGAGTTGTTTAATCGTGCTTGATAGTCTCATGGATCACTACGCGACAGCGAGGTTAGGTTAGGTTATGAGCTAGCAAAGTGATTTTTACGAGATAAAGAGTAGTATGCATGCAATGGTCCGTAACAACAATTATCAGGGTGATGCCGTGGAAGACCCCCTGGACCACCTTGATCATTTTGAGAAGATTTGTTCTTTGACAAAACAAGAAGAAATTTCGGAAGATGGATTCAAGTTAAGACTTTTCCCATTTTCACTTGGAGGAAGAGCTCACCAATGGGAAAAGACACTCAAACCGGGATCTATAACAACTTGGGATGAATGTAAACGAGCCTTCCTCAATAAATTCTTCTCACCGTCAAGAACAGCAAAACTACGACTTGAGATCTCCACTTTCACCCTACTCGAAGATGAGAGATTCAGTGAAGCTTGGGACCGTTTGAAAGGGTATACACTCAAATGCCCTCATCACGGTTACTCAACCTCTTCACTACTCAGTATCCTATATAGAGGTATGTCAAAGAAATACAGAGAACAGCTGGATACTGCAAGCAACATAATATTCCTTGGCCAAGACGTGGATGCTGGGATGAAACTAGTCGAGAATATGGCCACAAGTGATAGTAGTTACGAGGATGACATTGACAACGAAACAACAGAGCTGAACAAGCAGAGGGAAAGCGAGGTAATGCAATTACAAGCCCGATTGGATGCTTTGTTAAAAGGACATCACGTCCAAGATGCTAAGATAGCAAGTATCGGGGTCATCCCGACGGAACCAAGCCGAAATGGGGAACCAAACTCCATCAACGAACAAAGACAATATGAGGACCCTACAATTTCGGCTATACATCCTCAGCTAGCTCCGCCGTACAATGCCAATGCTTATACTCAGCAAGCTTACACTCCTACTCCTCAATATTACCATCAACAACAGCCATATCCTCCACCATATGCCCCACCTCCTTATGGACATTATGGTTACTATCCACAAAAACCACAAGAATCGGACATTAAGAACCTGCTCACTCAGCTCGTCCAAAGCCACTACAGTAGCAACCAAGAGATTAAATCGATCAATTCAAGGTTGGACAAGGAGGAAGCAAATATACTGCTAATCCAACAACCAATCCACTATGAAGCTACTCCACCTCCAGCCTATGTCCAAGCCGTAACCCTACGAAGTGAAAAATTCTTACCACCAAGAGTTCAAGAATCGCCACTTAGCGAGGACGCTGCGATACAAGTTGGGGGGGGGGAGGGCAGTTTTGACAAAACAGAAGTTGACAACGAGGTAGAAGAAGTTCAAGAGAGTGTTGAAGATCAGCTTTTCACCAAACTCAGGGAACAGAATATCGGGATCAAGTCGAAACCTGCTGTCCGTTGTGAGAAACCCAAAGAGCCACTATTTGTTCCTCCTGCATATAAGGCTCATTACCCTTTCCCAGGAAGATTCAAGAAAGAACTCCTCGAGAAATACAAGGCACAATTTGAAGAACATTTGAGGAAAGTGGAACTCACCATGCCTCTCATGGATGCTTTGCCTTGGTACCACCATACCAAAAATTCACAAAAGATGCAATCCTTGCAAGGACAAAAGAACTCCAAGGGATGGTGATAATGACACATGAGTGCAACACCATTATTCAGAAGAAGGTAGTGCTAAACAAGTTGGAAGATCCTGGAAGTTTCACTCTTCCATGTTCAATTGGTCCCCTCACATTCAACAACTGCCTTTGTGATCTTGGGGCAAGTGTAAGCCTTATGCCACTGTCAATAGCTAAGAGGCTCGGATTTACATCCTACAAGCCAAGCCGAATATCTCTGATACTAGCAGACCGATCTGTGAGGCTACTCAAGGGACTACTCGAAGACGTTCCCATCCGGATTGGTGATATCGAGGTACCAACCGATTTTGTGGTGCTCGAAATGGATGAAGAACCAAGATATCCTATTATCCTTGGCAGACCTTTCTTGACTACGGCAGGGACAGTGATCGATGTAAAGAAAGGAAAGATCGAGCTGAATCTCGAAAATGATATCATCCTCAAGTTTGATATAAGGGAAGTAATGAAGAAGCCTACCATAGGAGGAAAAGTCTTCTGGGTGGACACATTGGATAAGCTAAACGATGAGCTTTTTGAAGAACTTTCCTTAAAGGACCCGCTGCTAGTTCCTTTGACAAAGGAGAAAAAGCGGCATGGACATATAGAGCAATAAAGTGAAGTCTATGTCATGCATCTGCGTGCAAGAAGAGCCGTTGAAGATGATGAATTCCCCGAAGACCTCGAGAACGGAAGGCATAAGATCGTTTGGGGGACAAAGAAAGGAGCATATCGGGATCAAGCCGATAAGGATGCACCGAGCTCGGGCGAGCAGTGCATACGCGGGGATTGGAGCGAACTTGATGCTCCAAAACTCGAACTCAAACAACTATCAGATGGGCTAAATTCAACTCCACGTACCCAGTTATTGTGAATGAGGATCTAAGTGATGATGAGCTAAATTCACTCCATAAGGAGCTGAGAAAGTATAGAAAAGCCCTTGGGTACTCACTAACTGACATCAAGGGTCTTTCACCAACACTTTGCACTCATAGGATTCACTTAGACGATGAAAACACGTCTTCCATTGAACACCAAAGACGTCTAAATCCAAATTTAAAGGAAGTGGTCAATAAAAAAAAATTAAAACACTTGGAGGCCGGCGTGATATACCCCATTAGCGATAGCACTTGGGTATCTCTTGTCCATGTGGTACCTAAGAAAGGGGGTATCACTGTCGTAAAGAATGAAAAAGAAGAGTTAATCCCTACTAGGACCATAACCGATCATAGGATGTGCATTGACTATAGAAAACTTAATTAAGCCACTAGAAAAGACCACTTCCCCTTCCATTTCATCGACCAAATGCTGGAGAGGCTAGCTTAACCATCCATACTACTGTTTTCTGGATGGCTATAGCGGCTTCTTTCAGATACCGATACACCCAAACGACCAAGAGAAAACTACATTCACATACCCGTATGGTACCTTTGCATATCAAAGGATGCCATTTGGGTTATGTAATGCACCAGCAACCTTCCAAAGATGTATGATGTCTATTTTATCTGACCTTATAGAGGAAATGGTAGTGGTGTTCATGGACGATTTTTCTGTGTATGGTTGCTCTTTTGGTGTTTGTTTGTCGAATTTGTGCAGGGTTCTCAAGCGATGTGAAGAGACAAACTTAGTACTGAATTGGGAGAAATGCCATTTCATGGTCAGAGAAGGGATAGTGCTTGGTCATAAGATATCAGAGAGAGGTATCGAGGTCGATAAGGCCAAGATAGAGGTCATGATACATTTGAAGCCACCCACTACAGTGAAGGAAATTAGTAGGTTCCTTGGGCATGCAGGCTTCTATAGGAGGTTCATCCGTGATTTCTCCAAGATTGCTAGACCACTCACTAGGCTCTTGTGCAAGAAAGCCGAGTTTATCTTCGATGAGGATTGCCTTCAAGCGTTCACCACGATCAAGGACGCTCTTGTGAGTGCTCCCATAGTCCAAGCCCCTGATTGGGATCTACCATTCGAGATTATGTGTGATGCAAGCGACTATACCGTGGGTGCTGTTATCGGACAAAGAAAGGACAACAAGTTACACGTGAGCTACTATGCAAGCCGGATGCTAGATGATACCCAAGTGAAGTACGCCACGACCGAGAAAGAGTTATTGGCAGTTGTGTTTGTCTTTGAGAAATTCAGAAGCTACTTGGTGGGATCAAAAGTGATTGTTTACACGGATCATGCTGCACTAAGGTACATCTATGCGAAAAAGGACACCAAACCGAGGTTGCTAAGATGGATTCTCCTGCTCCAAGAATTTGACATGGAGATCTTGGACAAGAAGGGAGTAGAGAACGGTGTAGCTGATCACTTGTCCCGGATGAGGATAGAAGATTTGAATCCTATCAACGACGCCCTACCAGAAGAACAACTCATGATAGTAAATTTTCTCGAAGGAATGTACCAAGTGAATAAGAGTTTGTAAATCGTAGCCAGCATGGAAGAGAACACCATTCCTTGGTATGAAGATTACATCAACTACTTGGTGAGTGGGGACATCCCAAACGACCTCGATGCTTACCGAAAGAAGAAGTTCTTCAAGGACATTAACTATTTTTTCTACGACGAACCGTATCTCTTCAAAAGAGGGTTAGATGGGATCTACAGAAGATGTGTGTCTAAGGGAGAAGCGAAAGGGATCCTGTTCCATTGCCACGGTTCAGCCTATGGTGGCCACTTTGCCACGTTCAAAGCCGCAACAAAAATCTTACATGCAGGATTCTGGTGGCCGAGTTTATTCAAGGACACTCACGAGTATGTCTCCTCTTGCGAGGCGTGCCAAAGAAAAGGGAATATCAGCAAGCGGGACGAGATGCCACAAAACCCGATATTGGAAGTCGATATCTTTGACTTTTGGGGAATAGACTTCATGGGACCATTTCACTCCTCTTACGGCAACAAATACATACTAGTTGCTGTTGATTATGTCTCAAAGTGGGTCGAAGCCGTTGCCAGCCCCACCAACGTTGCAAAGGTGGTACTAAAGCTATTTAAGTCAACTATCTTTCCAAGGTATGGGATCCCTAGAGTGGTGATAAGCGACGGTGGTAGTCATTTTATCAACAAGTTGTTCGAAAACCTCCTAAAGAAGCTCGGGGTCAAACACAAGGTGGCCACACCTTACCATCCACAGACAAACGGGCAAGTCAAGATATCCAATCGCGAGATCAAGGCGATATTGGAAAAGACGGTCGGAGCAACGAGGATAGACTGGTCAGCAAAGTTGGACGACGCTATGTGGGCATGACAACTAGTTTTTTAAGCCAGCTGGGTCAATTCCCTAATACTGTCAACCATATGCAGTATAGTGTATGGGTATCAATCCATTTGGGATGTTAGTGACATATCGATTATGTTGGTCGTTATAAGTCAAGTCGATATGGTGAAAGATAGAGATTTACTACTAAAGGAAACTAAAGGTTGGATCTTGTGTCACTCAATATCACAAATCGATGAACTTTAAACTATTTGAGCAAGAAGTAAAGATTTCAATGATAAAAAGATAAGCTTTCTAAGTATAAGAAGGATCTTGATGAGTATCATGAACTAGGTAACTCTCGGGTCATTTATCAAGCTGAAGCTTTTGGATCACATCACGACTTGGTCTTAGATGGTGATTCTTAGGTAAAAGGATCCTCAAATCGTTTAGCCCATGGTTTTTGGGTCTAAACTCTTTGAATCTCTATCACCATAGACTAGCTCTCGCATAGCGGTACAATAGAAGAAACAAGCATAGAGCAACGTCCCTATTGAACCGTAAGACACTTAGACAGATGGTTCGTCTGAGCCTAAGGAATCAAACTCTTGTTCATAGATCCGGCTAAGTAAGCACGTGGTTTTCATGTCAAGCCGCCTGTGATCTTTAGCCTAGATGATCAAGCTGGACTAAGATTTGGGAATAATGAACAAGAAAGAATCTAACTTTATGTTTTAGCTAAGCAAGAAATCTAAATCCGAGAATCCCTTGGTTCTTTTAACCCATCAAAATCCTCAAAATGACTACTCACGCGCCATTTGAGAAACCTCAAGATCCATGAGGATGAGAGGGTAACTCATAGGCTGTAAGATAGTCGAAAACAAGAAAAGAAAGATGCTTTACAAGAAAATGCTATGAAACAATACTTGTAAACTTCAAAATATATTAAAAGATTAAAGCTTTGAAACAAGCTTCAATGGTGGAAAATGCTACAAGTTCTCGGTTAGCAAAGAAGACAGAAAACTAAAAATGGAACATGTGATAGAGATATAGGCGTGGGGGACAATAGTATTTATACATGAAAGAGGAAAAACCTAAAACGCTGGGACCACTTTCCCGAAATGGTACTTTTTTGGACTTATGCTGCAACGACTTCAAGTCGTGATGAGCAAGCCGATAAGCAATTTTCTCATGATTCTTCGAGTAGTCTTCATTTCGGGCAAGTGCTTCGGGATCATGTCGTGATGGCTCGTCCTCCTTTTTACTTGGATCGGGGGCTTCTCGTTGCCTTGCTCCGATATCCATCTTCATTGAATCCTCTTGCTGGATCTTCGCTCCGGGGTGCTTCTTTCGGGATCAAGTCGCTGCTACTTGTCGAGGTTCGTCATGCGCTTGTCCATATCGGCCAAAGGGTCGTGATCCGTGCTCGATAACATCTGTTCGTCCTCCTTTTGAGATCTCCCTTCTTGATTTCTTCTTCGGACCATCCTCATTCTCAAAGCACCTGAGAAAACACTCCAAAACATGCAAGAATATGCAAAGATCTATCCTAATGCATCTAGACCTATCATGAGTGAATATGTGATGAAAACTAAGATGAAAGTGAATGAATGGGGTCCTAATTAGCATGAAATGTATGCTAAAAACATGCAATTTACAGAGATATCAGGGCATATCAAACTGCTTTCAAAACACCCATAGGAAGATCCCCTTACGCCCTCCTCTATGGTAAGGCGTGTCACTTACCCGTGGAACTCGAGTACAAAGCTCTATGGGCCATCAAACTCTTGAACTTTGATATCAAGACGGCTCAAGAGAAGAGGCTGATGAACCTTCACGAACTGGAAGAAACTCGGTTGGAAGCATCCGAGAGCTCTAGGATCTACAAGGAGAAAACGAAGGCTCTCCACGACAAGAAAATCAAGCCCAAGGAGTTCGCACCAGGGGATCAAGTGCTGCTCTATAATTCAAGACTGAGGCTATTCCCCGGAAAGCTGAAATCAAGATGGTCTGGTCCATTCACGATCAAGGAAGTCTTACCATATGGAGCTGTAACACTTGTGGGCAACGAGGGAGAGGATTACACAGTAAATGTGCATGGACTCAAGTCATACCTGGGAAGTGAGAAATGCCAGATTTGGGAGGCAACCGCGGTTCGTCTCCTAGACCCCAACACAGCCTAAACGGCTAGAAAAAGTCAAGATATGAGACTTTAAACAAAGCGCTCTTGGGAGACATCCCAAGCTTATCCTTTTACCTTATTTTGTTGTTTTTCTCTCTTTTACTTTACATTCTCAAGAATGATTATAAGTGGAATCGATGATTTAGATATCAGGACGTGGGATATCGGGGAGCCATAACGGGAAGAAGACTGTATGAATTGGTCATTACAGGCGTGAAATCCACGTACCGGCCAATGTGAACGACGTATCCTCAGATATCGGGTCAGGACCACGGTCTAAAGCCGTTATAGAAACATGAACTGGCTGGTACAAACGGATACACCCCGTAATGATCACCCGGATACAGTCGCACCCGTCTGCAACTTACTGAACCACGCGACACCGGACTCCTCCAACAGTCACAGACCAACGAGACCAAAGGTACCATTCCTGAACCATTGTACACAAGCATTTTTCTTTTTGCTTTTTGCTTGAAATTTTGCATTTTCCTAGGACCATATTCTTCCTCTCTTCTATCACACAGGGATTGTGTGATTTAAGTTTTGGGGAGTGAAACAAGAGTTTTTATGTCTTGCAAGCAATTTCTCAATTGCTCATATCATTGCAATACTTGAGATATCAATCCATTTTGGGAGATGATTCAATAAGAATGCAAAGTTTAGTTTAAGCTAAGCTAAATTGGCAATTCAAGTGACAAGCAACAATTAAAAGCAAACTACAACTTAAAAGAGACACTACTAGAGCAATAATATGAAACTAAACCTTAATTACTACTAATCAAGCACTAATCAAGCAATTACTACTAATCAAGATTATCAAATTAACTAAAAACGAAACCTAGGGATGGAATCATTGATTTGGGAAACTAAATGGACAACCTTGCAATCATTTAAGCAACTAATGAAGCTAACTCTATGCCTAGAACACTTAAACAAGATTAAACCATGATGTGTGGCACTAATCCCTTTCTTAATCACCCTAATGAACTAATGATGTTTTAGCATTAGGATAATCAACAAGCATTAAATTCAAGTCTAAATGGCATGATAAACACTCTAGACAACTAATGTCTTAGGCTAGAAATGTAAATCTCTTATTAAGTTGGTTCAAGCATTTCATCAAACACTTGGTGGGTG